>JAWWEW010000073.1:1810212-1828346 GCA_035583185.1 Anabacerthia variegaticeps
GCTTTCCTTTGAATTTTCCAATCAAAGTCCACTTCGTTCTGGTCCTGGGTTCGGTTCTGTTGCTAGGGAGTTGTCCTTCTTTTCATGATGGGTCCCCTTTTATCACACCATTTCCACCCACACAGCCCTTTGTTCTTTATTAGTACCCTCTAAAGCTTGTATTCAGCCTAATATACATAACATTGTGGTTTTAACTTCTACTTGCTTGAGCAAGTTGAATAGAATGCAACATGACACTTTAAGAAAAACCTTCACAAGCCTAATATTTGGAAACCTTTAAGAAAACCTTTGCAAGTTTTAGAATTTGATAAGCAAATTCTAGGGTTTTTTACCTTCATCACCTATTACAGGAATTTATCAGTTATGCAGGTGATATGTTAAAATATACTGCCTTCACATTCACAATCTCATTTGTTTCCTCTGTTTGTTCCTGTTTTTGGAGATTGACAATCCTGTGAGCTATGGGGTTTGAGGGCAAAACTGCCCCAGTACCTCCCAGTCCCATTGGCAAAGGTGGGAACAGAGGAGCGATGCCAGGGATGAGGAATTGAGGATCCCCTGGGTGACCTTCTTTCTCCTCATCTCCGACCCAGCCATAAATAAATGAGGACAAAATAATAAGAACAAAGACTATTTTTAGCCATCACTAGGTGGATGGGAAGGTTCAGTTCTGAGGGTCAAGATGGACCTTTGTAGGTCCCTGAAGTTCAGTCAGGTGGAACAAGTTCATCCAGAAAACCTCCTGCCTTTGGTTACTGGCTCTGCTTTAATACAGATTCTACAGGACCCAGCTCTCTGCCTTGCTGGGCAAAAATTCTGTCCTTGGAGAGGCTGTGAGGACACACAGACACCCTGTTCCCTTCACCTGCATGTTCAGACACCCCCTCACAATCCCTATCTTCTCCAAGGGAGCATCCAGAGCTCCAACCCTGCTCAACTGCTGCTTGTGTGCTGGAGAGGGGTGACACCCATGGAGATGTTCTCCATAAGGCAGAAAACCTCACAGATTTCCCCAAGTCTTTCCCCAGACATCTCTTCATATGCCAACCAGACTGTTACAGAGCAGCCTGTATTAAAATCAGATGCAAATCTCTCCACTACAGGAATATTTGACTGATACAACCCTTTGTTCCTTCCCAGGCATAATTGCAATTTGAGGAATGTTCTCCTCTAAGAGAAATTTCTATTTAACCTCTGTGTTATCTGGAGCTGGTTAAACTCTACATGTCCATCTGCAGCAGCTGATAGGGAGACACTGAATGAAGGTGGTACCGTCTCTCATTTCTCATCCGTCTCTCATTTCTCATCCGTCACCCCAGAGCCAGACAGCTTATTTTGCATTGTCCAAGCACCAGCTGCATCCTTCTAAGCCCTAACAGCTCACTTTTCACTCTATTCAAAGCCTGTAATTTCCACCAACATCATTAACTACAAGATTTAGTTCAAAATGCTTTGCACCTTGGTGTTTTTTGTTCCTTTTATAGTTACAGCTGGGAGAAGGAGGCTTGTTTTTCGCTTTGCAAAGGAACTTGCTTGGAGACTGGCAAGCCTTTGTTCTTCCTAGGGCACTCAGAGAATTGGCACTTACAGAATTCAAGTCCTTAGGAGGCCATTCAGAGCCAGGGCTGTTAAGAAAATTGATTAGAAATTCCATTAAGCAAGTTGAATGAACTGGAGCTGGCACCGTTGATTACCAGCCCTGTCTGCCTCAAACTGACAATTCCCAAAAGCCTCACAGATCCAGGAAATTTTTTATTTTAAGAAGAACCCTTTCTTCAAAGTTTAGTAATGCAGCTGAAGAGCCTTGACACAGAAACCCAGGGTCAAGCTTCAGATCTGGTCCCTGCATCTCTGATATGTCTGTGATAGGCAGTATCAGGCTGTGGCACAGCCTCCACCCAAAGTCAATCATCCCTTCCCAGATTAACAAAACATCCTGCAAACCCTCTAGGATTTGCTGGAAACAGAAGGGCAGCAAACAAGCAATCCCACCTCCCACAGTGAGTGTGGCACCAGGATGGAGATGGGAACTGAACGGCTCCTGCCATGGACCTATCACCAAGGAAATGTTGTCCCCCCTTGCCACGGGTCCTGCTGAGCTCCTATGTGCCCGTAAGTGCTGGAGAGATTTTCTGAAGAGTCTGGAATGCTCTGCATCACTTCCATGATTCCCTAAGGAGGCACCTCTGGGCCTTTCCTCGGTCCTGCAAACAATGGGACAACCTCTTCTTCTAGGGGGGATGCTGCTAACCCCCACCAAAAGAGCCTCCACCCTTACTCAACACCCAAAAGCCCCCACCAGGCTCTACCAGTCCCCATGTCAGGTCTTGCCTATGCACATACTGAAAGACCACTTCTGTTCCAAAAAAGTTGGAAGTGCTAACCTTGCTGCAAAGGTAGGAAACTGGGGCACAGGGTTTCTTCCAGCAGCCTCAGCTCTGGAACTATGAGCAGATCTCTCACATCTGACCTCGACCACTAACCCACAGGACCCTCTCAGCCCTGCAAGGTACTTCCAGCTGCTGAGAGAGCTCATTTCAGTAGCCTTGGCTGAATTGTCTCTGTTTTCATTGTTCATCCTGCATCAGGATCTATTTCCAACCTGAGGCCTGGACCAAAATCCTCTCCCCGCGTGAGTTGTACTGGAGAATGTGTGAGCTCTATTTTAAGGTGCTGCAGTGTGACTGCTGGAGAGGTGTTTCTGTTTTTTCCAGATCTCCAGTGGTGTGAACACAGTGTCAGGGAGAAAGTGGACTCAGTCACCCATCAGAGCAGTCACATGTTCAGGGTGCAATGGGATCAGTGCTCACACCTTTGAGCTTAGTCACCATGGACATGAGAGAAAGCAGCCTTCCGTTCCCATCCATCCATCCATCCATCCATCCATCCATCCATCCATCCATCCATCCCATCCCTCCCATCCTGCCTCTTTCCTTCCTGTCCATTCCATCCCATCCTAACACTTCCATCCTACTCCATCCCATTCTATTGCTTCCATCCCGTCCCTTCCCATCCTGTCTCACTGCATCTCATCCCTTCCATCCCACACCCCTTCCATCCCATGTCACCCCGTCTTATACATTTCAGCCCACCCGTTTCATCCCATATTCTTTCCACCCCATCCAATCTCTTCACCCCATCCAATCTCTTCCCTTCCAATCTCTCCTATCTGTTCCCTTGCAATCCCATCCTATCCCCATCCCACCCAGGGTGTGGAACAGAGCTTGAGATGGGAAAGCCAATGACGTCTCAGGGGTGAGAGAATCGAGTGCCCGGTACCACACAAACCTCCCTCCTCTCTTTTGTGTCTCCAGTGCCCAGTGACAGCATCTCCCACCATTCCTATGGTGCACACCTGGAGACCACCACCCAAACCCACATGCCAGGCCAAAGCAGATCCCAGTGCCCAGTTCAGAGGTGACAGCTCCCATTCCCATTCCAGATGCTCCATTTTTTTTCCTATTCATCCTGCCAACTTCCACACCCAGATATGGAGGGGAACGATGTGAGCTCCATCAGCCCTGCCATGAAGAGATACATTGTGCCTAGCTCCTTCTTGGCTGGGAGCTATTTGTTTGCTGGTATTTGGGAGGCTTATTAATCCAGAGGCAAAACCGAGCAGACAATAAATCCTCAGTACTGGAACATACATGTTGCTCCAGGAAACTTCAAAATCCCATCCACAGGGACTTCAGCCCAGCAGTGGCTAGGGCTGGTCTGTAAAGTGGGGTTGTATTTAATCTTAATAAGAATTCATCTATTAAACCTGCAGTGATTGGAGGTTTTTACAGGAAAGTAAAAAAAGGGGATATTTAACCCGGAAAGCGAGGCAGGCAACTCCACTGTTTTCCTAATTCTCATCAAAATAATCCTAAAACCAAGGAAAAGCTTGTCTTCCCAGCAGGGAGGGATTCACCAATTCTTTGGCTCACTACAGCAATGGAGAAAACCCCACACACTGACCAGCCTCTGATAACCAAGTAAAACCACATTTCTGGGATTAGCTCGGATAATCCCTCATAAATGCAGTTTTGTTGCACTGTGTTGGGATTCAGAAAACAATGAAGCATAAAAAGCAAGACAAAAAGCAGAGGTGAGGGTATTTTGTTCCCAACAGGGAGAGGCTGGGAGGGCAGTGGGTGGAAAACACTAAAAGCCAGCAGTTGGTTGTAAGTCCAGATTGAGCCTGGGGGAGAATTCATGGTACATGATGGCACTTGAGAGAAGATTCCAGGGTTGCTGCCTTTACATTTGGCTATTCATTTAATGCTTAACTCATACCCTCATGGAACAAGAGAAAAGTCTGAGAACTTTTGATTGGCCCCAAAGCCCACCAGAAATGTTCAGATGAGGCTGTTGCACATAATGAGGTGTTTCCTCACCTCTTCTTGGCAAACTTAGATGGGGAAATCCAGCAAAGCTCAGTAGCTGCTGTTGGTGAGAAGGAATTCAGTAACTTGGCTGATGGACCAGACACCCTGGGGATGTCTCCAGTCCCTCTCTCCTGCTCTCTGACAACCCCAACTTGTGTAAGGAAACCTGCCCCTGTGAGGGAACCCAAGGCCAGGGATCCTCCTTCCCTATCACACTGAAAAGAGCCTGATGTGATCCAGCACTTCCACAGCCACATGGAGAACAAAAATCTCTTCTGCAGGAAGGGCTGGATGTGTGTCAAATCCCATGAGACCTCACCCCAGACAGTGTTTTCCTCTCAGCCCTGCAGCAACTGATTCTCCTGCTTTAATGTGACTTGGCATGACAATTTTTCCCCTAGGTGCACAGCTCTGTCTTTTCCTCTCTCTTTCTGGTTTTTGATCACTGTGAAGCTGGCAGACTCATCCTGCTCCGGACTTTGGATGGCCCAGCTGTTTGGAGCTGCAACACCAGAAATTGTGGGGAATCTTCCTGTGACAGCCTGATTTCTTTCCTTTAGTTGCAAAAGAGGGATCAGCCCTTGCTCCCATGCCTCCCACAGGGCCAGTTCTTAATGTATTTCCACGACACCTTGCACAGAGGTATCACGAATCACAGTTAGATCCTCCAAATATCCAGACCCTACAGATTTTATTGCAAAACAGAGTGGTGGATGGCTGGAGAGACTCTGAGATGCTTGCTGTTGCAACTGTGGAGGTGCAGGGTTGCACATGGCAACCCAAGACTCTCAGGCACATAGCGTGACTCTTGATGTGTCCTGTGCAGGGCTTAGAGTTGGACTCGATGATCCTTGTGGGTCTCTTCCAACTTGTCTGCTTCTGTGATTCTGTGACCTTCATAGCTGGAGATTTACTTTGAGGAGGAACCCCTCTCTCAGCTCCCATCTCCTTTTCCACATCCTTTCTGAGCAGCAACAGCCTCATAAACTCTGATTCACCAGATGGAGGACCTTCAGGCAAACAAGCACAATTGGGTTTAATGTGCTGAACAACCCCATAGAAATCCTGGCTCCAGATCCTACATCTGCTCTGGTAGCCCAATGGTACCTACAGCCAACCTTTACAGGGTTCCCTACGTGTGAGGAATCCCAGCGTGACATCAATACCTGGGCTGGTCAGAGAAAACAGGGCTCAGTTGGGGAAATCAAACTATTCCTGTAAGAGTACTTTGGAATGCTGTTTTAAGTGACACGTGCAGCCAACATCAATGTGCAGCCTTAAATGGGGATGAGTTGCTGCTCTCCTCTGGCAGAGGCTGTAGCAGTGTTGGTGACACACAGACAGGTGACACAGCTGAGCTCAGGAAAGGCTGAAAGCCACCCATGCTCTGCACCCCACGCCACTGCAGATCCCAAAACCACATCTGCAGTGCCAGCATTGGAGCCACCACCACACCCTGCATTTTCATGATCTGTGGATACGTTCTCTAGTCCACTGCAGGGCAGGAAAGTCCCAGGGACTCCAGGCCTTGTGTCCTTCCAGTGCTCCAGGAGACCTGTCTCAAAGGGAGCGTAGTGGAGTTGCTGTGGATGCTGAGTGTGGCAGGATCCTTGGTGTGCTATCTTTAGAAGGAACACATGCTATGCTCAATTCCTTCTGCTCTACTTCCCTCATGAAACCCTTCCTGGTGCAGGCTCATGGGGTGTGGAGGGAGGAGGGGGCTCCCCATGTCCTACACCCAGTGCTGATATGTCCAGTCAGTGAGCATTGACTGAGTTGGCATTTAAGCTTTGACACTGTAATAAGTACGTATGTGATTCGTACTAGTTGGGAAATAAATGGTTTTATTGTACCCTCATAAAGCAATAAAACCAACTGTCGTTAAGGTCAACAGTTTCCCTGAACCTTTATCAAGGAATACTTGAATTATGATAGGGAATCTGTCAAACCACTAAATCCTAAAATTCCCCCTGTCACCCCTTTATCAAGGAATACCTGAATTATGGTGGGAAGTTATCAAGACACTAAATTGTAATGTAGTAATTAGCCAGTTGTAAAACTAATGACTTAACTGTAGCCCTAAAAGGAGAAGTATGTAAAATTCATATGTATACCATGTAATGAATATGTATAAAGTGCCTGGATAAAAGCCAGACACACATTGTACCTGACACATGAGTTGGTGGGGTGAAGACTCCCCCCTTGTGTCCAGGCCTGCATTGCTCTTACCATATAATAAACCCTTTATTTTGAAAATTCATTTGGTTGAGACTCTGTTTCTCACAACACCATAACCCATCTTCTTCTGCTGAGGACTTTGGTGTCACAGTGGCTTTTATCAAAAGCCACTGGAGCATGCCACTCTTGTGGGGTATGGAATAGATTCACATCCTGCACAGCCATGGCCAGCTCTGGGAAGGCTGGTGAAAGCCCTGGTGCAACATCATGGTTTTGATTGGAAGGGACCTTAAAGATCATCTCATTCCAACCCTTCTAGCATGAACAGGGACAGCTTCCACCAGACTGGGTTGCTCCAAGCCCTGTCCAACCTGGCCTTGGACACTTCCAGGGATGGGGCAGTGTACTGGTTTAAAGGTAAACCAGCAGGAGAAAGTAACCCAACTTAAAAAGAGATTGCAATTACAATTTAATAAAAAGATCACAATAAGTACAGCGTTGCAGAGGAAAACTCCGTTTGACCCACAAAAAAATGATGTACCAGCTAGCACTCTGGGGCACGAACAAAATGGAGCTCACCAGCCCCTGTGCTGAGCACCACATGGCCCCCCCTGAGTACAAAGTGAAAGGAAAGAGAAAACCTATTGGTAAGGATGACAGCCGCAGTCTGGTCAAGAGAGGCAGTCACAGTCCTGTTGAGGTCCTGGTTCTCTTCTGGATCCCACAAGTGATCCCAGAAGTCCCAGATCCCCAATATTATATATGCTTAGGCTCAAATGGGAGTGCCCAGTACCTCCCCCAGGGCGAGGAATTTCACAATGGGTGATTTACTACACTATGAGTCATGGGATACTCCTTGATGGCCCATTACCAGACATGACCCCTCAGGCTGGGTGTGAAGGCACCAATGACTCCCCAGATGGGGAGTTATCACACCTGAGTTATTGGTGTGAAGATAGGAAAACTTCCTTATCTCACAGAGTTCCTCAATACCTAGCTTGTAGCCTGAGGGGTCAGGTATGCCCTGGGCATCTGCTGCAAATGATCAATTGTTAGCAGTCCACAAGAAAATAACATAAAAGATGTAGAATACAAAGCCCTGGTCACACCCAGACAGTGACAAACTGATCCCAGCCACTATAACCAGGACAGGCATCTACAGCTTCTCTGGGCAACTTGTTCCAGGGCCTCATCACCCTCACAGGGAGGAATTTTTTCCTAATATGTAATCTAATCCTGCCGTCTGTCAGTGTGAAGCCATTTCTCCCTTGTCCTGGCACTCCAGGCCCCTGCAAACTGTCTCTCTCCATCTTTCTTTTAGGTTCCCTTCAGGTACTGGAAGGCCACAATTAGGTCACCCCGAAGCCTTTTCTTTTCCAGGCTGTATATAGGGGATTCATCCTCAAACTCATGATCCAGTATCCAGACTCATCCAGATCTAGGAGCTGGTGACTTCCATCCTTTTATATACTCACACATGTCAACCTTCCAGTAACAGCTGCACAAGTGTTCCCTATGGAAATCTGTAGGGTCAGTGCAGGAAGGAACTACCCAGAAAATGACCTCATGTCCTTGGGGTGGGTGCTGTTAAGTGAGGTCTTTCCAGCAAGTTTCTCCACCCTTGGTACAGATGAATTTCAACACCTTTGGGCTGGGGTCCAACCTCTGCTTCCTGGTGGAGCGTTTTCATTGATAGATGGTTGTAAGTGGGACAAAATGGTGTGTCTGCCTGGCAGAGACTGCAGGAAAAGTGCTGATGTTTCTTGTGGGATTTGGGTGTGATGTCAGCCTTCTGCATCATGGTCCTCCTCAGACTCAGTCATAGAACAGCTGGGTGTGCAAGCTCGAAGGGGTCAATGCAACAGGGAAACTCTGAGCCCAGAGTAGTAAAGGCAGCATCACCATTTTCTCTAGATCTCAGAGATTTCCACACCTCATGGGAATCTGACCCCAAACCCCATGTCAGGAGCAAATGGCAAATATTTGCAGCACTTGGGAAGGGGGACAGGGTAAAGAAATTCCCTGCTAGGCAACAAACTAAACCTTAGTGCAGCCACAGTGAGGAATAGGAGCAAAGAGACTCAGTCTGTCCCCACACGCCCCTGATTCTGAATGTCTTCTCAGTCTGCCCCCACCTCTAGTGGTTACAATCGAGCCAAATGATGTGAAGTAGAAAAAAAAGTGTTTGGCAAGGAGTCAGAGGCTGCTCTTCTGGGCTGCCAAGCCTCATCAGAGCTGCCTGCAGGCACAGCAGGGCTCTGCCACCTCCGTGCACAGACACCCACCAGCCCCACCATGGTAGGAGGAAATCACACTGCCATCCAAGGTGAGGACAAACTACCCAAAAGAGCTAGCTCCTGGGACCCAGGAGGCTCTACCAAGGCAGGATTTGGAACAACAACACTATTCTCTGTGTTAAAACCCCCACCCCAAGTAGAGAGATGGGTCTTCAGTGAATTTAAGCACAACCAATGCTGTGCTGGTGTGTGATTTATGGGAGAGGTGACAAGGCTGTCACCCATAATAAACTTGCCTGTTGTGTGCTGACAGTCACCCAAGGCAGGAGGGAGAGTGCTGGCCCTGACTGGTGAGACAGCTCCAATGATTCTGAGCCATTGCACCAGCACAGGGGAGGCAAACACGGAGCTTATTGAAGCAAGAGCGGCTCTGTTGAGTCTAAATTCCTCCTTTGCAAGATGCTGCTTGTTGCAAGGCTCCAGCTCCTGTTTATTTCAGGGTTAAGAAAAGGCAGATAGGGATCCCACACAGAGATCGAAGATGTCCCACTGCATCCATCTTCAGTGCTGGCAAAGAGGGAATGTGTCCTCTTCTTCTTGATGTCATGCACAGAGAAGGAGTGCAGGGGTCTGGGTGGTTACCCTGCTCTCTGGGCATCTGGAGCACAAGTCGGATATAGCCCTTTCTCACTGGGAGGGACAGGGAAAAGTACAAGGCTTTTTGAAATTATTTATTTTTCCTTTTCAGGAGGAAGAAGAACAAACCCATTCCAGCAACGCCCCGGCTGCCTGCAGCCAGCAGAGCTACTGGGCAGGCAGACAACACACAGTTACAGAAGCAGAACAGCCCTAATGATGACCACGAGCAGCCTCAGACTTCTTCCCTCTTGTTTGAGACCCAAAGGAAAACAGAGGAAGGAGCCACTTGCCAGTGAGACAACGGTCCAATTCCGCTTGGATCACATCCTGATGTAGCACCAGTGCCAAACTGCAGTGGATGTTGGGTGACAGTAGTCAGGCAGCCAGGGCTAGAGGCAAGGCAAGGAGCTTTCCTCCTGCTCTACTTTGCCAGAGGATGTTGGAAAAGGACACTTCGTCATTCTAAAATGTCCAGATAAGCCTCCAGCCAAGCGGGGTTGCCCTGACATTTCTTGTGGCTCCCTCTGCCCACTATCAGAAATCCAAAGGCATAAAAATCAAAGTCTGGAGGAAGGAAGCAAGGAAATGTTTCTCAAGGCATTTCTACTGAAAATAACTTAGAGTGCTCTAGTTTCAAGTCTCTCATGGCATTGAGGGGAGCAGCAGATCTGGGGACACTCAGCACTGGCTGAACCTCTTCTGGGAGGTGTCTCAACCCACTTTAATTGTTGGTCTTAATGCCACAACCCTGCTCCAGCTGATACAGAGATCACAACTCAAGCCTGTCTTTTCAGATGGCACAGCAGTGAGTTTGGCCCATTCTGCCCAGTAACCCATCTGAACTTGGCTTAAACATAGAGGAAGAATTAAACAGGAAGAGTGAGATGCTTCATTAAATATTCATAGGAAAAAGCATTTCTCTCCCTCATAAATAACCAAAATGTGTTCCTCCTCAATTAATATGCATCACTACTAACTTCTCTAATGAAGCCAAAGCTCTGCCACAGGAACTCAACACTAATGCTTTCTGTCAGCTACAAGCACCAAAACTCTCAGATTATTTTTCAGTCAGTTTTTTCCTGCGTTTTCTCCCAAAGTGGTAATTCTCAGCTTGTGTTTGCCCTGAAAAACACAAGCCAAGCATCCAGAGCCACAAGAAACATCATCATGCTGGAGACACAATCATGCTGTACCAGGCAGTGCCACGTGCCCCTTGTGGGTAGGGGTTTTTCCTGAATTAGAAGTATAAGGAATCCCTCTTGCTGCCTTATATTTGGACAGGGGTATTTAAAGACATGAAAAAAGGAAAACATAGAAATCCCCTTATGGGAGGAGGCTGATGCCAGGAAGTATAAAGACTGGCGGGGACATGTAGTCCATCTTTCCAATTGTGCTAGCCTATGGGTAGGTGATTAGAGGATGATGATGCTGAAATCCAAACCCAGCTGCAGTGAAAACCATCTCAGGCCCACCTTGCACCACTTGAGACCCTCACAGAGAGGGTCTTGGGACATACTCAGGGCATTCATCCAGATCTGGATGGATTATGCATATTATAGGGGCATTTTTCTGTAGGGAGCCTGTAAGAAATGAGGGAAAGAAATTTTTGCAAGGATATGTAGTGACAGGACAAGGGGAAATGGCTTCAAATGGAAAGAAAGTCGGTCTAGATTAGATATTAGAAAGAAATTCTTCCCTGTAAGGGTGGTGAGGTACTGGCACAGGATGCCCAGAGAAGCTGTAGCTGTCCCAACCCTGGAAGTGTCCAAGGCCAGGTTGGACAGGGCTTGGAGTGACCTGGTATAGTGGAAGGTGTCCCTGCCATGCAGAAGGGTGGAATGAGATGAGCTTTAGTGTCTCTCCCTACCCAAACCATTCTGGAATTCTCTGATTCCATGATTCTGTGTTTCTGATTCAGCCGAGACTCCACATCTTGCTACAGGTCCTTCAGGAAGGTCCTTGACCAGTTGCTTGCTGGAACCCTCACTCTGTTTTCCCCATCAGCTCCACTGTCTCTTCTGGAGTCCTGTCTGACTGCCTGGACCTGTCCTTTCACAAAAGGCCAGCGCACCGCACTTGCTGCCCACGGAAGCTCTGCCCCTACCCCCATTCCCCATCCAGCTCTGTCATTGCTGTTGTTGTTGGGATGGACAATAAAAAGCAGGTGAAGATCCCGAATAGATGAAAGTGAAAACTTTATTGCATAATGATAATAATAATTAATTAACTTTTTCACACAGCTACTTTTCTATATTTTCTAAGTGTACGTGCACTAACATTATTGGTGTTCATTATACAAACAATCATCTATTGGCCACAGTTACAAACTACTGTCTTTGTACAAATTACTGTCTCTGAGGTTTCTTATCTTCTGCTTCTCATGGGTTCTCTCAGACTCTGAAAGTTGTTTATCTTCACGGGTATACAACAATCTGGCCAAGGCCAAACTCCTCTCACTCTGCCAAGGAACCTGGAGGCCTGCTGCAGTTTCCCACACAGCTCCCCCTGCCATCTCTCACCTTCAAAACTCCATCTGTTACCTCCTGACTTCAATCACTGCCATCCCCAGCTCATGCTGTCAGGGCAGGCTGTGAACCCCGGCAGTGGGATGCAGACAGGTGTGAGCACTGAGCTGTCTCTCCTGCTGGGACAGTCACCTCCAGGCAGCCATGAAAGGTAACTCCTGCCAGAGCAAGAGCTGGGCTGTCAGTTTTGAAGCCCTGGAGATCACAACTGCTCCACACAGGGTCACCGATGTCTCCTTTATCCACCCCAAAACTTCCATAAGAGCAGGGTAAACTGCAGCCTCCGTCCTGAGGCTCCAAACTCCCATTGTTTGGCCACAGGGAGTTGGCTTTGGCAAGGATCAAGCCAGTTGACCATGACCAACATCTCCATGGGCACTGCTCTTCCCTTTCATTGCTGCTCTGCCCACCCTCTTAAGCAGCCTCAAAAATGATTGAGGTGGGATTTTAACAACACCCTGCTGGCCACTCTCTGTGCCCAACTGCAAGCAAGAGGCAGAAGGCCAAATGCCAGCAGCAGATGTCCTTCCAAAGGGTAAATCTGGGGTCTTTGTAGTAAAAAAGCAGATATTGGACCCTACACAGCCTGAAACCCTGAGCAACTTCTGAAACTGCCCTACCGGTACCATTCACCATTTCCTCCTCTCTCAACTCCAGCCTCAGGAAGGAGCAGAGGAGTTCAGGAGCCAGACCAGCTCACAGCAGCTCTGGAGATGAATATTTCAGTGAGTTTCCCTGTTTTCTTTCTATATGGAGAAAAGAAGGCTCTGGGGAGATCTTGTTGTGGCCTTCCAGTATGGTGAGGGGGGTTTATGAAAAGCAGGGAGTGAGACTATTTATATGGGCAGATAGTGACAGGACATGGGGCAACCGGTTTAAACTCAAAGCAGGCAGAGTTAGAATATTGGGAAGAAATTCCTCCCTGTGAGGGTGGTGAGGCCCTGGCATAGGTTGCCCAGAGAAGCTGTGGCTGCCCCATCCCTGGAAGTGCCCAAGGCCAGGTTGGATGGGGCTTGGAGTAACCTAGGATAGTGGAAGCTATCCGTGCCCATGGCAGGGGGTGGGACTGAATGGACTTTAAGGTCCCTTCCAACCCTAATCATTCTGTCATTTAATGCCTCTAAATCAGGCTTTCATAGCCAAAGACTGGCATAAATCTAATTCCTACTGACAATTAACACTATACAATGTTTACAACACCCCAGTGCCAAAAATTGTAAAAATAAGAAAAAAAAAATCCCTGGTTTTAAATCTCCTTACACAGGTCCTACTTCAGATGACCTAGTATTGATGGGTCACAAATTTTCTTTCACCAGCCTGGCTGAAAGCTTGTATCTGCTTGAGAGGGCAGGCGATGCTCCACAGGAGGAGAGCCAAGAGCAATACTTCTAATCCTGCGTTAACAAACATGACTCACCCATTTATTTTCACTGGTGTGTTCATGGTTATTTTAAGCTTTGTCTAAAGAATGCCAGTTACTGTATAATAACTGCAATGAAAGATGGCAGTGTTTTTATTTTGCTTTACAACTAAAGATTTATTTTTAGATCCTTTAAAAAAACCAAACAAAAACAAACAACAAAGTGAAACTGGCCTGTAAATTATTTTAAAGACTTTGACACTGATTTCCTAAAGCAGATTTGCATGAGTATGTCCCACTTTCAAGCCAGATTCCACATGAGAAAAAACTAGTGGCCCAGGTGTCACTGGCTCTGTGCTTCCCTGGGAGTCATACCAGGCAAATCTCACCTCACAGGTGAGGGTTTAAGAGGTAAGACTGTGCTTTGCATGATGTTTAGTTCAAGCCTGAGTCCAAACAACCCTTCTGTGTCTCCCCACGCTCTTCCCAGCAAGTAGGAGGGCTAAGATTAATTCTTGGTGTGCTGCATCTGTCCTTGCTCTGCTCTCTGTTGTACCAGTTTGGAATCCAGAGCACCTAGGACTGTCCTGCAGTGTTACATCATCAGCTCCCATCAGGAATCCATCTGTTCCACAGTTCTCCCTCTGCTCCCATGGGGAGGGGCTGGGTATTGTCTGGGGGTTACAGGTGGAGATGAGGATGCAAATCAGGAGTCCTGGGCTCTGCTCCCACACACAAATAAATGAAGGGGACCATAAATATCCAGGGTATGAGGCTGTTCTCCCTCCATCAAAAGTGTGGAAAAATGAAAACAACACGCAATACCCATCCCAGCCCCGGAGAAACATGGTACTGTGTAGTCAGAGCCCAAGGTTCAATGAGTTTGTTAGGGAAAGAGCGGGAGTGAAAAGTCAGCATTTCCAGCTTTCTTCTTGGCAAGACTCAGAGACTCACTTGACACCCAGCACTGGAAGAAGGGCTGCCTGGGGCTCAGCTGTGGAAAAGGACAAGCTAGGACTGCTGGCTGCTCCTCCCTGTGGCACCAGACACAGGGGAATGTCTCCAAACCCTCTGTATACCAACAGGAGCTGGAGAATCAGGGGTTAAGTGCCTGTTCACATAAGTGATGCCTTTAGTTTCACACATACAAATCCCTCTTAGGGCTTCCTTGGAGTTGGCTAACACAGCATCCCTGGTGCTGGCAAACACAGGGCTTCCCAGGGCCTTGGCTGGTTCCTCTGTTGCGGTCACAGGATTTTTTCTAGGCCAGGTCTAAGCAAAGCAAAGAACAGCCATCCTGAGAGCTGTGGTAAACACTCAAGGTGATGGGTCTCCCTGGACACCACTGAGCATGTCTTATGGTGGCTGGAGGCTTGCATCCACCAAGGAGAACTCCCTTCTCCCTCCATCACACCAATTTCCAGGCCAGTGCATTAGTGTAAACCCCAGTTTCTGTTTGGAAAACAGGAGAAGCAATGTCTTTAGGACAAGGGGGGCTGATTTTTAGCTGAGCAACACACTAACATACAACCACATCCAACCACCCCTTCTCCAGCCTCACACAACCCTGAGTAAACACCATCCCATAGCTTCATTTTTCCTTCCCACTCTCCCCACACTTGTAGCTGGAATAAATCCCCTTTGCTTTCCCCAGGAGACAGAGGGATGAGGAAAGCTATGACTCTGCTCATAAGAAATGCACAACTGTTCACACAGGTAGAGATTTTGATTTTGGTTTTGCTCTCTGCTCCATGTTTATCCCAGCTGTCCTGGAAAATCCACAATATGCTTCTGCCTCAAATCAGACCAGAGTTTCCCTAAGAATTTTCTCTCAGAAAGTCACTGTCAGACTCCCAGAGCCACTTGCTCTTCCACAGCCATTTTCTGCCCTCTTGTGAAACTGCAGAAATCCACTATTGCAGTTCTGCAGAAATCCACAGCCACAGCTCTGCTAAGCCACGCTTCCTTATTTCCCATGCAAAGACATGAGGAGATGATGACTGTACCAAACCTACATCACTAAGCAATTCCTGAGTGTGAACAAAGGGCTCCAAGGGCCATCGCCTCCCCAAAAAATGTGCATTCCTCCCAGTTCTGCAACAACCTGCACTGGGTTTAAACCCTGATTTAGCTTGAATTGATCACTTCGTAAAGCCCTGAGTCAGGAGATTCCCCCTTGCACCACTGGCCTTGGCAGTGACAAAGCTCTTGCTCTCTCCATCCTGCCCAGCAGTTCCCCAGGATCCCATGCGAATAAAGGCTGAAAATCTATGAATTATAAAAGCCCAAGCACATCTGCAGGCTCTTCCTACCAGCAGCTCCTCAGGTGCATCAGCCAGTGAGTTGCAGGGTTGATCATTCCCTCCCCTTCTCCTGACCTTATTTTGGGAATTACCTCCATGGGACACTGGGATTTTGGTGGTTTATTCCAGGGACAGGGCAGTGAAAGGACAGGGATGCAGTCAGTAGACTGGGGCTCAGCGTGTTCCTGCCCACTGAAGACAACAGTTGTTTGTCCAGAAGGAGCAGAATCTTTGGCTCTAATCCACATTTGGTGCCAGCATGGGCCATACCAGCACTGCCCAAATTTCCACGTCAATCCTAAAGCTCCCCCCTTGAATCCACGTAGAGATAGACAGGATGTGACTTATGCAAACACAGACAGAGCAGGGATAGAAGGGGAAGTGGTTGCCTTCTGTGTATGTTGCCCTCCAAGCACAACCCCTCCACCTGAACCCATCATCTGATCAAGTCATCCTTCTGTTCAGGGAAAGCAGCACATCTTGCACCAACTGAGCTCAACCAGCCAGGTCCCTCCATAAATCTAGAGCTGAAATTACCCTGTGCCTTAAGTGTGCAGTGCTGCCCCTCCACAACAACAAAACTGAGGCACAAAAGAGGCTGGGACTTGAAAACCCCTCAGCCCTCTTTGAGACCAGCAGATTCACCCATATGCTCTGGCTAGCTACAAAAGCTAAACAAAAATAAATAAAAGTAGCTATTCCAGCTACAGAAGCCTCCCCAGGTCTAACCCCACTCAGCAAAGTGTCAGTGATGGATGCCAAAGGCTCCCTGGGGTCCTTTTCGTCTTGTCCAGGCATGGAATGCTCTCATATAGGTTGTTTCTGGTCCCACCAATTACTTGACCTGGACAGGATGGCATGATACAAGCCCCCGCTGGCTTTTAAATTCTGGGGACATAAGGACAACAAACTCCACTAGGTCTCCTTCAGTCATTTGTCACAGCCATTGTAGGACTGCTCTTAAAATGTAGCTTTTATTCCACGTGGTGTGATTACATCCAACAGCACACCACCACACCAAGACTTTTCCCTTCCAAGAGCTGCTCTTCAATGTCTGGGCTCCAAACCCTGTAGGTGCTGCCAGGGAGCTGCTTGTAGGGACACCAGATCCATTTCCAAAGGTGACAATCAGTGCGATCCAGCATGTCCTGAGCCACATTCCAGATGGCACAGCCACCCTGCTCCACTCCCAAACAGATACTCAGTGACTCACAGCCCAACCCACTATGACAAGTGAGATAGGAGGAAGGTCAAACCATCTGTTTGCTGAGAGCTCAGTGCCATACTTAAGGACAAAGTGTTTAAAGACTGGGAAGCTGAACTTAGCTTTCTCCATTACACAAGTCTTGCTTCTGCCCAGTCTCCATGAGCTTGGAATTGCTTTGGGTACTGAAGCTGAACAGAAATTAGAAAGCACCCAACAACTGCAAGGAGCAGCAGGACAGTTACCCTCAAATTCATGCTCCCTCTTTGTCACAAGACAGAGTCAGACCCGGAAGAGGAAAAAAAACTCCGTTATTTTTTTACAATTTAAGTTTCTGAAGCTCTAATTGCTAAAATATTTTGAATATTTTCAAATATTATGTTGACAGCAGTCTCCATCCCTTCCCAGTGCTAAGCAGCTGGTGCCTTTCATCACAAGCAGCTGCATTTCATAAGATTGTAAGTATTGCCAAGAGTTTTGGGAGCCCTGAGACACATGGGCACATCTACTCAAGGTTATTAATTCCTCCTGCACTGAAGGAGACCTTTATTTTTCCTTGAAACCTTGCACATCTACATACCTAAACCAGATCTTGAGTGCCCTGGTTTGACCTCCCAGCACATGCTGCTTTGAACTGGAGAGCTAGACTACACAACCTTCTGAGCTCTCTCAGGCTGAGTTTTCATAAATTTTCTTAAGTTTTCATAAGCCGTCAGTGTAAACAATAACGGTGATGAGGGTGCAGGGCTGCCCAAAGTGTGGCCAGTGAGGACAAGGAGGGATGGGGCCCCTCAGGGGTCCTGTGGGCTCAGGAGCTTGAGGGGAGTAGCCAAGGGGGCGACTCTGGTGGCTCTCTCAAGGAACACTGGTGAGTGCATCTGACAGGGGCTGGGGAAGCACCGGGATGCACCTGGAGATGCAGCTTTGCTCGAGGAGGATGCTGAGGAATGAGACATCTGCCAAGGGGCAGCACAGGAGAGGGGACCAGTATCTGAGCAGGCGGGGCAGCACATGTGTGGTGGTTTAGTTTTCTTGGCTTTGGTCTACGTATTCTCTGGTAACAGGGTTGTAACTAAGGAAGTATTCCTGTCTTAGTTTGAGAGAGAAACTAAGATGTAAACGTTGGCTAAGAAATAAAATAATCCCTCTCCTTAAATTTAGAAAAAACCCAGAACTTACCTATATATATATATATACACCTATATACCTATACCTATATATATATATATATATATCTCTATCCAGACAGAACCAAACAACAACAATTTGTAATAAACCCCTTTTTAACTACAACAGATGCAATTATATCTACAGA
>JAWWEW010000073.1:1835244-1854446 GCA_035583185.1 Anabacerthia variegaticeps
TACTGGGTCCTACACATCCCTCCATGGGGACATGGGTACTGGACCCTACACATCCCTTATGGGGACATGGGTACTGGGTCCTACACATCCCTCCATGGGGACATGTGTACTGGGTCCTACACATCCCTCCATGGGGACATGGGTACTGGACCCTACACATCCCTTATGGGGACATGGGTACTGGACCCTACACATCCCCCCATGGGGTGGAAAGCCCAGCATCCTGCACCTCTCCTGCCAGCAGTGACACTGGGCCAGAGCTCTGGCCCAGCACAGCTCTCCCAGGTCACCCCAGAGGATGTCATGGCAAGTGGTGGTGCAGAGCTTACTTGCAGTTTCCTTGGCCCTTGCCAGATAAAGGTTCACCAGAGCTTCAGAGAGTGGACCAGCTGCACTGCTTTGAGGAGAAGAGAAACAGGCTGGGATCAGCAGCCCCTTCCAGCAGCACAGCCCAATTCTTACCCTGGGTCTTCCTTCTCCCTGACCCAAACCTTCCCCCTGGCTGGCATCTCTCAGTGGCTCTTTGGAGAGGGGGCACAGACTGCTCTCCTCCACCATGGCACCCCCATTTCTTCCCTTGGGGCTGGTGCTCTCCAAACCCTTCCCTTTCCCACATAGACTGAGCTCTCAGCCTGGACTTTGCATGCCACGGGGCTGATCTGTCACCTTCCCCCTGCTGCTCCAACCCCACTGACCTTGTTGTGTCACATCCATCCCACTGCCCCAACCTCCCAAGCAGGTGACTTCATACCTGCTTGAGAACTCCACAGTCACCTCTTTCGGATACTCCAAGCCACTTCTGGCAGGCTCAGGCTGTCTTCTCTTGGGACCCCTTCTCCTCCTCATCTCCAGACCAGTGCAGGTTCCCTGCTCAGCTCTATCTCCTCAGTCCCACCAGTGTGGTCTTCTCAGTGTGGCAGCCACACGGCATCTGTGGGTTCTGCCCCCGTGCCAGGGGCTCACAGCCATGACCTCACAGTGGTGGTGGCCCTGCTGTCACAGCTGGGGTGCCACAAGGACACTGGAGGTTCCATCCCCATTTTGCTTTGCAAGATGCGACACTGGTGGGACTGCCTTGGTGTCAGATGGTCGAGCCCACCACGTAACAAGCCAGTTATATATAAACAAGCCAATGGTGCTTGCAGAGGGACAGGACTCATGGAATGGTCGTGGTTTGGGTTGGAAGGGTGATGCAGGACCACGCACATCTGAATTTTGGGGGTTATTATGTCTCAGCACTGTCAGGCACTGGTTCCCCAGGTGGGCACAGGGAGGGAGGATGAGCCTCCTGCTGCCCTAAGACTGTGCTGGGGCCTCTTCACCCTATGGTAAAGGAACCATAGGAAGGTGGGAAGCCCAGTTTCTCACAGCTCTGTGTGCAAAAGAGAGACTTTGGGGGCCCAGTGAGTTAACTCAGAGGTGATTTTGTGGTTGGAACACCCCTACCTTTTCTATCAACTTCTGTTACCTATAAAAGGTTAATACTGTTGTCTTTGCTGGACAGAAGTATTAATTTGAGCTTGGTTCCTCTGCCCAGGTGGTCCCACTGCAATCCCAAATTGGGGAAATTTATTATCTCCAGGACTTCTAATTCCTGCCAGATTGAGTCTGATCACAGCCTCAAAATAATTACCAGAGAGAGAGGATAGACAGACAGTGCCATTGCAAGTGTCTCACCATCCCTGCCACAATAAAACATGCTCACCATCTCATTTCTTCTCCTTTTCCTCATCTCAGCTTACCCTCAGCTGCACTGAGGGGTTTTCCACTTCTGGCTGACAGCCTGGGAAATGCCACCCTGAGCAGACCTGGCTATGCAAACCCCCTTTTGTTCTCTGAGAGAAGGAAACCACGAGGACACGACCTCTGTTGCAATCCTTTCCCCTACAGGTTACCAGAACCTGCTCCAAAAGGGGTTGTGCTCACTGAGAAGGGACAAGGACAATCCCTGTTGCCCTCCACACCGACTGACTGATCCCACACTGATGTGCAGAGCAGCAGAAAGGGGGAAACTGGCAGAAAAGCAAGTTTTTGGACAACAAATCCTGGGTTTCTGAGCAGAAACCTACAGACAGCCCACGTGGTGCTAAGGGAGGCAAAAGGCCTGATGGGCAAGCAAGGGAGAGGGGCAGGAAGGTGAGCTGGCAAGCAAGGAGTGCTCCTCACCCAAATTCATGCCTTCTAATAAACCCATGGTGTGAGAGGAGCAGGCTTTGCTGAGTGCAACCACTGACCCCCTGGCATTTCTGCCTCTGTATCCAACCAAATATGCTCCTATATCCACCAGAGTCTTGCACAGCTGAGGAGAGGACATAAAACTTGGGTGGAAACCCAAGTCCTTTGTATAGTGCTGATAAGGGGTGCCACTTCTCCTCCTGCCTCTGTGCTTAGTAAATGCAGCCACTGCTTGGAAACCAATCACGTGCCAGCACCGAATTTGGTTATCAGAGGAAAACCCTCCTGCCTATGGAAAAAAAATTTGCAAAGATAGGAACACAAGGAGTGACAGAGAGAGATGGCAAGGGAGGCCCCAGGGCAGTTCTGTAAATACCACTGTTGTGCCTCTTCCAGGTACCCTTGATCCTCAGGCACACCTTGGATCAGGGTGAGGAGCAGCAGGTCCATGCCCTGTGGTGGACCTGGCAGCTGCAAAGCTCCTGGCTCAGGTACAAGGAAACCAAGGTGCCCTGGGAAAATATTTTGAAAGGTGGTTTCGAAGATGGAAAGTGCAAGCACCAAAATAAACAGAGCTGAAACAAAGGCATCTGTCTTTTACTGTTTTTACCTCGAATGAGCCAATATTTAAACTGTTTATTTAAAGATAAGAATTAGGAGCAAGGATAAAAAATGACAGCTACATGGAAAGTGGAAATTTAATTTAGAGCTTAAACAAGTGGAATGGTTGTGCTGCAGGTGTAGCACAGGGCTGACACTGATCAGGATTAAACCAAAGAGCTTTCACTGAGCTTTCAGATGACAATAGAACTTCACCTGAGGGAGGACAAAATCCGTGTATGGAAGCATTGCCATAGGTCTATAAGTGCCTTCTCAGCACAAAGTCTCTCTTATGGCACCAAGAACCTGTTGGTATGAAAACCTACACATTTTAAGTGTTATTTTAAAGTAATTTCCAGTTCTGCCAACAGCACTGAGACAATAATCAAGACTTTGACTTGCAGAATGGGAGCTGATTGGTGACTTTCCCAACAGTTTTACTCTGGAGGAAGCTTACACCTATCCCTTTGGGAATGACACAGTCCTGGGCTGGTCAGACACACTTGGCTACCTTGGTTGGGCTTTTTTCAGTCAGAGAGGAGAAAGAACTGAGGAAGAACCAAGCAGAGAAAGGCCAACAAGGGGAAAACAAGCTCCAGCAAGACTTCTCCCTCATGCCATGACTGTGTAGCATGAAAACCTAAATAAAAGATCGTATTTCACTGTTCCTTCAGAACCAGAAGGAATATTCACACCACTAAACGGGCCAAAAGGTACATAAGTCCTTTCGTTCCAGTTTATCCTTCCATGTTTGTTCCATAAAACCTTTTTCCACTCCAGTTCACCATCTCTTTAGGCACAAAAGTCCTGTTACCTTGTCATAAACTAGGTAGGATATGACAGAGTTTCAAAAACATCTGTTTTTATAAAATTAGACACTTTAAAATGCAAAACCAAAAGAAAAGAAAAAAGACAAAAGTGTGTTGGTAAAAAAAAAATTATTCCCTATCTTAACTGTCAGGTTCTTAAGCTGCCAGTGTTTAATATTAATGTCTCTGTATTTCTAGGTCTTGATTGCAGCAGTTCTGCTAATTGGGGATATCAGTGAAAGATTAGCTGCCTTTCAGCAGGTCAGCTGCTCCACCTACACTTAGTCACAGTTCTGCTTTAAAAATAAATAATGTTTAAAATGTTTAAAAGGTTAAAAACATCTCCTCCAAGGTATAACAGTCAAAAGAGTATATGAAAATGAAATGGAATTATGGTGCTTTTGATTTAAATGCAAAGAGTTATCTGCACTGGTACATCCCTGCACAGGAACATTGGAGTTGGACTTGATGATTCTTGTCCTTTCAACTCAGGAAACTCCTTCATTCTGTGATTTCCATCTCACCATTTTGGTCCCTCTCTTCCTCAGGGGAGTTGCCAGCTGTGGTTGTTTCTTATTCCATTGTTATTTACTTTTAATAAATTGTTATCTCGACCCACAGTCTCTGCCTTTGTCCCTCTCTCACCAGAGGGGAGCAACTCATTTAGGGTTTCCTTCCCACTAGTGTTGAATCACTCCATTTTCATCTAAAATCTCCAAACTGAGGACTACAACCTCCCTCTTGCCCCTGTTCCCTTTCCCTCAGTTTGGGGTGGCAGCTACAAAAATAACCTTACAGAGGAAAATGAAGGGAAGGAAGGCAAAAACACAGAGCAGCAGCTTTGCCTTCCATTGTGAGAGCTGCAGCCTGCTTGAAAAATCACATTTTTCCAGGCTGCAGAGTGAAAAGCACAGAACCAGCAGCAATAAATCACAGAATAATGTACTGGTTTGGATCTGGTTAATGGATCAGGAGTGCAGGTGGTGTTGGCCTCAGCTCTGCAGCAGCAGGAATGAATGAGGAGAGGAGCAGGAAAACCCATTTAACCAAGAAGTGGCTTAAGGATTGGTGCCACCAGTGGAAATTTGGGGTTTATTATTATGGATAAACTTCTCTGCTATCAGACCTGCTCGAGTCAGATGGACTTCATCTGCCTAGCAAGGATAAAACCCTACAGCTTGGTAGGGCTTTAAATTACATTTGAAGGAGGAAGGGGATGAGACCAGGCTCTGCAGAGATGAGCCAGAGGATGGGGACCTGGGCTTAGGAACGGACTCAGCAGCCCAGCTGAAATGCTGGGACACCAATACACTCAGGGTGGGTAACAACAAGAGGAGCTGGGCATGGGGCATGGTTTTGGGCAGGAGGGGCAGGCAGGAACCTGCAGGGCATCCCCTGGGGCAAAATGATGGACATCTTGCCCTCCTCACCCCCTGAGCCCAGAACCACCCCTTGTGTCCCCTCTCTGTGCAGTGGAGCTTGGCCAGGCAGCATCAGGAACAGCTCAAGGGGCTCACTCTGGGCCAACAACACCCTATTCTTTATTGTTCCTTTGGCCAAAGCTCAGTTCTCACCACTTTGAGGTCACACTGAAGTTTCTTTCTCCACGGCTGAGTTTCCACAGGGAAACTGTGCAGTGTTTTCTCATATGGCATCCCCAACCCCAAATATTTGACAGGGCCCTAGACATGTCCCTGACAGAAAATCTTAAAGAGAAATAAACTACAAACTGGCTGATGAGCAGTGAACTTAAATGGACTGAGGTGGCATTTTAAAATGGGGCTTTGCTCTTGAGGGTGAATCTTGTTTTCTCCATGGCTTATTCTATGCTACAGCCATTCAGACTTGCTCTTTTTGCTTATTCCTGCAACAAAACCCATTCCCACTGCAAAGAAGTGACAACCCTGTGAGTTCTGTACCAGCAGAGGCCAGTGTCGCCCTCCAAATCCACCCCAGCTCTGCCAGTTTAAGTGACACGAGAAAATGGAGATAGACCGACCTCTCCTGGGTGGATTTGAATTTACAGAGCATTTACAGCTATTCTACCTTGTCAGCAGAAGGTTTCCCACGTTACCAAGATTTACAGTGAGGCCACTATTGGCAGCAGCTGAAACAAGCTTTGACATAATCATACGAAGAGGGGGGAAAAATAACCTCCCCCTAAAAAAATCTGGGAGGAAAACAGAGCAGGAGAAGGATTGTTTGGAATTAAATTCCTTTTTTCTATTGTTTCACCCCCATACAGAAGGCTCTATTCGTGGCCAAGGTCTCCAGATTTAGGGAGAAAAATCTGCCTGTGAAAGCAGATTCTAAGGTTTCCAAGTGAAAACTCATAAAAGAAAGCAGAAAGCAAAAGTGAGTGTTGCAAGACAATTCCAACAAAGCACCTTGAGCTTCCCAAGAAGAAGTGGACACTGACCATGAAAAATGTCCTTGAATGGAACCTCCTGTGAAGGAGGTGAAGAAGGAGTAGCCAACCTTATGCCCTTAATTCATCATCATACTATCCCTTGTCAAACATTTCAGCACAATAAACAATATAGTCTAGAAAAAGACCTGATTTAGTATGGTTTTATTTACGTGTGCTTTATATTACAAGCCATGGCAGGGCACTGGACATGAATTTGATTGCTCATTACCTCAGCTGGCTCCTTTGACATCAGTTTTCTTTCTCATGTGTATGCATCAAAAAGTCCAGCAAAATAAGGATAAGAGGCATCTTGAAAGGTAAAAATAAGCAGAGGCAATAATTATGAAAGACATAAACCTAAGACATGTCACAGAGGAGTTGCAGGAGTCTCTCATATGGGCACGTCTGATGAAAGAGCCAGAGGTGGCTGTGCTGGGTTTGGCTGGGGTGGAGTTCATGCCCTTCCCAGGGGCTTGGGCTGGGTTTTGGCTTTGTGCTGAGCACAAGGATGATGATAAAGGTGATTTTGTTATTGCTGAGCAGTGATCACAGAGAGCCAAGGCTTTTGCTGCCTCTGGTGAGAGGGCTGGGGGTGCGTGGGGCATTGGGAGGAGACACAGCCAGGACAGGTGGCCCAAAGTGACCAAAGGGATATTCCAGACCACATGACACCATGCTCAGTTACATAAAGTGGGGGGAAGCAAAAAGAAGAGGGGAATGATTGCAGTGATGGGGCCCTGCTGTCCCGGAGGTGGCTGAACACCCTGGGGAGCAGGGGATGGATCTCTGGTTTTGCTTTGCTTTTTTCCATGTATGGCCTTTGTTTTCCATGTTAAACTGAGGAGCAGCTCTACCTGGCTGGCCTTTTATAGCCCTCACCATGGGATCCTTTAAAAAGCCAAGAGGCAAGGGGATTGTTGGTTTGTTAAATGGTTTTTTGTGTTATATTGAGATTTCCCTGTGCAGCCCAGACCGTGTGTGAGGTAGATGGCAAAGCCTGAGCCTGGACCTGTTGTCACTAACACCCAGCATATGCCCATGCTCCCAAAATCGTGGGGGATTTACAGAATCCCAGACTGGTTTGGGTTGGGAGGGACCTTAAATCTCAGCTGCCATGGGCAGGGACATCTTCCACTGGTCCAGCTTCAGAGCTCCTTCTGAGATTCTATACCCTACTCCTAAGGTGTCTTCCTGGTAGAACAGGGGGATCTTGAGGCTCTGGTGAGGTTGAGGAGCCTCTTCTAGCCTGAAATGAAGCAGAGCCTGCCCAAACTCCTCCAGACTGGAGGTGGAGATCTGCTCAAACATCTTGTCCTCACAACCCAGGCAGTGCAGGTATCAGCAGGAAGGTCTCAAGGTCTCTACAACAGGGAGACCTTGGTTTTTATTGCCAGCACCCCCTTCTCCCTCCTTCCTAGGCCAGTGGTGAAGTCACTCTTGCATCAGCATCAGGGCAGCCCACGTGGCTGCTGGGGCACTGACATCAGGTCATGTGCCTGGGTGAGATCTGTGTCATGTGGACAGGGACAAGGTTTCTCTAATTAATGCTAATCATGCTATAGACTGGAGGTTTGTGTGCCACGTCCTGGCTGGAAGGAAAACCAAATATGTTTGGGCACTGGGAGCTGCCAAATGGAGAGAAATAGCAACTCTAAAGGCGAGGTCTAGGGTGGAACATTAGTGCTTTTTTCTTTCTCACCTACAATAAAGGGTGTCAGTGAAATCAGCAGCAAAAATGCTGATTGTGCTGTCAACCCTTCAAATCAGTGCTCTGGGAGGAGGGCAGGGGGATGGGAATGTGCTCTCTGAGCCAGTGGCAGCAAGTCCAGACCACTGCCAGAGCCACTCCTTCCTTCTGCCCCTGTTTCAGTGCACTAAACTGGGGAGGTGCCTTGGAAACTCCTTCTTTAATCATTTCATGGGTGGTTTAGACACAAATGAGAAGCAGCTCTGCCTGCATGGAGATGAGGGAGAAACACAAACTGATTTTTGTTAACATTAGGCTCTTCCCAGAGAAGATTTCAAACTGATTTTTCCTATGGTTAGACTCTTCCATGAGGAGATTTCAAACTCATTTCTGCTATGGTTAGACTCTTCCATGAGAAGATTTCAAACTGATTTTTGTTAACATTAGACTCTGCCATGAGAAGATTTCAAACTGATTTTTGCTATGGTTAGACTCTTCCATGAGAACATTTCAAACTGATTTTTGCTATGGTTAGACTCTTCCATGAGATTTCAAACTGATTTTTGCTATGGTTAGGCTCTGCCATGAGATTTCAAACTGATTTTTGCTATGGTTAGGCTCTGCCATGAGAAGATTTCAACCCAAAATAGAAGTGTCATTTGGGATTTCTACAGTTGGTGTCTTTCTCTCCCTCGGTCCTTTCTCTTGCCCTGTACCTGCTGTAGGTGTGGGCAATGCTCAGGTTCCCTGGTTTGGACCCTGCAGCACCAGAGCTGTTTCTAATTACTCCCCAAAGCAGTGGGCACTGAGGGTAGGATGGGGTGAGATGCAGCAGGACACAGGATAGAGATAACCCTGATGGATCCTTTGGTGTTGGGACAATCTTGATAAAATAAGTGAAGCCAAAGCCAGAACTTGCCCCCCTTTGTTCCAGGAATTGGGACAGAGGATACACCCCAAACTAATCCCTGCTGACCCTGAGAGGGGTCTCCCTGCTCTGGGCATCTCACAGGAGCTTTGCTTTCCTTTCCTGCCATCCCCAACCACTCTCCACCTCAATATCTTGCACTCAGCAACTTTATTTTTCGAAGTGCCTTTTGCATCAGCAGTGCCAGGGTTCCAGATTCTTCCTGGCTCTGCCAGGGCTTGTTTTTTCCCTTCAGAGTACAATGAGGAGTCCCTCCCCAGCTTCCTTGTAACCCCTTCAGATACTGAAAGGTGCTCTGACATCTCAACCCAACCTTCTCTTCTCCAGGCTGAGCAGCCCCAAAGTTCTCAGCCTGCTCTCCTGATTTTTTGGCTTCTTAAATGGCTGTCACTGTTGGTAGAAAATGCTGGGGATTTTCTGCAGCTTGTGTTTTTACTCTTTTTATTAAACTGCCTGTGTGAGATGTCCCCATTCTGCCCCAGGTTCTCTGGGTCTCCCCATCCTTGCACTCCTGAGGGGCTTAAAACCTCTAAGAGGCAAAGTCTAGGACAAGAGGAAAAGGCTCTTTTGGATCTTTCCAATTGTCCTGGGGTTTTTAGGTGTGTGTTGGGCACTGCTACAGGTATAGCTGGATCAGGACATTTTGAGGGGGGGCCTCAAGACACAGTTTGGGTGAGCTCAGCCCCTCCTGACCTGCCTTTTGCTTGCTCAGCTCAAAGCTTCCTCAGCCAGGCAGATGCATTTAGAGCAGGCAGACAATGCTGTCTAAGGGGGATAAATCTGTGGGTGATTGGAAAAAGGCATTCAGGACGTGGCTTTTCCTTTTTTTCTCAGTTACAGGAGTTGACATTTCTGGACATTCAGTGATCTGTGTGAGCAGCAACCCCCCTGCAGCTCCCAGCTGGTTAATGCTGCCAGCACAGCAGTGCCAGCTCAGCCAAGGTGCCCATGTGCCAGTGCTTGAGGTCTGAGAGCTGCAGCTCTGATTCTCCTTCGGGGCTGATTCAGTGCCCCCCAGAGATGAATTCCTCAAAGCCTTTCTCTGGAAAGGACTCCCATGCCAGACTCTGTATGTGGGTTAGGAACGAGGCAGCCCCGGGGTGACATTCTGCAGGAAGAACAGTCTGGTGTCAGCTCAGTGCTGAAATATTCCACCTTGGGGAGGTGAATGAACCTCTTGGCACCTTCCAGCCTGTTCCTGCTGAGTCCTGGCTGTGCAGCTGGGGCAGCTCCTGCTTTGTTTTAATGGCACAGCAGGAAAAGCTTCCTTGGGGTATTCCCCTTATTCTCAAGCACACGGATTTCTTTGGGGTTTTTGGCTAATGGAGCTTCACTCTGACCCACTCTGGATGCTCTGTGTGCTCAAGGCCAAGCTTGGCTTTGTCCCCAAAGCTGGGACGAAGAGAAGAGGGTGAGAAGAGCAGGGTCCCTCTGCTCAGAGAGGTTTCTGCCCCAGTGATGGAGACATGATGAGTGCCAAAGGGCATGAGAACATTTGGCTGGTAAAACAACCCACCTAAAACCCAGGGCAGCACTCAGGGACACAGACAATCCATGTCCCATCTGGGGACAGGGCACAGAGGGGCAGAGAAACAGCTCCTGCAGGATGTCCCAATCACTGTTTATGCCACCTGGGCCACTCCTGTGCTGATCATCCAGATTTCTCCTGCATTTCAAGCCCCCCCTTGGAGGTCTGGCCACTCTGCCACAAAGCTCACCCAGGGCTGAGTAACAGGTTTATAATTCAATTTTTCTCCCTCCTTGCTCCTTTTGAAAGACATGAGGGACAGTCTGAGGGTTTCAAAGCCAGGCAGATGTGGCAGGACCTGCTAGGAGGGAATAAGCAGGTGGAGACTTGGCTTCCCTCTGCTTTTCCTAAGCACTTTTGATCTAGTGCTTCAATAAACACGATCTGCTTCTTGATGCTGCAAGACTGGGTGAGAAGGCACAACCCAGGGCTTTGCAAACTATCTCAGCAGTGCAGAGATGCAACTGAGAGGAAAACATGGCCTGTGTGTGGGTTTGCTTTGGGATTGGGGTAACAGAACTGTCCAGTTGTGCTTGGAAACCAATGCAATATAACGTGGCACATTTCTGGCTCCCTGCTCCTGCTGCTGCCTTAGAGGAGGAGGGTTTGAGCCCAAGGCTGCTTCTGGTTTTTTCCCCCAGGTCGTGGAGTTGGGCATCAAAGTTTTAATCTCAGCAGCTTCGTGTGCCTCACCAGTGGGTTTCAAATGCCACATCCCTCTTGTGCCCCATAAACAGCACAGAGCAGCATCTGGGATCAATTTTCTCAGTGCTGTTAAATCTTAGGGGTTTCTTGTACTGGAGAGTAGATGGGAAATTATTTCCAGTGCATTTGTTCTCTTTGCTAGTCAGGGAATATATTTCTTCCTCTCCTCTTGAGTCTTCAGTTGAATTTTGCTCTTTCCCCTGAAATCATCCCACAAGGTGTGTGCCAGGAGCTTGGTGGCTCCTGGGTGGTGACAGGCACAGCTCTCATGTGGAATTGGGGCTGGATTAATGATTTGGGGGTTAGTGGGGACCACAACCCAGCTGCTTTGCCACCCCCAGGGCTGTTTTGCATCAGGGCTGCATCCACCTACCAAACTCCCCCAGCACTGCCCCTAAACACAGCAAGAGGGAGAGAATAAACTCCAAAGCAGTTTTGGAAGGCTTTTTTCCTGAGGGTCTTGGGTAGATCTCCATGTATCCCAGAGAAATAAGTGTGTTGGCCACTTGCCTCTGACCTTGCCCAGCTCAGGGCTGCCTTTCCCTGTGGGAGTGTCCCAGTGTCTCACCCAGCTACATTGCTAAGAAGGCTTTGCATTTTTGGGTGGATAATCAGGAAATCACTGGATGTGTCAGACCTTTTTTCCCCCTCTTTTTACTTCTTTTTTGGTCCCTTGTTGCTCTAG
This sequence comes from Anabacerthia variegaticeps, assembly GCA_035583185.1. Classification (NCBI taxonomy): domain Eukaryota; kingdom Metazoa; phylum Chordata; class Aves; order Passeriformes; family Furnariidae; genus Anabacerthia; species Anabacerthia variegaticeps. The sequence continues at coordinate 1,846,772 of JAWWEW010000073.1, forward strand.
TGAAACCTCAGCCATTTAGGAAGCAGGTGAAGCCACGAGTTGCTACCTGGACTCTGTTTTACCCTTTTTTAAGCAAACTCAGGGCCTGAAATTGTGAAACTAAGAAAACAGCCTGGGCTGTGATTTCTTTAGTAACCCAACCACCTTCTTCACTCCCTGGGATGGGGTTTGGCAACCTGTTACAAATGGGGAAAGGGAGCTTTGAGCAACATCTTGCAAGGCACTTGGACCAGGAAATATTTGCTGATTCCCACCTCCCAGGAGGCTGGAATGTTGTGTTGGGACCCCAGAGAACCACTGAAGGAGTCCACCACTTGGGGAGGCAGCTTTCCCCTCCTGAGGGACCCTCCTGGGCTGCTCCCCCAACACCTTGGTGTGGCACATCCCCATCCCCTGGGGCTGCCCAGTGCTCACCTCAGACACTCTGCAATGCGATAATCTGATTTTAACAAGTGGCCTTGGCTATTAAGACATCCCTGCTGCTCTTTCACTGGACATTTGGCTCAGAGATTTATGTCAAACAGAGGGATATAAGACAGTGAGCCACAGCTAAGGGTTGGCTGGCTGTGGGAAGCCCTTTTGGAGCTGTTGGGCAGCTGCTTTCTCGTGCCTGGAGTGCTTGGTGTTTGCAGAGATGATGAGGATAAGTGGGGAAGGGGGACGACCTTACTCGATCCTGTTCAGAGGCTGCAGTTTCCTGATTGCATACGAGGCTGGAGTGTTGTCTGCTTTGAGGGAATTGTCCCCTGACATCCTGAAATCTGCATCCAGGATCTATGGGTCATCTTCAGGATCAATCATAGGCACAGCTGCACTGTGTAACTGTGATATAGGTAAGGGCTGGGCACTTCTGTTTGTTCTGAGTCTAAAGAGATTGAATATCTTGGAATTTTGGAGTAGCAAAAGAGTTTAATTGATCAGTGGTTAATTCCTCAGCATTTTCCTTACTGGCTTCTGGAAGTGTTGAAAATATGGATTAATTAACCAACACAGAGAAAGACTAGATGGAGTTATTAAATAAATCATTGCATCTTATTAATTTGCATTAATGGTAAGCATGTGTAATATAAGAAACAGAAGTTCTCTGCCTAATAAGGCATTTTAGGGTCGTTGGTAGATTCCCAAAACACAGAGGAGAAAGAAAATACCTTAGGGGGGACATGGGTGCAGGAACCTGCATTTCCAGGAGGAAATGTTATACAAAGGCTTCCTGTCAGTTTTCTCCCATATCCCCACCCTTTTTTAAGATGCCTTGTGGAGAAAATGGAGAGAAATGGGAAAAGAAAAAATACTTCTGCTTCCTGCACTATTGGAAGTCCTTGGAAAATTTGGGGCCACTCATGAGAGCTTTAACCCTCATGAAAATAATGGCTCTGTGAGCCTCTCACAGCACCCCTTTCCCGGGTAGGAGCACAGCTCAGAAAGTGCAGAAATGATATGTAATTGTGCAGAAATGATATCTAATTGTACAGAAATAATATTATAAGGGGTGTGGAATGATTGCTCTGCTTTGCTCCAGATGAGGTCAAGGAGGCCTTCCTCGGTGGTCTGAAAACCTCCATGCTGGGGTTTGTTCCTGGAGGAAGAATCCCTAAAATAGCAAGGTATGTCCTGGAAAAATTCCTGCCTCCCAATGCCCACGAGGTGGTGTCTGGGAAGCTGCACATCGTCCTCACCCGGGTCCGAGACTGGCAAAACGTCACCGTGTCCCAGTTTGCCTCCAAGGAGGACCTGATCCAGGTGGGAGCAGGCACAGGCACAGGGAGGGCAGGAGAGGGGTGGGATTTACTGCCTGGCTGTGTCCCAGAGTGCAGAATCATGGAATGGGTTGGGTTGGAAGGGACCCTAAAGCTCATCCCATCCCACCCCCAGCCGTGGGCAGGGACACCTTCCATAGCCCAGGTTGCTCCAAGCCCCGTCCAACCTGGCCTTGGACACTCCCAGGGCTGGGGCAGCCACAGCTTCTCTGGGCACCCTGTGCCAGGACCTTGCTGTAAAAAACTTCTTCTTTGTTATCTAATCCAAATCTCAGCCTTTTTAGTTGAAACCCATCCCCCCTGGTCTCACCCCAACTGGCCCTGGGGCCTCACCATAGCCCATGTGCCTTGTCATCCTCTGAATCCAGGCATGGTCACGAGCTGAAATAACACAAAATATCAGCCCTTTTGATTGCTGGCTGAATTCCCCTGAGTATTCAGGAGCAAACTGAGCCATCTCACAGGTTCCCTTCCCACTTCCCCACCCCTGACTGTGGGTATCAGGGGCACAGGAGTCAGTGGTGCCCAACAACCCAACTGGGGGTCCCAGTGTTGGCATTCACAGGTGACCCACCGTTCCCAAAGGCAACAGGTCTTGTGGCTCTTGGCTCATCTCTGTCCTTCCCATCTCACCCCCAGGCCATTATCTGCAGCTGTTTCATCCCATTTTACTTTGGATTGTTGCCTCCTGTTTTCCATGGGGTGGTGAGTACTTTGTGGTCTGGAGATCCTATCTCAGGTCAGGCCAGGGGCCCCTCTGGTCCGTGTCCTTTGGTGGTGGCATTAAGGATGTTTATACCTGTGTTGGCCACCCAAGTTGCTCGGTGCTGTGTTCCCACAGTGCCCACAGAAGATGCCCCAAAGTTCTTCCTGCAGACAGAACTGACCTCCTCACAAAACTGTCCATGCTCTCCCTGTCCCCAGGGCTGGCTCAACTCCTTTGGGCTGCTCCTGCCTCCCAGTTTCATTAAAGAGTGGTTTTGGGGGAGGGAGGTGGTGGTGGGTGTGGAGCTGGAGCACACAGGACCCCTTTGGAAGGGGATCTCTGTACCCCAGAGCCTGAGCCTGGGTGGGGAAGAAACCCCAAAGGTGTCGTTGTTGTTGGGATGGACTCGATAAAAAGCAGGCGAAGATCCCGAATAGATAAAAGTGAAACTTCTTCTCTCTCCTTTATTTTTTCACACACCTACTTTTCTGTATTTCCTAAGTCTACGTGCACTACCATTATTGGTGCTCATTGCACACAAACAATCCTCTATTGGCCACAGTTACAAACTACTGTCTCCTGTCTCTGTACAAACTCATCCAGGTTTCTTATCTTCTGCTTCTCCTGAGTTCTCTCAGCCCCTGCAAGTTGTTCATGGTCACTGCCACGCAGCAGTCTGGCCAAGGTCAAATTCCTGGTGCTGTTTCCCACAAAAGGGGACACGAGGAGGGTTCAGGATCCCCTGTTTGCTCTCCCAGCGCTACATGGATGGAGAGCTGGGCATGTGGAACGCTGCCTTCGTGAGCAGGAGCACCATCACCGTGTCGGCGTTCGCGGGCGAGTACGACATCTGCCCCAAGGAGGGCCCCGCCGCCTTCCTCACCTTCCAGCTCTCCGACTGCATCTTGCACATCTCCAAGAGGAACCTCTGCCGCTTGCAGCACATTTTCCAGTTCCCCACACGTCAAGTGAGCTGCTCCTGCAGGTACCCAAAGCCATGACCCCCCTTCCTCTGGCTCAGCATCCCTGACTGGCACCTCCTCCCTGCAGGTCCTGGACCGGTTTTTTGCCAATGGCTACCAGGACACCATCTCCTTCTTGAAAAGACTGAGTAAGTGATTGGGAGTGAGGAGCAGGTAGGTTGGCTGCTTCTCTTACCTCGTTGGGTTGCTGACAGAAGGTAAGAGATGCTGCCAGTGCACCCCAAGGGCAGAGACATCCCTGCATCTCTGGCAGTGCCAGGATTCCCTGAGTCCCAGCCCCTCCTGGAGCTCCCCGTCCACTCTCAGGTGATGTCAGATCCCCTTTTCTCTGCCACACTGGGCAGGGTAGAGCTTTCTCCAGGGAACACAGACCCCCAGGACCTGGACACAAGTGCAGACTTAGGGGTCCTGTGTGGGTTTGATAACCCACTGATCCCAATGCAGCAGTTTGGTGATCCCTGACCCCCTCCCCCCACTCCAGTTGGGCACAGGGTCACCAGTATCCCTGTTTTCCTGGCCATGCCTCACGCTGCTGGAGACCTGGAGCTGAGCAACAGGCAGTGAGAGCTGCGTTCTCTTCCTCCCAGCTGATTTCTCCGTGGATTACTTTGAGGGCTTTACACTTTCCTTCACCAATGGATCACAGCAGAAAGGTGAGGAGACCCTGCACCTGAAGCCAGAGCTGAGAGTACTTTGCTCCAGAGCCCCAGAGCCTGAGGACGACACTGAAGAGGATCCAGGGACTATCCCAGCAGCAGAGGAAGAGGAAGACCCACATGGCCTTTACCAGAAAGGTAAAGAACCAACACTTTCTTTATCCCATTGGTTTTCAGGAGCTAAGTGACACTTGCCCAGGGTTGTCACCACCAAAGGAGGCTCTTTGGGTCTTTGCAGGCTCCAGGAAAGATGTGAGAACCTGAGGAATGGGACCAAGTGCCCCTTGGGTCAGGGGTTAGCAGAGAAGCCTCATGCTGAGCTCTTTTTGGGTGAGGATTGAGGACTTGTGGCTGGGTCAGAAGGGCTCTTTGGAAAAGCAGCTCTTCCCATGGAGAAAGCCATTTATTTACTCACCTTGCAAGGTAATAACAGGTTCTGCCCACACATCCTTTTGGTAAGGGTGTCTCAAGGGTTCCAGGTTCAAATCCAAATTTCTCTTTAGCAGTTCTGCTTGCAGCCAGAGAAATACTGAGAGCCTGAAAAGCACGTCAGAGCTGCAGCCAAACCTCTCTCTGTATCATTTTAAGCAACACAAGGCAGGTTTAAACCCAAAACTTGTAATCTTTTGCAATCCTATGCAAAGTAATGCCCTCTCTCCTTTTGGTTTTGCATGGAAAAGTGGGATGAATCCTCAGCATTTCAGTTCCTGGTTTGTGTTATTGTTACCAGAGAAAATATTTCCTGGAATGCAACGTTTCTTTCAATTTTATTGTTTATTTTTCCTTTCTGATTCTTCCAACACTTCAGAATTCATCAGCTTAGGACAAACGACACGGTTTTTTCAACATGCTGATTATTTAAAACGTTGCCACGTAAATAAAAAGTGAAAAAGACACAAATATTGTTCTAGGAGGACCATGCTTAATGAGGAATATAAAGGGGGAAGAATAGAACCATTACCAACCCAGATCTAAAAATAAAAGCTTAAAAACCATAAAATAAAAGCAAGGAAGATCCTTCCACTGAAAACAAACCAACTCTAGGCCCACTAAGAAGTGCAGGACACAGAATGAGGCTGTTGCTTCCATGGTTGCTATTTTAAAGGCTCCACCACTCTGAGCTATGTGGAGCTTTTGGAGCAACAAAGCAGGAATGAGTTTTCCTTGGACTCCTGGGTTATCAGGAGTCTCTGTCTCTGCTTTGCAGCTGGGCTGTGACATTTTGCACCAAAATCAGATCACCTCTGGGAGGAACCAAGACTCATTTGTTAGGCAGCCAAGAGGTGAGTCCAGGCTCTCAGCCTGCAGAGGAGAAGCCCTTCAGATTTTCCATATGTGGGAAGAAAATCCCTGGTGGTCCAGGCCAGGGAAAGGGTGGTTTATTGTTTGCCTGTGCAATGCTATAACGTCATTGATGGATGTTGCCAAATCAGCTGGAGGATAAACTGGTAAACAACTTGTACCTGCTTTCTGGCTTAAGTGTTGTTTCCAAAGGACACAATGCACAAGGATTTGCCTCTATCCTCTATCAATTGCACAAGGAGTTGCACCCTCTCTAATTCTTGCACTAGAAGCAGAGGGTGGCATAAAACACCTGCAGAGCCACAGGCAGGACTGGGCACAGGCTTGGCTTTCTTTGGCTCCATGGCTTGGATCAGGTTCTGGGGTTCTTCCCTCGAGACCTGCAGTGGGATCCGGCTTCAGAGGGAGCTCCTGCTGCCTTGGAATGTCTGCAGACCCTCATCCCATCCACCTCAGCCTCCAGTTTCTGCTGAGTGTGATGGGGCAAACTGCAGGAGAGTGGTGGGAGGGCGATATTTGAAGGATATCCAAACCTGCTCATCCTGTTGCCCTTTGGACAACACGAGGGAGGGAACAGCTCTGCTCAGGTCCTTAAATCCAGCTTGTCTCACAGGAACTGCCAGAAGTGCCTGTCACACTGACCAGAGTGGTTTTACTCTCTTTAGGGCCAGGCCAGCCCCAGAAGAGCATTTTTGGCCCCAGTTTGCATTTTAAAGAGAGAATGACCAGCTTGCAGCCCAGCCTGAAGGCAGAGCCTGACCTGCACTGAGGACCACAAGGATGTGACAGTGACAGTGACAGCACAGACAGAGCCACAGCCCCTTCTATCCCTACTTTCCATGACCCACCTTTAAAGGAGGCATCTCAGAGTGGATCTCTCCCAGCTGGGAGCAGCTGGCTTTCCAGTTTCCTTCCTTGGGCTGAAACAACCCCCTACACAAGGTGATTCCAATGGATGCCCAGCTTTATCCAGTGCCTCTGGCAAAGCCTACTGGTGTCCTTAGCTCAAAACTCCTGCAGAGGAGGCAACACCAGCTGTGCTTCCTTGAAAAGATGAGGGATTAATAAAGCAAAAACCAGCTGATTTGAATATTGAGATGTTACATATTTCTCTCTTGGCAAATCTCTGCAGTTTTGGAGCAGGAGGGGTCTTTGCTGGGACCGTTTTGGTTTGGGTGTTTCTTGTAGGTTGGTTTTTGTTCAGGTTCTCAAAGTTTTACTGACTTTTTCTGATTAAGCATCATGGGGGAAGGTGGGGCACACTGAGCAACTCAAACTGTGCTCCTGTTTGTGGCTGAGATTTGCAGACCCATTTAGTGGGTTTGGGTGTCCAATTCCTGGATGAGAATTTTCTTTGGGGGTTTTAATTCCCATCGGAAGTGCAACTGCCTGGGGCTGACTGAAATGGGAACATCCTGCCTGGAAGTGGTGATGGTGCTTTTTAGGAAGGCCAGGACCTTTCCCACCCAAACCATTCCATGATTCCATGAAATAAGTGTCCAGGCTTCTTTTAGCAAGCTCATTCCACTCAAAATATTCCCAGGACCCTGATGCCAACCAGAGACAGCAAAACCTGGTGTACTAATCTCTCACAGAGCATTTGGAGTTAACTATGGATCTGTTCCCATCAAAGCAGCCTTCAGGTGCTCCCCACATTCATGCCTGCAGTCTCCAGGGTCCTGTGAGTGAAAATTCCCTCTGTTCTGGTTCCCTCGGGGCAATTAAACCAGCTCCTTATCCAAAGAAACAGCTGGAGCTGTTGGGATCCATTTGTTGCCCATGGGGACCCAGCAAACAGGGCAGACTCAGCTGGGCTGAAGCCAATCCATCTGATGGATTTGGGATAATTAAGAGAGCTGCCAATTAATTCAGTGTCCAGACCAGCAACATGGGGTGTGTCTGCCCAGGCCCTACACTTGTGTGTGGCTGCAAATTATGGACAACTGAGTGCAAAGAACTAACTTATTTGTGAAAGGTAGGAGATGCAGAGTTTGCAAGAGTCCTGGAGTAGGAGGAGGTTGATCTTTAGGTTCCTCCATCCTTCCCCATAGCTGCAAATTCGGGGGGGGTCCAAATGTGCTCCCCTCTCCACAGGTAGGAGAAGCAGAGCTATGGGGGGGTGAAGCTCAAGAATAGATCATTGGTAAAATATCTTCAGAGAACTGGACAAATATTAGTTCCTGCCCAGTGTGATGGAGGAAAACACTTAAAATGTGGCGTTTCCTGGCAAATTCCTGCCCTGTAATGGGCATTAAAGCTGCTGGTGCTGAG
>JAWWEW010000073.1:1856238-1875824 GCA_035583185.1 Anabacerthia variegaticeps
ACACTGGGTTATACTGCTGGGTTTTGGTGAGTTGAAAGCAGTTTTCTCTTTGTGTCAGTGTGTTTATTGTAATATCTGTCATTAAATTGTAACTCTGACTTATAGTCTCTCTTGTGGTGGGTCCATTTCTCCTGCTGGTTTACCTTTAAACCAGTACAGGTGTTCCCACCAGCCGTACCCACTCTCCCTGAGTTTGATTTCAGGGAGCACTGAATCCCTCAGCACTGCTGAAGGCACAACCCCTGCTTTGGGTGGCATTCTCTGAGGACATTCTTACCCCTTCCTGAATAAAGCTGGCAGCCTGTATGGCTGCAACAGGACCTTGGCCAGGGGATCCTGCAGTCCATTCACCTGCTCCTTCTTCCACAAGCCTGTGCCCATGAACAACAACACAGAAGGAAATAAAGTTCAGTAATAGAAAAAAGCAGATAAATGCAATAATTCCTCTTGTCTTGCAGCTCAGGTAGATGGTTAAGCCCAGCCCCAAGTCCAGTTTGAGCCACTCTTACAAAACCTCTTTGCAAGCAGCTACTGCAGGTCTGGAAATATTTATTAGAAATACATAACTCAGTAATGCCTTAAACATAACACTGCTCTTCTGGAGGGTGCAGCAGCCCTGAACCCCCAGCTCAGCACCCCAAATCCTCTACCTGGCAGGAAATAGGGAGTCAGGTACTGAGGGACCCTCCTGCAGAGGCCGGGGTGTGTCCCGTTGGGTGCTGCTGACTCGTTCTTGCCGCAGGTGCTGCCGAAGCGGAAATTGCCATCGAAGTAGTTGCACCCAAAGGCATCTGTGGGACATGGGGAGAAAGGGGTGATGGTGATGTTTGGGGGTGTCACACCCCGAGGCTGCCCATGGGGTCTTTGGGGTGGCACTTACTGTTCCTGTACAGGAAAAGGGCAGTGTCCTGGTAGCCCTGGGAGAAAATGTCATTCAGGACCTGCAAGGAGGAACACTTGAGGTCACCAAAGAGCAGGCAGAGGCAGTGCAGGATCTGTCCAAAGCTGTTTGACCATGGGGGGTTGGGATGGCCCATTTGGGAAGGCAGCAAGCACAGGTTGGTGTTGGAAGAAACTGTTAGGTTGGTTTCCAACCACCAAAGCACTGGTCATATAATCACAGAATATTTTGGATTGGAAAGGACCTTAAAGATCATCTCATTCCATCTGGTCCTTTGCAGGTTGTGGAGCCTTGTCCCAGTTTGGCCACCCATCAGCAGTGTCCTCCCCAAACAATGTCCTGCAGAAACAGTCAGTGCTGTCCCCTCCCTTTGAAATCTGATTAATTAGTGGTGGAGATTGAGCTGAACCCTAAAGCTCGGGGAGACACAAACAGCACTAACTTCTTCCCCCCAAAACAAAGCTGGGAGGAGCCCTGGTGGCCTTACCATGGTGCTGGGTGGGAAGAGAGCATAGCTGATCCTGCAGAGGTTCTCGATGGAGATCTGGATGCTGCCATTGAAGATCTGGAAGCAGAAGAAGATGGCAGGACAGTCCCGTGGGCAGATGTCGAGCTCTCCGGTGAAGGGGGACACGGTGATGACGGGCTCCTCCAGGCTGGACACGGGCTGCAGACCCGTGAATCCCCCATCAACATAGCGCTGGGGGCAGCAGCACACAAAGGGTTGGTTTGAGGATCATGGCAGTGTCACCAAGATGCAAACCAGCAGCTCCACAGGTGACATCTCCCACCACGAACCAGTCCCAGCACATCCTCTCCTCTTTCAACAGCACCTCTTCCAACCCTGGCTCTTAATCCCAGCCTTTCCCACCTCTTTCAGCACCCAGCCAGTTCCTCAACCAGGTGCTGTAATCCACAGCAGTTATTAAAATGGGAATATGATTCTTTTAATTCAAAAATCTTTGTAAAAAAAAATTGTTGGCAGCCGTGAGCCAACTCAGACTTGTGTGACTTTCAAGTCCTGAGCTTGAGCTGCAGGGCCCCCACTTTAATACGTGTCTGCAAATGCTTGGGGGATTATTCACTGGGCAAGGAAAATGTCATTTGCTGTATTCCAAAAGGAATTGGAATTTACCATCCACCTCAGAGGGATTTGAGGTTGCAGCTGATCAGGTTAAACATTCATGAATAACAATGCAGAGGGGGCTCACACAGCAATCATGGACCCACGGAATGGGGTGGGTTGGAGGGGACCTTAAAGCTCATCCCATCCCACCCCATGCCATGGGCAGGGACACTTCCCACTAGCCCAGGTTGCTCCAAGCACCATCCAACCTGGCCTTGGACTATCCCAGAGGTGGAGACCTTTAAGCCCCTGCCAGTGCCTGAGCAAGCTCCAAGAGAGCTGGAGAGGGACTCTGGACAGTGCCAGGACAAAGGGGAAAGGCTTCCCACTGCCAGAGGGCAGGGTTAGATGGGATATTGGGAAGGAATTCTTCCCTCTGAGGCCCTGGCAGATGTTTCCCAGAGAAGCTGTGGCTGCCTCATCCCTGGAAGTGCTGGAAAACCCCTCTGTGCTCCTCCTTCACTCAGACAAGCACTGGGTATGAAAATGCACAGGGCTGGGGGAGGATCCTCCCACAGACCTTCAGTGTCTCAGCCTGATGTAAGGGAGTCTGCCCTGATCTGAGGGAGACACCTGCACTGCAGAATAACCCTGCTCAGGATAACTGGGTTGTGTCTCACATTCCTGAGCAGGGGAATCTTCTCACCTCACATCTGAGATCTGCAAAGCAGGACTGAATCACCCACACTGCCCGTGGGCAAAGCAGGAGAGGGGGCTCCAGGTGGCAGTTCCACCCAACTATCACATTAGGATGGGATGGGGAACAAGCTAAAAGGCTTCATCCTCCTCCCTGAACTAAAGGAAAAGCCTGGACATTCATATCCCACCCTGCTCAGGATGGACATTCATATCCCACCCTGCTCAAGCTGGATATTCATATCCCACCCTGCTCAAGCTGGACATTGGACATTCATATCCCACCCTTCTCAAGCTGGACACACATATCCCACCCTGCTCAAGCTGGACACTCATATCCCACCCTGCTCAAGGTGGACACTCATATCCCACCCTGCTCAAGCTGAACATTGGACATTCATATCCCACCCTTCTCAAGCTGGACACACATATCCCACCCTGCTCAAGCTGGACATTCATATCCCACCCTGCTCAAGGTGGAGACCAAACCCAAGAACACACTGCTGGGAGCGTGTGTTTTGTTGGAAGGCTCACTCACCACTCCTCGGTAGGAGGGAGGGATGAAGCCACAGTAAATAGGAAGGAAGCAGCTGCAGAGCAGAGCCTGGGGGAGGAGAGGCATTGCAGAAGTCAGTGTTCCTGTCAAAGTTCTCCTGGACAAAAGCTGTTGAGTGGGTGCCTGAAAATTCAGCCTTGGCAAAGTCTGGGGCCAGGCTGTGAGTGCCACGTGGACTGTGGCAAGAAGAAGGGCTTCAAGAAGGGGAAAACATCTCCTTTGATTAAAGTTGAGGCACTTCTTTTGAGCAGGGCATAATGCTCCAGTTTTTAATTAATTACCAAAATGAGATTTATTTCAATTTAATTAACATTAGTTTAATTGAGCTCTGCCAGAATTAGCAGGTGTAAACCTACATATCGCTGCTCAACAATGCCCACTGAGGGTGGCAAGGTGAAATTTTGGGGCCAAATTTTCATCTTTGCAGGTTTTTGGACAAAACCAAGACATCCTCACAAATCATCCTCATCCTGCTGGGATTTGTCAACGACAAAGCCACTGCTGGGGCATTTGCAACCATTTTCCACCAACCTCCTGGGCTGGAAATGACCCTCTGGGCTCCTGGTTTGCCTAGAACAGGCACCACGGAGAGAACTCCAACATCTCCATTGAGTTGCCATCCTCTCCTGCCTCCCTGGGACAAGCAAGCCCAGGACCTCACAGTCCTTACCCTGGGATTCCTCCCCCACATAATTAACCAGATAATTGACTGGTTCATCAGCTGCTTGTTGTTTGGCAACAGCTTTGTCCAACTCTTTCCTCGCAGGAAAGTGTGAGACAACAAGGAAACCACTGCCAGTGGAATTTGGCCAAGGAGAGACCTGTCAGGAGAGCTGAAAGGTCCATGTGAGCATTAACAGAGCTCTTCAAGAGTCATCAGCTCTTATTAGAGCTGGCCAACATCGGCTTTATGAGGCTGCAAACAAACCTGGTGGGTTTTTAGCAGGTTTTGTTGCCTCCCTCCCTCCCTCCAAGCCTCATGGAGCTCACTGTGATGGGACCACGTCTCTGGCAGAGCTTCCTTGATACCCTCAGTAGAAAATCTGATAACTTCTACAGGTCTGTTTTTTGCTCAGGGCAGAAAACAACGCATTTAAAACACCAGCTTGGGTTCCTTCACCCCAAGCAACAGGCAGAGATCTTCCTCAGCACCAGAGGAAGGTCTCTCTACCTGAATGAGCTCCTCTTTGGAGCTGAACTCTGAGGCCATGACGTTCTGGCCGTCCACCACCCGTGTGAGTGAGATGTGCAGCCTCCCCGTGGCCAGCAGGTAGGAATCCTCGGGGAGCATCCTCTGCAGAACACTCTTGATACTGGCCAGCAGGCTGCACTTGGGAGACAGGGGGCCCAGGATGGTTTTCCTGACTTCTGCTGCCAGGGCAAAGAAGAATTCCTTTAGGTCATCTGAAACATAGACAAGGGGAAGACAGAGAGAAAGTCAGTACCCCTGCTGCCCTACCAGTTATGTTTTTCACCCTATTTTCGACACTCCTCACATATAAAGCCTCTTGCAGCCCCTCTGTGTGACCCCAGGATGCCCCTGCAGGGCAGAAAGAGTGACATCACCTCTGTGATGTCCTCAAAGGACAATGTGTTGCTGAGTGTGACCTCATCAGTGAAATCCCAAGATGAGTGCTCGAGGTAGGGATCAGGGAAAGGCTCCAAAGAGCCCCAGGAGGGGGGACACAGGAGCAGACAGTGGGTTGTAGGTGTCAGTGTGACTTGCACAACACATTCCTGCCTTCCACCTCCAGCCTTCCACATGGGCAGCCCCAGCCTGCCTGGGAGTGCTGGGATGGCTCAGGGATGAGGACAGGGAGCAGCTCCTCTGCTTAGGGTTTCCTGCAAGCCAAGTGCCCTGGGAGTCCCCGCTCACCTGAGCTCCCCCAGCAACCTGTGAGACCGTGTTAATGACAATTAAGCAGGAGGTGGATTAAAGGGGCAGAGCCCTGGAGCCCCAGCTGAGGGCTCAGGACACTCGGGGTTTTAAAGGCTGTGCAGTGATGGGGAGGAGGAGGAGTGCAGCAAACCCCCCAGTCAGCCACATGCCAAGGAGGGAGTCTGGTCCCTTTGCTGCCATGGGGAGATCCCCTGGGGGAATATCCCAGCTTGGGGGTTAAATTCCTTCAGCAGAAAGCTTATCCAGCTCTGAAAAACCATCCTTGCACCCCAGTGGGCTCCCTGTGACCCTGCACCAGCACAGAGCTTTGTAGGGTCAGAGGCTTCCGTGCTGTCTCATGACATTGCGTGGCCAGGCAGATGGATTAGATGGAGTGTCCACAAGGCACCTGGAGCCACATTAAGAGGGTTTATGTGTGTTTGAGCCCATGTCGAGGCCATGTGGTGGCAATCAGTGCTCAGCAGGGTCACACGGGGACCTCGGGGATCCCGAAAGAGCCAGAGACACCCAGGGAGGTGGAGCACCCCCAGCCACTGTCTGCCTGCCCTGTGTCCTAGAAAAAAGGGGGAATGTGTTAAAAATGCCCACAAGCTGCAGGGTAGGAGGTGAGAGGTGATCCCAGCCTGGGGGCTTTGGGTCAGGGCACACAAGGGATGGCTCTGGCAGCAATGCCCTGTCTGTCCCTGCCTGCACCACCTCGGTGACCAGGCATGTCCCCAGGAGGTGACCTGTGGGGTGGCAGAGGACAGACAGGCTCTGGGAGCTGCCCAGGGCAGGGCAGGGATGTGGACCCGACCACAGCCACCCCCTGGCACACCAGACACACCTTTCACCCTCTTTTTGCCCCAGGGTGAGTTTGTGCCACTTTCATTTTCCTTATTAGAAACCCAGCCAGAGTCAGCACTACCCATCACTTGCCCTGGGGAAGATATTTTGGGCACAAGATCATCTCAACCCCTCTAAGTGGATGGTGTTTGCACCCCCAGGGAGGCAGAGCCCTGTTTCAGCACTGATACCCCCAGCAAGAGCAGTTCCCAAATTTATTTACACTGCTGGACAAGCCCCAGCTCCATCCATGATACCAGCATGAGGAATCAGAGAGCAAATTTTGGGGTCCTTGCTGATTTGTGGAGGAGTTCCCCCCCCCATATGGGCAGAAATGTTTATTTCTGCTGTTTCTAAAAAGCAGAGGTTTCAGGAACTGCATGTTTCTGGCTTCCTCCATTATTATTTGGCTCCTAAACCCCTCTGCTCCTCCTCAATATCCCCACTTTTTGAAGCAGAGCTTGAATCAGCCTTCGAAGCCTTAAGTTTTGTGTACACTTGTTTACACATGGGCACTAATTGGAATTATGGAAGGATGTGATTATTAGAAGTGGATTAACTGCTCTGAATTAATTCTACACATGGTCCTCTTTCCACATTGTTGAAACAGAGTCAGAGGAAACATCTTTTGCACGAATAAAGAGAAATCCCAGCCCTGGGTTGGAGCAGGGACTGCTGTTCCTTCAGGCATATCCCACTGATATGAGCCCTTGAGCTTTGGCCACAGGGAAAGGTGCTCCAGTGTGTGGGAATGGGAATTGCACACATCTTCCCTTGCTCTGGGAAGGCTGAGAGGGATAACCCAGAGGGCCACACAAGCAGGGCTGACATCTCTGGGGGAACCTGTGCCTGCCACTCGTGTCCCTGCATTGCTAAGGATCCCAAGAGACCTGATCCACAGGGGACAAAAGGGCTTCATTTGGGCATGTCCCATGGAAATGCCAAGTCTCCAACCATGCAGACTTTCTTTGGGACACATCTCAGCACTGCCCAGATGTCACAGCAGAAGGGGAGCTGTGCTCCTTCAGCAGGAGCAGGGAAATGAGCCAGTGGAAGACAGGAACATCCACATTTCCCCACGCAGTATCTCCCCACCATCTGATGGGCAATGTTCACACTGTCACTACAGCCTAGCTCATCTTACACCACCCAAAATTGCTCCAGCTTGGCTGCCACTAAGTGGCAACTCCTTGGGGTTCTTTAGTTCCAACATTATCACATCCCTGTTGCCAAATACCTCCGAAATCCTCAGGAATAATAGAAGCCCCTATCACTGCAATTTTAGCATTTAAACACTGTATTTTTAGTGCTGGAAACGAGGCCTCACTTTATTGGCAGCTCTGGGGGTGTATGTGGCCAACAAAAATGCTGCCTCCACACAGACACCAACACATCAGTTTTTCACCTATTTATATAGTTTTTAACAAACAAAGACATTAATGTTCATTGCTTCTAAATCACATCGTTCCCTTTCATTAGTTAGTATTCCATCTCCTGTTATTAATTATTAATCTCTCATTGCTCTTACCAATTAGTTCATACTTTGAGTCTGTTTTGTATCCTTTTCCTCCAGTGGGGGGTTTTCCAACACAAATGCTGAGCCTTTGTTAGTCCTCTTTGTTATCCTCTGCTTTCTGCCAGAGGTCCTTCTTTTCAGATGTCCAGTTTCAACAACACATCTTGCTCTCATGGGCTCTCAAGGTTAACTTTAAAACTTACAGTTTTAGTTCTTTTCCCAAGCTGCGTTCTCCCAAAAGCTGCTTATGACAACTTTTTGCTCTGTGATGGCTAAGGGCAATTTAAGGCCTGACACACAACCCTATGATTAGTGAAAACAACTCATTAAAAGGCTCATTTACAAAGCTGTATCATTCCCAACCTCCCCACCAGGACTTTAACCCATTGGGTTTGAAACCACATCTCTGCAATAAGGAAATGGAGGTGACAGTTTCCTTACCGAGGCCGACCCCGCACACGACGGCAGCAGCAATGAGGGACCCAGCTGATGACCCATAGACCTTCCCTGCAGATTTGAGGAGCTCAGGAGCCAGTTCCAGGAGGGACTGCACCACCCCAACCTGGTAGAGGGCCAGGAAACCACTGCCAGAGAAGGAGAGTGAGAAAGGGGTGCTCGGACCCCGGAGATCCTCCACGGGCATCTCGGGATCACGGCGCTGTCTCTGGCTCGGGGTCTTGGATTGTCCTCCTTCACCAGGTGAAGCTCAGCCTCTCTTCTCCTCTGCTCCCTCCAGGCTCATCTCTGGTGCAGAGGAGTCCAGAAGATGGATTTTCTGCCTCCTTTTATGACAGCTCCCCGAGGCGTTGAGATTCGTGAGCTATTTTAATTGCTGCCTGTGCTAAAAACAGAAATTTTCCCCTGATCAAAACAGCTCTTATAATCCTCCACAACAGCCAAGCTGATGCTCAGGGCTGAATCAAGGCTCCCCCTCTCCTTCCAAGGGGTCTGCAGTGCTCCAGGGGCTCTCCCAGGGATGGTCTCGGCGTTCCCGTGCCCGTCACACTTGGAAACATCCGTGCAAAAATGTCTCTTTGCTTCGTGCTTTCTTCATCAAAGGGTGTTTTCCTAAATAGGATTCTCCATCAATCCTGGCTTAGGCACAGCTCAGTACTGAGTGAGTAAAGGCTTGTATAAGACACTTAAAGCCAGAGGGTGTTACACAAGGGGTGGATGCAGGGCTGGGTTAGGCTTGGAAATATTCCTTATATTTGCTCCCCATTGGAAGGGGTTTTTCCTTGCCTGACTCTTGGGTATCATTTGGGGGTTCAAAAAACAAAGGGCTGGGTTTGTTTCTCTCTTGTCCTTCCAATGAGGTCCTACAGAAGCATCACATTCCCCAAATCTGTGATTATTGAATCAAAATCAATGTGCTTTTGGGCTGTTTGCATTTCCTGGGGGATAGTTATAAAAACACAGAGAAATTCTGTAGGTTTCTTATGTCTTTTCAGCCTCAATGATCCAATGCTGCTGCCAACATACAGAATAGGAATTGCCATTTTCAACAGATTCACATTGGTAAATACTGTGTGTTTATATTGTCCAAATCCATATAGCCTGAACACTGAGAGTGAATGCTACATACATTGAAATTAGGGTTGTGTCTATACAACACTGACATGTGGATAAGGCTGAAGGAACAAGCTCTCCTTTCCCATGCCATGCATCAGCCTGGCCAGCACAGTCCAGGGAAACAGAGGATGGCCCCAGCATCCTGATAGATCCTTTGCAGTGCTGTTTCACCCCAAATTTTTATGCATTTTAACTTGTCCTCTCCAGCCATCGCTGTGTCCCTCCAACAAGAACTGTGTCCTGGGAGCAGAGACGTGCAAACTGTCCCTGGGCTGAAGTGTCACCGTTCAGCAGGTGGACATTGCCTGAAGCACCAGGTAAATGTCATGGCCAGGGCTGGTCTCTGGAGCTCCCTGGGGGTCAGGACACACAGCAGCTCCAAGATATATTGAATAATTATCTGAGTTACCCTGGAGGTGAACAACTGCTTGAATTACATCCACAGCCATACTGCAGCTTCTCATTTCTTGCCTTTCCAGTGCTTGATGTTTCATGTTATCCCCTTGTTGGGTGTCTCCCACATATTCCAGCCTTTCCAGCAGCCTCCTGGCGATATCTGAGCTTTGATCTGCATGATTCATGCCGCTGGCTCCTGCAGCCCTTGGGAAAGCAAAAATCCCTTCATTTATAGGATTTTCTTCCAGCCCTGGCAAGTCGATGAAGGACAAAACCATCATCTCTTGCTGCAACTGGTCCGAACACTCCAGGGCATGGGAAGTGCAGGAATGTTCTCCCCCTGAATAGAATAGTTCCTGTGTTCCCTGGGCATTAACTGTGCCTGTGGTGCATGTCAGGCCCCCAAGGGATCCAACAGGCTCTGCATGGAGAGGTGTAGGATGCTCCTCCTTCACTCGGCAATTGCACCGCCTTGGTCGTGCCCAGCCCCTACTGCCAAGACTTGGGAGAGGTGTGAATGATCCCATGGGACCTGCAGGAACACGTTCCTCTGTCCACACATTGCTCTGTCCTGATGTGAGTCACAACAGGCTTCTCAAGAGGTGTGGAGGGGTCCAAATCCCCCCTGCACCCTCCCCAGCTGCAAACACTGAGGCCCTGGGACCCCATTCCAGGAGATGTCATCCCCCCTGGCTCAACTCTGTGCTACTGTGTGATGAAACCTTGTCATCATCCTCTTAGTGACAGCAAATTTTGCATTAATTGGCTCATTAAGTGCTGGGCTGATTTCCTAAGCTGCCCTCCCTCCCCCGGCAAAGCAGGATTAGCAGGGACTGATGACTTTGGAGATGTAGGATGCCAGCAGCAGCCTGAGATGGTCTGGGCAGAAGGTCCCCAAGTCACACGGAGCAGCAGGGCTGGGCAGGGCACAGGGAGGCTTCTTGCCCAGGCAGGATCAGTGCCCAGATGGCCGGTGTCCGTGATCCCAGGGATTTTCATGCAAGGGGATTGTCTTCGCTGTTGGAAGCCACAACGGGGTGTTTAGGGAAGGATGAAGGTAATGCCGAGAGTTGGAAGCCACTCAAACCCCCAGGACTAATAACTTGCCCTTCTTTGAGACCTTCTTAACATCTTCAGTGGCCACAGGCTGTCAGGTCCTCAATTTTATAACCAAAAGATTAATCCAAGGTGCTGGAGCTGCTCAGGAGAAGGGACAGGAGGTGCTGCACTAACAGCAGCTCTGGCTTCTCCTGACCTCATCCCACTATGCTGGGCTGGAGCAGCATCCCTGCTTTGGGCTGGGTTATTTGGGGGCAAGAGCCCCCTGTGCAGGGGGCTGAGCAGTTTTTGCTCCTTGTTTTCCCAGCACCACTGCCCTGATGGGTGGGAAAAGGCCCAGTGACCACAGAAGGAGAATATTTGGTTCAGCTGTGGAATTTGGAATCGCACAGGAGAAGAGAACAGGAGGGATGAGTTATTTCCCTCCCTGGTGTTTCACCTGGTAGGTGTGTCCCAGGCTGATGGAAGCTGAAATCCTCGGGGGGGTCAGTGAGGAGACAGAACCCTTTTCTGCTCCATGCAAATCCCAACCCACCCCTGTCACCCCATGAGCTCAGATGCAAAACAAAGAGAGGCATTGCATGATCCTCCAGCTGGGTCCTCCCCACCTCCCCAACACCAGCTCACCCTGCCCCACCCACAGCAAGGGCTGGAGCATCGGCACACACAGCCAAGGGCAGTTGTGTTTCCCCTGCAGTAAAAGCCCCCCAGTTTGGTTCCTGGCCAAAGGGAAACACGGTGCTGACACGGCACTTGTTGTTGGCAGGATCCAGCAGTGGGATGTGGCATTTCTCATGGCCCTAATTACCCTGGGCTAAATTAGATGGAGCCCCTGCAAGGTAACCCCCCCTCCTTGAGGCTCGTCAGTGACTGAACTCCATGAGACTTGTCCTTAAAGGCTTTGCAAACAGGGCCATTGAGCCGGGTGGGGAAGGGCTGCTCCTGTCCTGCAAGGGCTCTGCTTCCCCATTTTCTATTATTTAGGGTTTTTAAAGGACTGAGAATCCAGCAGGAGGAGGTGCTGGACAGACCCAGCTGGCACCAGGAGACTGTCACCCCACGCATGGCACAGACCCAGACCCACACATTTGTTTGACACCACCATCACCTTCAACCTACTAGACCATCCCACATCTTGAACACTCCAAACCCCAAAACTTCATCCCCTTCACCCCAGGCTGGGTCCAACCTCACAAGGGAGATTCTGCTGCTGGTGCCACCACACCAAAACCTGGCAAACCCCCCTGCCCCAATCTGCCTTAATCCATGGCCCTTCTTAGGGGTCTGGGCAAAGATTAGCTGGAAACACTCCCAGTGATTAGGGCTTAAATCCCTTTGACATTTCACATCTTCTTAGAGCTTGTAGGTGAGACCCCAGCAGCTGCAAATCCCCTCAGTCCTCGAGGGAGTGACAGCTCAGGAACAAGCTTTACCCAGTTCTTGGTGTCAGCCCAAGCTGCTTTGGGTACTAAATCTCCTTCTGCTGGAAAGGGAATGGCTATAAATTGTAAAAATGGCAAGACAAAGCTGTGTATCAACTGTAAGAGCCCTTTGTGCCACTCAGCATCTGACTGGAAAGGTGCAGCCACAGCAGCTGGAGCAAAGCAAAGGTTATTCCACCTATAAATCTCACACAACACCCAGCAGATAAGCCTGGCTGGCATTTAGGCACCAATTTATTTGACTTCTTGGGTTTTTTTCCAAACTGGATGCTTCTGCTCACCGCACAAACTACAAAAATTACGTGGTACATTCACAGATATAGAAAAGCAGGTAAATAAATACACACCCACAAACACCAACAACCCCTGAGGTCCAACACATACACTTGGTGGGAGCTAAAATGCAAACATGGGGGGGAATCTGGGCTTGGTTTGATTTACAGACTCTTTGCCCCCAGCCAGGTGGGGGTTTAGCATTTCAGACTGCTCTGCCTGTCGCTGTGGTTTTCCTTAGAGGATTTTAAATCCACGGCTCAGGAATTCACCCCACATCCTGGTCACCATCAGGGATTGTCCTCCCATCAGTAAATCTTCATCCTCAGGTTCCCAGGCACCACAGGCCCTTCACAGAAGTCAATGTCAGTCCGGGCTGTCACAGTGGTCTGTCCTGAGCTTTTCTCTGTTCTGCTGAGACAGAAGGCAACATTCACTGAATCGTGGAATGCTTTGGGATGAAAGAGACCTTAAAACCCAGCTTGTTCCACCCCTGTCATGGGCAGGGACACCTTCCACTGTCTCAGGTGCTCCAAGTTTATCCAACCTGGCCTTGGACACTTCCAGGGATGAGGCAGCCATAACTTCTCTGCCCAACCTGTACCAGGGCCTGCCCACCCTCACAGGGAAGAATTTCTTCCCAATAACCCATCTAACCCTGCCCTCTGGAAGCCATTCCCCCTTGTTATGTCACTCCAGACCCTTGTCCCAAGTCCCTCTCCAGCTCTCTTGGAGTCCCTTTAGGCTCTGGAAGGGGCTCTCAGGTCTCCCCGGAGCCTTCTCTTCTCCAGGTGAGCACCCCCAGCTCTCCCAGCCTGTCTCCAGAACCACAGAATCCCAGTATTTTTTGGGTGGGAAGGGACCTTAAAGCTCATCCTGCCATGAGCAGGGACACCTTCCATAGCCCAGGTTGCTCCAAGCCCCATCCAACCTGCCCTTGGACACTTCCAGGGCTGGGGCAGCCACAGCTTCTCTGAGCACTTGCCCTGACTTGCTTCTGGAAGCTCAGCCCAGTCTCATCCTCCTCCTCACCTGGAGAATTTTGCCGTAGGGCGCAAACGAATCCTCGAGGTAGCGTGTGCCAAAGCCCATGATCCTGTTCACTGCCTGGCTGCGGATCCCAGCCAGCCTGGCCGTGAGGTGGACCGTGAAGGCAAACTGGATCTCCCGGGGGTTGGCATCAGGTCTGCTGGCCGTCATTTCCCTGCGCACGTAGGCGTCGGCCAGGTTCTTGAAGGAGCTGTAGGACATGTCCCTGAAGAAGAGCTGCAGCCGCGCATCCTCCCTCACCTGGGCAGGAGAACACACGTCCTGAGCCAGTGACTCGGTGTGTCATCCCCGTGCCAATGACTTCCCTCCGTGCCAGGGTGGCAGTGGGGGAGGACACACGGCCAGCCATGATCACACCCAGTCAGGGAATTAAGGGTTGTGTCGTTTCCTTGATCTCACTGAGCGTTTCCCGCACCAGGGGAACTGATGATGGTGTTGGGTTTTACAGCAGGGCAGAGCCTGGCCCAAATTCCCTCAGTTCTGCTCTCACCTGCCTGTCCAGCTCGTCTCCTGGCCCAAATTCCCTCAGTTCTGCTCTCACCTGCCTGTCCAGCTCGTCTCCCGCGCTCCGGAGCAGGGCCACGATTCTCCTGATGGCTTCATCTGCACAGAGAAATCCCACGTTATCTCCAGCACTTTCTCCGAGCCTCCCATACCCAGATGCTCTGTTTGGTCCCCAGGAAAACTTCCCTGAGCAACGTTTATCCACCTCCATCCCTCCAAAACCCATTTCAGCCTATTGCCAAGTGCTTTTCTACCCTCATCCAACAAAACCACACTCTTGCCTTTGAATTTTGCCTTTTGGGTGGTCTAGTGGAAGCTTTTCCTAGCCATGGCAGGGGTTGGGAATGACATGATCTTTAAGGTCCTTTCCAACCCAAACCATTCTGGGATTCTATGAATTTCTCTCTCCTCAATCAAGCCCTGATGCTGAAAATCTCACCCAAAGCCTTTGTATTCCCTGGATCAGCATTGAAGCAGGGGTTGGGTGCCTCTCAGGCTCTGCATGGGGACAATTCTTGTGCACTTATGTTTCCTATAGGTGCCAGCAAGGACAACACTCACCCACCACATCGGTGCCAGGGGGCTGTGGTGGCTCCTCCAAGCCACTTGCTCTGCTCCCCTGGCTCTCACTGCCCTGCACGATCATCCCAATCTCCTCTGACACTTGTGTGTAGTATCCATCGGGCTGCTCTGCCTCTGCTGCAAAAGAAACACATTCAGAAGGGAGGATTATTTTTGCTGGAGACTCGTTGAAAGGGAAAAGCAGCCTCAGCAGGGAGTGGAAGTGCCCACCCCAGATTAGTGCATTCCCATGTGCTCTCTGAACCACAGCTGAGCGGCTGTGACTTGTCCCAAATGCACCAGAGCTCCTCAGAGATCCCCTCACCAGTGTTTTGGCACTGGAAGGGGTGGGGACAGTTGTCCCACGGGCTCTGCTGCTCCAGCTGCCTGCACCTCTCCCCGCAGCAAATCTCAAGCGGCTTAACATTGGCCCTGGAGTGGCTTAGGACTTAATCTCAGGTCTCAAAAGCAGGTTTAAACTAAACCACCATGACCTTTGGTTGCCAGAGGGGTAAAAACCTGGGCTTGGGTGGTTACTGCCAACAGCAGGCTTGGGGTGACCTGTGCTCAAAGCACGGGCAGATCGACCCTTTCCTGGGGCAGCAGGTTGGGGTTGGAGTCTCCAAAACCCATCCCAAACCCCAGAAAGCTCCAGGAGGGGGATGCTTTGTTAGAACCCAGCAATAAACATGATGGCTTTCCCAAAGGAAGCCCAAGGAGGTCCCATTGGATGTAGGGGTGGGTCAGGCTCAGGGGTAGGGGTGGTGGGGGTCCCACCTGGCATGGCTGGTGCCAGGACGTGCCGCAAGGGAAGGCAGCTGGGTCTCTTGGTCCTCGCCCCAGATCCCTCTCCTCGCTCCTCCTCCCCATGTTTCTTCAAGGAGAAAACCTTCTTGATGCTTGTTTTCCTCTTTGAGGCTCTGCCCGGTGTTGGGGATGTGCTTGAATCTCCTCTGTGCTTCTTGGATCCTTCTGGTTTGGAGCCTTGAGGAGCTTTGGCATCTTTCTCCTTGGTTTTTTGCCCTGCATTTTCCTTCTGGTCCTCAGGGCTCTTCTTGAAGAAGAAATTTAAGACAGTTTTCAGCCACGTCGGTTTTGAAACAGAACGTTGGGAAGAGTTTTTAGTGCTTTTCCTCTTGGGCTTCGACTCCTCCTTCGGGACCTCCTGGGGAGATATGCTCTCATCATCCAGAGCCTCTTCCAGGTCCAGCACTTTGGGTGCCTCCTTTCGATCCTTCTTGGGGCTGGATCTGGCACACGAGTACATGCAGAAGTCGCTTTCTGATCGCTGCAGCCCATCCACCTTCCTCCCTCGCCCTCCAATTTTCTCCTGGAGCGTTTTTTTGGCCACGGGGGGGTTTTCCCGGCAGCTCAGCGAGCGCCTGACATAAATCTCCAGCACTTTCTTGGCCTCCTGCCGGTCCAGAGAGAGGATCTTGCCCGAGGGTTGCCTCCCCACATCCCACCGAGGCATCTCCGCAGCCGGAGCCCGCACGGTGCTGTGGAGGAAGACAACACTTTCAGCCTGGTTTTTGCTTTGCCCAGGTGGCTGCACAGTAGGGTTGGGCATGATGGAAATCCTCCCCACCCCGTTCTGGAGCCCAGGGGTGTCTGAGATTGTTAACGTTCCTGGTTAATGATCAGCCAGGTTTATGGTTGTTACCGGAGTGCTCCTGGTGCAGGGTTTTATGATGGATTATAGACACCACTGATAAAGGAACTGAAACTGCAGGGAGGGGGAGATGGGCCTGGCACATCTCAGGGTCATCATTCAGGGAGTTTCATTCAGCAAGGATATCACCTGATACTATCCTATCATGTTTTTTGCAACGTGTTCCCACACTATGACAAAAAAATGCACCCCAGGAACACCACACGCCCATCACACAACCCAGATTTTTTAGTATTTCCCCTTAAAGTATTGTCTGCTCCCAAAAAAATCATTCCTCAACACAGCTGGGTGCTTCCAGCCCCTGGAGAGGCTAAAGGAAACACAGGCTCTTGCAAATCTCCTCAGTCACCTTGGGGTGCTGAGCTCCCACCAGCACAGGGATGTGAATGAACTTCATTCACCTCCCCCTTGCCTTTCCCATCCCTTTTTCTCCATATTTACACACAAAAATTAAACAGAAGCATTGCTACAGGAAAACCAGAGAGCTATGATGGTGCCTCGTGCTGGTTTTACCCTTGAAACCAATTTCATCCTTCAGAGAACCAGACCCAAACCAGACTTTCTCCACCACTGACCAGCACAGCATAGAGAGCTGGCACACTCAGCTGTACAAACCAGCCTGGAGCTGGGCATCAGCCTCCACTCAGACTCAATGGACATCATCACAACACCCAGCACACCCACCCACCCCACCTCGGCCTGATTTTGGGATCAAGATGACAAGTTTCCTTCACCCAAGCCGACACCAAACCCCACCAACCACCCCATAACAAATCATTCCACCAAATGTAATCAGAGCAAAGCCACAACCCCCATCCTAACTTTGATGATTCCACGACCCCCATCCTAACTTTGATGATTCCACGACCCCCATCCTAACTTTGATGATTCCGGTGCATTGGCCACACCATTCTTTATTTGCTGCTTCGCTTTTTACCTTTCCATCGGTATTTCTGCCCGTTTGGACATAGGTCAAGACAAGCTCTTCAGCCACAGGCGCTGAGGGTTCTCAGGCTCTCCTGGGAGGTGCCTTTTTATACCCAACACGGTGGCTGGCTGAGATAATTCCTATTTTTAGCAGCCATTCAGGTAGGAGAGCAGCCAATGCTTCCGCCTGGGATCCCGTTCTCACCGCCCTCCTGGCGGAAACCAGTGGGCGTGAGTTTCACTGGAGGAGAAAACTATTTCCTTATGACAAGTAGCGGCAAAACAGCATTAAAAAATCACCTGTCACCCAGTGTAAGCGCTGGCCTTTGAGACCAGCTATCTCAGGCAGCTGTTTGGCTTTGGGTTTGGTTTGGGTTGTTGCTTTTCGCTGGGTATGACGCCTCATGTGGGCTTTTCTGTGTTGTTTTGGTAAGGGGAAGTCGTAATTTTCTCAGACAAAAGAAGGAAGCAGATTGCCCTGCTCGTGTCCCAGGAGTTCCCAGGATGGTGTTGTGGGACTGCAGGGGCTCTGGAACACGGGGCTATCAGGTTGTTGAGACACAGAACCAGAATCACAGAATATTCAGAGTTGGAAGGGACCCACAAGGACCACCGAGTCCAACTCTTAAGTGAATGGCTCATAGAGGGATCAGACCACAGTTTTGGTGTTGTTAGCACCGTGCATGGATGGGCTGCAACATCCCCCAAACCCACCCTGGGGCCCTTCAGGCAGCCCGAGCTCCCACCCTAAAACATGAACCAGCACCTGCTCATTACCCATATCCTGCACATCTCCCCTGCTCCCACTCATGACCCGTATCCTTCACATCTCCCCTGCTCCCACTCATGACCCATATCCCTCACATCTCCCTTGCTCCCACTCATGACCCATATCCTTCACATCCCCGTGGCTCCCACTCAGCCTCTCCAGTGTCCGAGCATCTCCCACCAGGTCCATCCCAACACCTGCAAACCCCACCTGAGCCGAGAATATCCTTTTAAGATTAAACCTTTCTTACACCAAAGCTCCTTTTGGCCCCAAGGCCACTCCTGTGCCCGCTGTCCCCCAGCTCCCCACCCGTACCTATGGCATCCTCTGGCACATCCCCACGTTCCTCATCACTATTTTGCCATCTGATGGCAAAATTCCGCACTGCACCTCAGGGGGATGGAGCAGGATGTGTTTGCTGGGCGGCAGCTGCCGGCATGCAGGCTTTGGAAAACCCCCTCTTGGAAAACCCCACGGAAAAGATTCCAGCCCAGCAGCGCTGCATTGTCTCTGGTTTCCAGCTGGGATGATGTGCAGCCAAGGTTTCCCCTGGATGAAAATGCTCTTTTCCTGATAACGGGTTCAATTTGCAAGCAGAACAGCCCAGGATTATGTTTTCTCTCTTCCTGTAAACTCTCTGTGCCATTATTTCCTGTGGCTGGGAGAGATCCAGTCCACATCCCTCCATCTCTCCTGAACCCACACTGATGAATCAGAGCCTGGTATTGATTGGGAATTACCTGGCCCAGTTTTTCAGCATCCCCATCAACTGATAAATAATTAAACCCTCAGTGAGGAGCTCTGTGCTGCTCCCCAGCACATGTCACATCCTTCCATAAGCAGGTCAATTATAGGGGAGGAGAAGCACTTTCAAAATCAATTTTGTTGGTTTTTCCCTCTGAAACACCCATAAAGCAAAAAGCCACATCCCCTCCAGCCACAGGGCACAGTTTGGAGATCCTGCTGCTGGAAATCATCCAAGACTGAGTCCAAACCATCCCTGCTCATGGATGTCTTCTCATGGTTCAGCTGGGAATCAGTGCTGATTTAGGACCTCTTGCAGGCTTTTCCACTTGGTAGCAGCAATCCCAGACACAGCCTGGAGATGGGGTACCCAAAGTCACTCCAGGAAAAATCTTGACCTGAACTCTGATTCTGGATCCAGATCTTTATCCAAGTTCAGATCTCTCCTGGGATTTGGGACACGCTCAAACCCAGTGGGAGAGAGGCATAAGAAGAAGCTGTTTGCAGGAGACTGAGACCAACCTAAACCCCATTACCAGAGTGGGGGGAGGGATCTGGATCCAAATTTGTCCACTTTTCTCATCAATACTGGGAGAGAAGCTGGCAGGAAATGTGGTCTTGAGGAGGGAGTCAACACCAGGCCAGAGATGTTGGAGGGAAAAGCAGAACTAAACCCATGGGGACCCAGGAGGGGATAATCAACTTCGTTGCAGGAAATTGCTTCAGAGGATAGAGGAAAACCAAGGCAGAGGTGTTTCCCACATGAGGAGCAGAGGGTTGCAACAGGCTCAGAAGGTGGCAAGGGTCACGTCACCCAAATTTCTTGGGAACAAGACAGACAGGACACAGGCTGAGAGAGGACATGAGGAAAACCCTCCTCTGCAGGAAGGTGGGACAATCTCAAAGAGGTGTCATGGGGGGTTGGGAATCACCATCCCTGGAGGTCTTCAAGGCTTGGCTACCCCGAGTGGGTGTTGGAGGGTGCTGTTTTACATGGACCACAAGGGTCCAACAACAATCACCTGGGCACAAAAATACCAGCAGTTTCAGATCTGAAACATAACAGGGTGTTGAGGGGAACACCTGAACCATGACAGGGGTGTTGAGGGGAACACCTGAACCATGACAGGGGTGTTGAGGGGAACACCTGAACCATG
>JAWWEW010000073.1:1887301-1925869 GCA_035583185.1 Anabacerthia variegaticeps
CTGGGAGTGTCCAAGGCCAGGTTGGACAGGGCTTGGAGCAACCTGGGCTGGTGGAAGGTGTCCCTGCCCATGGCAGGAGTGGAACAAGCTGAGCTTTAAGGTCCCTTTCATCCCAGGCTATTCTGGGATTCTCTACATTTGGGAACCTCTGTGGGGAGAGTATTTTGAATTGCTTTGCCAGGGTTCTTGCAAACCCAAATCCTGTTGTAGCAGTAGGTTAAGGCTTTAAGGCAGCAAGTTCTCCCTGTGTGTGCCTTATCCTCACCTCAGTCCCAATCCTTCCTGCTGGCATTAGCACAGTTCATCAGGAGGAGGTTGTGTCTGGGAATCAGTGGGAAGGCTCAGCTTTCCCACCTGAGGTGTGTCCTTGTTTACCCCGTGCCAGGGCTGTGAGGCTGCACTATACACAGTCAGCTGGATGTTAGGGTTATAAATACCTCAGTTCAGAGAAGTGCTTTTTGTGATGTAAACATCAGAACAGGTGAATTACTGGGCTCAGAAACTGTGGGTTAGTGTGTAGGCAAAGCTGCTTGTGAGAGTTGTTATTATTTTTTGGGCTGGATTGCCACGTGCCTTTATTACCCTTCTATTTAGGGACACAGTCACCTTTTACCAAAATAGCCTGATGCTGTTTATAGCCTCTCTGTACTTACATCACTGAAAAAAAAAAGCTCTTTTTCAAAGCAGCCTGTGCAACAATTGTTTATACTGCTACCAGTGTCTTTATTTTCTATAGTGACATCCACATTAGAGAGTCTTCTATGGTCTGATCTTATGGCTAAAATGCAGCAGTTTATGTAGAATAACTCTTAAGTGGAACACATCCAGACTTATTTCAGCTTTTCTTAAATTAATTAAGAACAGGTTAAAGTAAGTTTTCCTGTCATGGAAATAGACGTGTTTCAAGACAGACCTATTTGCAGCACATGAAAAGCTTTTTGATCTCTTTCAGTGCTATCTTTTGCTGGTAAAGTTGTAGGGTTTGAATTGGCCTTGAAAGGAGTGATCTCTGTGGTAGGAGTTCATCACATCATTTTATTTTTGAGGAGCTTTCTGTTCTGTATTGAGTGGAGTTCAGTGAGCCCAGTCAAGCTGCAGGTGCTGACCTGGAAGAAGTTGTAGTTGAAAGGACCAAACTGGTTATTTCTGTTCTCAGCAGTGGTGAGAACCAAGTTATGGTAGAGCCATTTGAGGTTTGCTGTAGATTGCATGGACCTACAGGCAGAGAAAGTGGTAGGGGGTTATTTTATTTTATTTTATTGAGGTTTTGGTTTTTTTCTGGGCAGGTTTTGAGACAGTTCTTTGAGTGGAAGGTAAGATAGTAATTCCAGAGGCCCCATCACTGATCACCTTTGTGCAAACAGAAATGTATCACCTAAAATCCATCTTAGTCTGTTGGATATGTTCAAAATCACTCAATGTTACACTTTATTTTCCTGTGCTCCAGAGGAAGCCTTACCTGAGCTATGCAATGCAATAAGGTATTTTTAACCATCAGAATTGAGAAATCCTCTTACTTGAGCTGATTTGATCATGAATCTGATCTTACCTCAGTCTGAGGTACCTTCCTGTCTTGGCATGTTCAGTCTTTCCTTCTCAGAATCCAAGAGGTTTCATAACCACTGGCTCGGAGCTTTCTGTTCAGGTTATTGTAACATTTTTTTTGTGTGGTGACTCAGTCTGTCTCTGCAGGTCATGAGGAGAATCATCATCTTGGTTTATTAGTTGCTGCTTTCAGCACCAAGTTTGGGCCATGCCAGGATGTGTTTGTCACTCAACCTCATCTTGAACTCATTCCGTGTGCCAGTGACAGGCAGCCAAATGTTTAGATCACAGTGTAGCAGCACAGTCAAAGGAAGCAGAGTATAATGTTGTTTAAAAATGTTGCTATTAACTCTACTTTAAACACCTGAAAACCCACAAGTAGGAAATCTTGGGTGTAGAGAAAGGTGAATAACACTTCACCCTTTGTAATGAATCTGCTCCAGGGCTCCAGTGCTGTAGTTAACACCACCTTTGTCCCCTTTTGCCAAAAGCTGGGCTCATAAAGGGACATTGGCCAAGAAGTGGGACTGGATTAATAATTGCATCAGAGTTGCAGAGTCCTGTTAGGAAAGTCACTGCCTGATGAGAGGCCAACTCAGCAGCCAAATAACTTGTGAAAGGAGCCTTGCAGGGCTCCCTGAAACTGCAGGTCCCTGTGGTCTCTCCCTTTGTTACCTGTTCTTGCCAAAGCCACTCTCAGAGACTCTTCCTCCTTCTAAAAAATGTAATAAACACAAAGTGAGTCTCCCTAAAGCTTCAGCTCAGGGTGGACTCTGGAACTGCTGTGTTCTGCTTTGGGATCCCAGAGGAGTGTGTGGATAATGAGCTCTTTCTTTACAAGAAAAATGCTGAGTTGGTGCCTGCTGATAAAGGTCACTTGAGCTGTCTAAAGGATCTCCTGATTTTTAAATGAATTGCTTAATAAAAAGTTTGTTTAGCTAGTGGATTGGTTCGTTAGTGGCTAATTTAACCCAAATCCAGGCAAGCAGCATAATAAACACCTTTCTGTGAGGAAATGTGAAAGGATGGGGAGCCACCAGCGTTTTTTTTCTCTACTTTATTCATAAGTAGCATAACCAGAGCTAATGCTGAGTTCAGAAATTACCAATTTGGTAAAATTGATATTTTCTGTAGAAGAAATGTGATTGCAATATCTGTTTTTTGAGTAGACCTGGCCAGACTGTTGATGAAAACTCCTCTCATTTCAGGTTTCTGATCCCAACATCCCCTCCAATTCCAGCATGACAATCAGCTAGAGCTTGTGAACCAGCTTTTGCCAAGGTTAGTACAATTTTGGGTCCCTGGCTTTTGGATGGCTTTGCCATGGGAATTCTTTACTTAACAGCCTTCCTGTTCTGAGTCTTGACAGTAGAGAGAACCTGGGACTTGTAGTCCAGGCAGCTGGAAGGGGCTGTGTTTTGTGAGTCTCTTACAGGGAAATAATGGCAGGTACTGTAAGTAACTGAAATCCTGGGATCTGCTTTCCCTGTGTCTCATTCCATGAGCCTTCATGGACCTTTCCCCTCCTGCGTCTCTACAACTCCAGCTGTGATTTGCTGTCACAGTGTGTCCTCTGACCTGAGCAGAGACTTTAGCCTGGCCTGAGTAGGTTTTGGCTCCACTTTTCAGAGCATAAAAGAGGAGTAAGGACTTTTGAAGGGCAGCACAGGCCTGAAATTGAGAAGGAAAATCAATGGCTGTTAGTCTTGGGAGCAGCACTGAACACGGGCTGTAGTCACTGAAGCTCAACATTCAGTAATTTCATCTGCATTTTGGGATTGTTTTTTCCCTCTTGCCATCAGAACAACCTCAAATGTGTTATGTGGAGCTGTTAAAAACGGTGTTAATCCATGGATTGCCCTGGGAACGGGAACGTTCAGTCATTGCATCAGTTTTGCTGTGGAATACACAAATACAGTAATACCCTTGTGAACTATACATTGGAACAGGTTGTGTGTATCCCACTGTCAGAGTGGCTGGAGAATTACTCAGCTATTTGCTGAGAGAATAAAAATCTGCCTGAGAGTCAATACAGAAATAGCCAAAAGAAGCAATAAAAAAAAGGGGGGGATGGAAATGGAATAAATATAGAGAAATGAGAGCACAGCTCTGCATGTCAGGTCTACCTCTACAACTCGTGGACAAATAATCTAGATTAGCCTTTATTAGTCATGCTTTCAGTAGCAACAGTGGGGATTACAGGAACTGGGAAATGAATGCAACTATCAAGCAGTTCTCATAAAACAGTGCTATGTCCCTGACCTGTGTTGGGCTGTTGTAGCTTAGTCTGTGGAGTCAGGGAGTTCTCAGAAGGAAGCAGAGCTTGGGAGCCATAAAAGCAGCAGAGCTGACCCTTGTGACAGCAGTGAGGGGTGGTGTGTAACAGTTATTGATTGCTGCTGCCACGTGTCTGGGACACAGAGTTGTGGAGCTTTGAAAAACAGATTAGGCAGGTGTAAATAGCAAGGCCATGTTTAATAAAAGGGCTTTTTTGATAGATGTAATTTCTGGCCTAGAAAGCATCGCTGGCTCTCTGGAGCCCAACCCTGTGGCTCCCTGTGCTGGGACAGCAGTTGGTCCCATTTCCTGAACTGAGAGTCCACATGATCCGATTGAATGCCCTGTAAACTGTCTGGATTAAGCACCTACCCCAGCCTGGGTGGTTTTCCTCAGGTTAATACTCATTGACACTCTTTTTCTTCAAGTGTATCTGTTTTATAACTGAATGGCTGCAGTTCTCACCCAAGCTTCTGGTAACTTGGAGAAATTGGAGTTGAGAGGTCCACAAAGGAGGTGAGCAGGGAAAAGGCAGGAAGGGAGAAACTTCACAGCAGCAGCAGAGTTTCTGGTCAGACTGGAAATGAACTGGGTGGATTTGCCAAGTCCCTCAGTTCCTGTGCTCCCATATCATCTACAGTTCAACATAACTGGAACAAGCAGTGGGGAAAAAATGGAATGAGAAAGCTTTAACCTGTGTGAAAGTGAGCCCATTTCTTCTTCCTCTGGGTGAGTGGATTAAAAACCGTGGTGTTACATAATCTTTACCCACAGAAAAGTTTAAATCTGCCTGGAATGTTATCTGCTGTGGCAGTTGGTAGTTATGAATGAGTTCCCTAATCCATTGACATAAATATTGCAGCAGGCACTTGCAGACTGTAGCCTAATGCTTTTTGAGAAGCCCTTTTTCGGGTGTCAGGGACTGATAGAGGCTCAGGAGATGGACACTCATGTAGTAAAGGCCTTGATATTGATAGGATTTTTTTATAAAAGACTTTACTGCCTGTATTGGGAAAGGAGTCTTTGGAGATTTTTATAGTGTTTGCTTTGTTTCTGGTAACTTTAATTAGGAGACCAACTAAGGAATAGAAAAGAAATACAGCTTATTAAAATTCCAGTTTCCAATTTGTTGTTACATTTTGATTTCTTAAATCCATGGAGTTTCTCTAATACATGTAAGCACAATTTGGCTCTTTTGTGTAAGATCTACTTCATTCCTTTCCATTCAGGCAGACCAAGTTGCAAATATGAAAAATCATAAAATTATTTGGTGATGGGTAAATCAGATGATTCAGGCATGTTTGAGAAATGGTTCAGCTTTAATATAAAGCACCTCAAAACTGCAAGGTTTTGCTCTTATCCAGTTTCCATGAGTTCCCATCTAATGGTGTGTAATATTAGGTAATGTTTGAGTCATTTGGGGCTAGGCAGGTTTTAGCTTTTACCCCAAATGCTGCTGATCTCTGGGTTCAGCTGTGCTGCAGAGCAATTTCAGCCCTCCCTTTTGAGTATGAGAGAAACCATCAATTTGGATGCTGCACTAATGGAGAAGAGTATTGATCATGCACATTTCTTGGGCATGTGGGAGTGGAGCTTTCACATTCCCAGTGTTCTCTCCCCTGTTTCACATCCTGTAACAAGGCTGGAGTGTGTCCCTCTCCCATTTTACTGTGCTCAGCTGTGCTGGTGAGTGGTGTGGGAAGGTGGCTGTGACTGTCACTGCTCCCATCCCACCGTCCTGGGGATGGAAAACCCCTCACAGGGTGAAGGGTGTGGATTTCAGGAAGTCCTAAATGAATGGATTTGATACAAGTAGCTGCATTCACATGAGGTTTTGCTGAGGACAGTGATAAACAGCTGGGTTAGAGATGGTCCTCTGGGAATGTGCTGCACACAACAGTGAAGTGAAACCAGAATAATGATTTCTGTTACCTTGTGCTGGCTGAGCAAGGGGGAAACTGAGTTTGTTTAGTGATAATTATAAACCTGTGCAGAGCTTAGTGCATTAGGGCTGTGCTATGTTTAAACAGTGTCCTGTCTCTCAAATGTCCCTATTACAAAATGTTCCTTGCCAAGATCTCCTTTTAAAAGTAGGTTTTGAAACTCTCAGTTGTTTTCAGAAAATTGGTTAATATCCATAGCTGTGGCATCTCTGTCTGTCTTCACTTTGTGCTGTTCAGTCATTCCAAGAGCATTTTAAAGGTGGTGTGAGCAGCTACGGGAAATGCCACTTCACCACTTATAGAGTGGAATCATTGCATTTCTGAAAGATGAAAGTATAATTAATGCAGAAAATAGAGTGTTCTCCAGCCTCTGGCCCTGTGTGCTGCAGACACTCAGTGGTGTCTTTAATTAGGAGGCTGTCACAGCTGAAGTAAAAATAACAGCTCAAAACAAAACCTCCTCCAAGCAGCCCTGAGATTGAAAGGCTTTACCCAGAGCAGGGAGCCCCTGAGAGAGAACATTCCAGCCCCTCCTGCTGCCCCAGCCATGTCCCCCCATGGCATGGAGGAAACATTCACCTGCTGCTGCTGAGCCTGGTGGCATTGCTGCTCGTGTGAGAGTCACTCCAGGTTTACCAGCAAGAGGTTGGTTGCCTGGGGGAGTTCTTGTATCCTCAGCCACACTGACAAAAACCAAGGCATTTCATGCAGACCATGCTCTAAAATGTCACTGGGTTGGTCATGTCTGAGCAGGACTGAGTTGAAATCCTCAGGTTGGAGGATTTGGACGTGAACAGACCCTTTAAGCAGCAGGCTCTGAACTCAAACCTGCCTTGTTAAGGATGTATTATAATAATGCATAAACTGGAATATGCTTATTTATTTGGGAATCTCTAGGATTATTCAGCAGAGTTGGATATTCCTCCCAAGGACAGCCTTTGAAGACCATTTCTTTGAAATAAATATTTTTTTTTAAGTCCTGACCTTTCTTTTGCATGTTGTCTTTGATATAAACATGAAACCAGCTGCAATTTTGGCCAGAATATCGATGGCTTCTTGTTGTCAGATAAAAAATGAGGTGGAGTGGACTGGTCTGGAATACATCTCAATTTTAGAACTTTCCTTCTTCAAGAGTGACCTTATTCAGTGCCCAAATGAGCACCTTTCCTCTGCACCAACACCTCATTATGTGTGTTGAAACAGGCATCCTCTCCGCTTTTTTCAATTTTGTGTATTTTTTTAGTGGTATTTTCCCTTTCTAAACTCCCACAAAATATGGCTTTGGTTCCTGGCTAATTTTGTTGTAACACTGTACCAGCCAAATATTTTTGTGTAAGAATTATTAGTCACAGAAGAAGGAATGTAATGGAATATTCTTAGAAAGTGGTAGAACTATGCTTGACATGTAAAATATTTATCCAGACATGTAAACAGGGCAAGAGGTGTTTGCCAGTGTCCCATGGTGAACTTTTGTTGAAGTCATGAACTGTTTTTCAGTTCTTGAAAATAAGGTATCAGGTTCTCTGCTGACATAAATTGAGAGTGTAATGGTTGGCCTCACCTGACTGAAATTTTAGTCCCTGCTTTTGCCTCCCTAAAAATAAATCAAGATGTGTTTTCTGAAGAGCTGTAATTGTGCTAAATAAAACCCCTGTGTTTATTTTGGGTTTGGGTTACTCAGTACTACTTGCTGAGTATTAAAGTGGCTCCACTCTAAAAGGAGCCTCATGTTTTTTTTGCTTATTGGTATTATCAGTGCCTTAATGAGAATTAACCTAAGGACAATATTGATAATCTTCCCTTTGTGCCTCTGCTCCCAAGGAGCATCTCAGCCTTTCAGCAGGAAAATTCAGCTGTGGCTTTATCTGAGGTGGCTTCCAGTGACAATTGTGGTGGGATGAGGCAGTGCCCCATGGGGATGCCACACCATCCCCCTGGCAGGGGTCCTGTCCCACCCCAAACTTTGGCAAAGGTCTCCTGCACTGGGTGATGACACCTGAGTCTTGCCAAGCCTGGCTCTGCCCTTCCACACTGGACCTTTAGTCAGGAATCTCTTTCTCAACACTGCAATATTTCAAATGAATTGCATTCCATTGCAGTTTCCCTGGGTTTGTTTCGGTTTTTAGTATTATTATTATGATTGTTTTGAAATCTCTTTGGTAAACAGCTCATGTAACTGCATTCAACTTTCAAAACTGTGCCATCTATTGTTAGTTTTCCAAGTTGGTGCCTTGTCATTGGTTAAAAATCAATGGCAGTTGGAATTGTAGGGAATGAGTAGGGAAGGAGGGAGCAGTTACTTGTTGGGATCCCTTCCAGAGCAGGAAGGTGGAGTTTGGAGCTGCTCAAAGCCTTTTTAAAATAAGAGTCAAAGCAAGTAGGTGCTTTTTTTTCTCTGGGTGAAACATTAGAGAACTTTTTGTAGGAAACTGAAAGCTCCATAAACGAGGAGAGGAATGTTGTCGTAGGCTGAGTATTCTCTCTGCTGATTATTTTGCTCTAAGATAATGCACTCATGTTAAAACTTGTGTATTTCAAAATACACTGATGCTCATCCCAAGAGACCCACACTGGACAGTTGCTGTGCTGAAAGCAAATAGGGTAATTATAACAGCTATATAAATTATATTAAAATGTATTTATATATAACATATACATTATAAAAGCTTTTTTTCATAGTCCAATTGATGGCCACCTGCTGTGGACAACCCATCTTGGTGATTAGAGGCTGTTGCTCTTTACTTTCCCCCAACCTCTTTACTAGGCCATAAGTGCTTTATTGCACCTGTATCTAAACAGACCAGATAATTGGGCATTAAAGAAATAAAATCTTGCCCCTAAACCAAGAGTAATAACAAGTGCTTGCAATGGCAAAATTAGTAAATCAGGGACAACTTGGATTTTTTATGTGTTGGATTGGTTGGTTTTTTAGATTCCTCTTTAGGCATCTTTCATTCACACTTCTAAGGCTTGTCAGGACATGTTTTGTCAGTGGCAGCAGTCAGGATGAAAATAGTTTCCTGCTTCTTCAGGCTCTATTTGCACTGAAAATTCTGTATTATTGGTGATGTGTGATGCATTTAATTCTGCTGTTCTGTGAAATTGTGTTTGGAGCAGTCTCTGGGGAATCCAACTATATCTTAGGGGAAAGTAAGAAAATGAGGAAAACAGAATAGATTGATTTAATATTTGAGCTGACAGAGGGGAACATTTCCAGGTGACATTAAAAGTGCAAGCCCTCTGCCCTGCTGTGTGAAGGCTCATTAGCAGTGCACTGATACATCAAAATAAATTTTATCTAACTAATTTTATCCTCAATTACTGTAAATTTGTCTGGGCCCAAGTCCAAGGTCTTCTGGCCTTGGGAATCCATATGCACATATCCAAAAATTCTGGTGGTTAATTCCTCTCTACCTGCACAAGGGATGTGTGGCAAGAGTGTGTTTAACCAAAGGATTTAATCAAACTGGGCCTTCTCTACCATGCAATTCCTGCAAAAAACAAGCTGAATCAGGAACCTGCAGAGAGGGAGAGACTTGGGGGGGGCTTC
This sequence comes from Anabacerthia variegaticeps, assembly GCA_035583185.1. Taxonomy (NCBI): domain Eukaryota; kingdom Metazoa; phylum Chordata; class Aves; order Passeriformes; family Furnariidae; genus Anabacerthia; species Anabacerthia variegaticeps. The sequence goes on from JAWWEW010000073.1 coordinate 1,896,617, forward strand.
TGCTGGAAAGAGAAAACTCAAAACTCTTTCTCCCAGCACAGATCGTTGTATTCAAACTTTCCATGAATCAGCTGGGCGGGGGGAGGAGGGTGGACTTTTAAAGTGAAATATTTACATGAATCAGCCGCCTGGGCTTTGGGGGAGTGACCAATTCTGCCCTAAGAGTTTAAACTGAGCTTGGCTGGGCCTTAGTGTTTCCCTGGCTTCCAGAAGGATTTTGGGCTAGCCCTGCTGGGAGCACTGAGGACAGATGAGCCGGCAGTAAGTGAGGAGCTGGGAGGGGGTGCTGGGCACAGGGAAAGAGGGGGATTAGTTCTGTCAGAGCTGCTGGTGGCTGCAGGTGGATCAGATTCCCTCTTAGAGAACCTTATGTTCTCCTTAGGCTTTTTTCTACAGCTTATAGTTGAGAAGGTGTGAATTTGAAACCAAGCTCCCTTTAGCTGCCTAAGAGCAAAACTTGAGAAAGAAATCAGCATTGTAAAAGCTAAAGGGATAAAGGCAGCTCTTGCTTTTATGCTTTGTTGGAACACGTGGGTTTTTCTGAAAGCTAAGTGCCTTAGCAGAAAATGGTAGAACAGAGGACACAGCAAAATCCTGTTTTCTGCAGCTCTTTCTGCTGCTGCAGGTTTTTACAGAAGTGTTTGTAGCATAATCTAACACAGATGAAGGGAAGGTGTAACTCATAGGTGTCACCTGCCTTAAAACTTTACTTAGCTCAATATTCTCTAGTTTGGGAGAACATCTGTTTTTCCTCTCTCTAGATAAAAATAACCTGCTTATATTTGCAATAGCTCATCTTTAGCCAGAGTTTTTCCCTTTACCCTCGTCAGATCTGCATATTCCATCCTTTTTCCAGGAAGGAGGTGTATATTTTATATGGGCACAGCCAGCTTTATTTAAATTGCTGGATTTAATCAGACTGCACTAGCAAAGCTGCCACTGCCATAGTGGTGAAAAGCTCTTTATGGGGATCAAATATATAATTTTTCTGTCTTTATTCCAGTAGTGGGAAGAGTAGAAATACCCTTTAACTCTTGTTGTTGTGCTCTTCAACACAAATACCTTGAGCCTCACAGGGAGGGAAATAGCAAAGCATTAACCTGCTGGATGCACTTCATCTGTCCCACTGATGAGGCTGCCATGAGAACTCTTCTGTTTTGGAAAAGTCTCTAATAGCTTACATCAAGTTAATAAATCTCAGTGATTTTTCTGCATGTGTTAGTTTTGGTGATTAAGAAGAAATGATGCTCTGGGTGGGGGGCACTGATGTGGCTCATTTAACAGAGCAGTGACAGAAGGACCTAGTGAACATTGCCAAGGTGTGCAAATTCAGTGTTAAACCATTAAAACCATGCTGCCAACTGGAGTTTTGAATTCCATTTGTTGAAACAGTGGATTTTTGTTAAGCCTCAAGCAAAGGAGTAAGTCAGTAAACTTTGCAAACAGTGCAGCTCTATGCACAGAATGGGGGGAACAATCCCAGCATTTCATCAGCCTCCTTGCTGTCTCTTGCCAAAGTTTTTGGGCTGCCCTGCATTGCATCAGTCCTGCTGGACATTATTTTCCATCTATCAGTTGAAGCCAGATGGAAAATGAATTCTCTGTATATTGATAGAGTTATTTCATAACAAGGGAAAAGCTTTTTGTCCTGTGCTGGTTCTACCTATAAATCAGCTTTTATTGTCTGGCTGTGTTCACGTTTGGAAAATGAAATGAGGATCATTAATAAGTCCATGAAAAGCATGTTAAGGCTCCAGGTAGATGTTTTTCTCTCTGGTGCCATCTGGGTGGATGCCCTCCCATGTTTTCTCCAGTGGTCCAGGTGTACCCACAGGTGGCAGAGAGTGGCAACCTCAGCCCTGCCAAGTCTCACCTTGCCCTGAGCAACTCCTTTGGTTCAGGAGCACAGGGCAGTGCCTGGGGCTCAGGCCAGAGACGCCAACTTCCCTCCTTGTGGGACACCTGTGGAACCAGCCTGGGAGAGCTGGGAATGTTCAGCCTGGAGCACAGAAGGCTCCAGGGAGACCTTAGAGCCTCATCCAGTGTCTAAAGGGCCTTTCCCTTTACAGAGTAGATCAGTCATTGCTGGTTTGTTTCTCTGCTTTTATGTTTAGAGAAACTTCTGGCATGTTCCAAGGGTATCATTTAAGAAATTATGCTGATTTTGGCTGATACAGAGTTAATTTCTTCCTAATAACTAGTAGGTAGCTGTAGTTTGGATTTCTCTTGGAAAAGGGGATTGATGACACTGGGATGTTTTAGTTATTGCTGAGCAGGGCTCACACAGGGCCAAGGTTCCCCATCCCACCAGTGAGGAGCTGGGGGGGCACAGCCAGGATAACTGATCCAAGGGATGGATATCCCACAACATATGGAATCATACTCAGCTGGAGGAAGATGAAGGAAGGAGAGGATGTTGGGAGTCTTTGTGTTTGCCTTCCCAAGTCACCATTAGGTGTGATGGAGCCCTGCTTTTCTGGGCTGGCTGAACACCTGCCTGCCCATGGGAACTGGGGAATGAATTCCTTGTTGGCTTTACTTGCATAGAATCATAGAATCCCAGAGAGGTTTGGGTTGGGAGGGACCTTGATCCAGTCCCACCCCCTGCCATGGGCAGGGACACCTTCCACAAGCCCAGGTTGCTGCAAGGTTGAACATTTCCAGGGATGGAGCAGTCACAGCTGCTCTGGGCAACCTGTGTCAGGGCCTGCCTACCTTCACAGGGAAGGATTTCCCCCAAATACCTCATCTGAACCTGCTCTTTAAATTTGAACCCATTCCCTCTTGTCCTGTCCCTCCAGTCCCTAAGAGTCCCTCTCCACCTGCTTTGCAGGCCCTTTAGATCCTGGAAGGGGCTGTGAATTCTCCACAGAACTCTCTCTTCTTTGACGTGTTAAAATGTCTCTTTTCCAACCCATGCACTTCTGTTCCAGTTCTCTCCCCATCCCACCAGGGAACATGAGCATGTGTGGGGCTTGGTTGCTCTCTGGGGTTAAACCAGGACAGAAATTAAAGGCAGGCTTCAACCATTGTGGAAAGACGTGCAGTTCTATTAGAAATCCATCTTGTTCTAAAGTGGTTGACTGCAGAATTAGGTCAGGCACACCCTGCGTACGCCTGTTTCCTGCTTGCTTATGTTTCTGAGAATAATTGGACGTGGGAATGTTTTTGTGGGCTTAAAGGAGTGTTGTCACCTTAAAAAGGAGTTGTTTGGAGTTTTATTTCAGTCCTGGTGGTTAAGCTGTGGTTCAGGGAGAGGGGAGGGTCACTCACCACCTGATTCGCTCACTGCTCCTCGTTCCTTGCAGTTTGCAAACCGAGTGGTGAAGGAAAGTTACTCATTTCTCCTATTTCAACTCTCTTAAAAGCTCTCTTTTGCCATGCCAGGTGACAGTGAAGCTGTGCAAAAGCTGTCAGATGTTACAGCAAGGGCTGTAATTCAGTGGGGTTTGACAGCTCAGCTTTTCATTCTTCTTCTTTGAAGTTTCTGTGAAGTTCTTGATACCTCAAATATTCTGTAGTGGTTCTTTAAAAAAAATCCCGAGGATAAGGAGTATATCCTTATAAATATAGTAAAATATATTTGTATAATAAATAGAAGTAGAAACCAGCAGGTTTGCACTGATGCTTTTATTATCATTCATTTAATAAAGTTTGCATCATAAATGGGTTTTCTCTGCTGGAAATGTTGCTGTATCTCAGTTTTTCATGGCACACATCACCTTGTTTGGGGTGATCTGTGCAAGTAAAGCCATTCAGCTCCTTCCAGCAGCTGAGTGAAAACTGGAAACCTTGGGAATGGCTTTGGATGTGCCTCAGAGTCGTTAGGGTGGGGAAGGATAATGTGCTGAAGATCTTCCCAGCCTCTCTACATTCCAGAACTCTTCCTTCTTAACAATTGCACAGAACAAGGATCACCCTCTTCATCTCTGCAAAACATTTGTAGCATGAATTGTTTGTGCCAAAGGGTCATTGCTAAATAAAACAGTTTCCACTTTGTGATTAAAAATAACTTAAATATGACTTCTGTATTTTTCTCTCAACAAAAGACAAGGCTCGAGACAAGTCCAAATAAAGATTATTTCACCAAGAGCAGCAGCCCATGGTTTGGAGACAGGTGTTTGTGCAGTTACACAGCTCATTCTTGGCATATTCTGGAGGAAGGAGGAACCTGCACACTCCAGGTTAAGGCAAAACCAGTGGCAAGAGCCAGATGGGAATTTTGATTTTTGACTCTAATTCTGTTTTTCTTTAAAAAATAAAATCCAGCCTGTTTAGGAGCCCTTTTGGTGATCTTTAGTGCTCAATGTGACTTGAGCTCTTGATACTTCTGAGTGCCCAGCTCCCAAAATCCAGTCTTCAGATCCTCTGTGGACTGATTCTCCTGATTTTGAGAATACAGACTGCTCCTTATCTGATCCTTCAGGATTTGAGCACCCAAACAAAGTCACAGAGAAATGAGAAAGAGGTCGAGGTGCTCATTCACTGCTCATGATCCATTCTGTGGTACCAGCCACTTTACACTTCCCAGAGGGTGGAAACGTGCCCAGAGCTGAGTAGTCAACGTGCTACAAGTCAGAGGAGCACCCGGGCAGGCAGTGGATCTGATGCTCAGGATTATGTCTGCTCCTCTGTGTCCCTGCTCCCTCTCATAAAACACTTCCCTGCAGTGTTTCCCAGGGCTGTTAGGAGCAACAAGCAGTTAATATTTGTAAAAAGCTTTGAAGATGAATAGTGCTAATTATTATTTATGGGTATTCATTCTTACCAAGGATAGTTCTCCTTGATCCTGGGCATGAAAGGAAACCAGGATGTTTGTAAGCTGGTCAGGCAGGAGTTTGGCCTTGAAGTCTTTATGTCCTGGTTTCCCCACTGGGTTCTGTGCGTTTGTCATGTTCAATGACCAGTTTGGGGATTTATTGTACCAGCCAGATGTGCTAAAAGAACTTTACTCATTTTCCTCAGTTCTGCTGACACACAGTGTGCAGGATTTGGGAATGGCAAGAGGGGCCAAAGGACAGGGAATTGCCATCAGCCTGGCCCAGGCTGGGTGATCAGCAGGGCTGGATGTTCCACTTATGGAGATTTATTAAGGAAAGTCAGATCTGGTGCTTTAAAGAGCCATCACATTGCAAAGAGCAGCTGTTTGTGAATCTGTTTTAACAGAAAAGAACAAGGAGAAAGGTGTCCACCAGTTGGGTTTTTTTCTCCTAAAAATCCTGCTTAGCAGATTAAGCAGCAAAAGGGTAGGAAATTATCAGGGCAAATTCATGTATTGTAGTTCTTGTGTGTCTGGTGATAGTTCTATAAATAGTTTTGGAGCTGTTGTAGTAAAGGACTCTGGGTGTGCAGGGTCTCTTCAACTGTGCCTCCATTTAATTAGAGCTTGAGGTGATGAACAAAGATTGCAACATTCACCCAACCCAGTTTGGTTGTTGTGCAATTCAGTCTGTTGGGGTTTCCTGCCATTTGACATCACTTCAGTAGGGCTTGTAAGGCAGAGCTCTGGGGAAGTTATGGAGTCTCAGTGTCCCTGGAAAAAGCTGCTCTTTGCCTGGATAGACTTTGCTTCTTGGTCTGATTCCCTGCCCAAATTCTCCTCTCTGCTGAGGAATGCATTAACTAACCCAGATGCCATCCATGAGTCTGTTCCCACGTACAGGGCAGCATTGACGGGCTCTGTTGGGTTTTGGATGGGAATGGTGAGGGGATCTGCCCAGGGAGATGTGGGAGTTTTCCAAGCCTGTGTTGGGTGTGCAGTGAGAGCAGAGGGGGAAGTGATGCCCCGTGAGCTGCTCAGTTGCTGGGACTGAGGTGACCCTCAGAGGCTCCTCCTGTTGCTGTTCCTTCCAGCCAGAGCCCCTAAAAAAGAAAGGGTTTTGCTGTTGCCAAAAATCTTCCTTCAGATGAACATCACATGAGGCGTAAGCAACAGATTTTCTAAAAATACACAGATATAATGATGCTGGCAACTTGGTATTGGGTTTATGGAACAAAGGGAAGGAATTGTTATTCCTTTTTAAAATTCTCATTAAGAATTAAATACTTCCACTGACTGCCAGTAACAATGGACTTGAAACCCACCACTGAACTGCTCATTAAGGCTTCACCCTCAGCAGGCCCTGCCCAGAAAACTTGCCAGTTCTGTCTGGGCATTTTGTTGTTTTATTAGTGCGGTGTTTTATCTGGTTTGTCTCTGCCAGGAGTCAGAGATGGCACCCACAAGCCCTGGAGTCTTCGTTCAGCCAAGCAAAGACACAGGACAATTGTTCAGCAGGGGGGAAATTGGGAAAATTCATTAATGAGGAAATTGGTGTTTTATGTTTGAGAGAGTGGAAGGAAAAGAGTTGAAGCCAAGAAAGGAAAGCTGGTTCATGTCCAGGGCAAAACAAATGCCAGAGAGAATGAGGGAAAGAGAGCAAAGAGATCTTTTAGGAGATACAAGGAATGACATTGGTCTTAAAGACAGAAACAAGGAGGAAGAATTTCACTTGGAAAAAATGAAGCTGTGTCTGCATATGCTGAAAGAACATTCCAGCTTTAAGTGGCATTGGTTAAAGCATCATGTGTGGGGCTGGGCCAGGACATGGTGGATGTGAGGCTGCTCCAGTCATGGATGTTCTGCATCATATGAGTGTTTTCTGCAGGATTATTTTGGGTTAAATCCTGGGGTGAGCACTGTGTGACAGCAGGGGCATAAATCCAGAAGGAAAAACCAAACCCAGGTAGTGACTGGGAGCTGGGAATCTCCTGGTCAAAGCTCAGAGTGGTTAAGTGGCAAATGCTGAGCTGTTAACTGGGAAAATGTTACATTTCAGGCTGTAGCCATGTTACAGAGCTCATTTTGCTAGGGCTGGGAATCAAGAGATAGACAAACATTTTTAAAGGGCTCTAGAGGGCTCAAGGGAGGGTAATTGCCAGGAAGGTATTTGCAGGAACACAGATGTGATCTAAAGACATCGGCGGCTTTAGACTTTGCTTTAAAACAGCCAAGATTTATAGATTAAATAGATTTAATATATTTAATAGACCCCTGGTTACTGTAAAAGCTTTTTCCCTTTTCCTAAGTGAATGCAGGGGCATCATAAGCCTCTGAAACACAGTTAAATACTTGAAAAAATGCTTTTTGAGCCTGAAGGACTTTGGTTGTGGTACCAAATACAGCAATTTGAGCTTCATTGCTTGGGAGTTCCTTCAAAAACTAACAACTTGGTGTTTTCTCTCCAGCTCTTCTCTTAGGAAGCGCCACCAACTCCTCACAGCACGGAGGCCCAGCATGAATGTTAACTGTGCTGGGGGAACAGACTGGTCAAGAAGCCTGGAGTCCAGTTGCCCTGTGGAAAACAGAGCTGTAACATCCCATGAGTCAGAAGAAAGTCCTGTGGTGGTAGGAGGTCACAGCCCTGCTGCAGTTCCCAGGACTGAGGGTAAGGATAATGATAATGTCCTCACCTTGGAATCTTTAAGGGAGATTATTTTTTGTGCTCTGAGGGGTGTGATAGTGTCCTCACCTTGGAATCTCTAAGGGAGATTGGTTTTTGTGCTCTGAGGGGTGTTCTGTTTTGGAGCAGGTTCCAGTATCACAAGGCAGGTTGTACTGGGGAGTATGTACCCTGCCTCTGCCAGGCCAGTCTAAAGGACAGCAGTTCACAGCAGTTCAGCAGCTTGGCAAGATTATCCTGTGGGAATGTCCTGGCTGGCCAGCTCATGGCTTCCCCTGGGGCTCTCCCTGAGCAGATTTCCTGGAAGCAGCTGGACAGTCCTGTGTGCCCACCACAGGCCAGCATCAAGCACTGCTGCCTTGCACCACTCTGGGGAGGTGTGTGCTGCTGCTCCAGCTGCCTGGGAGAGTCTGTGTCTGTATTTCTGACTTTATTTAATTCCTGTGCTCCTGCTCTTTGCTACTGAAACCATCATCTTGGTTCATCAGGAAATTTTTTAACCAAAATCCAGCTGTTGGTTCAATTCAAATACACGGTCTGGTGGTGTCAGGGCAGGATTAGGTTGATATTAGAAAAAGGTTCTTCCCCCAGAGGGTGGTGGGCACTGAACAGGCTCCCCAGGGCAGTGGGCACAGCCTCAAGGCTGACAGATCTCAAGAAATGTTTGGACAGTGCCCTCAGCACAGGGTGGAATTTTGGGTGTCTGTGCAGGGTCAGGAGTTGGACTGGGTGGTCCTTATGGGTCCCTTCCAACCCAGCATATTCTGTGATATAACATCACCGTGACAGTTATGTCTATTGGCATCCTTAATTATTGCATGACTCAGTTTTCTCGTTTCAGTAGGAGGTGTTACTATGAAATGATGTCTCTCAATAAATTCTCTCTTAGCCCGCAGTACCCATTTGTGTCCCACAGGTTTGGATTCTGAATGCCGGCACAGCACTTGCCCAGGAAACCCCCAGATCTGCTGCATGCTCTCTGCTCCTGAAGACACTCACACCTGCCATTTCCCAGATGGAAATAAGAGACAGTCAGAGTACTTTAATCCCCAGGAACGCCATGGCTGCTGTGCTTTGTCTTCCAGCAGCAGTTCACAGGCTCCAGAGAAAGTGACCCTTGTGGTGGATGGCACTCGCTTTGCAGTGAACCCCCAGATCTTCACTGCTCACCCTGATACCATGCTGGGAAGGTGGGTCATGGTGGTTATTTTCAAGATAAGGGGGTCAAATGTTTGTTTAAATGGAGCAAACACATAATATTTGTTTTGTGATCTCACCTGTACACGCAAGCAAAGTGAGGGTGACCTCAGTCAGAACTTGGCTGTGAGTGAGGCCCTGAAAACATGACCAGATGGAGAGTTGGTAGTTCTCTAGATAAGTCTCCCTTTGGTCCACTTCCATCAAAAAGTGCACACTTTTAGCCAAATGTGGTGTCCTTTTGCCTTCTCTCCAAGTGTTTGCCTGGTTTGTAAGCAGTACATCTGTCCACAGCTGATAACCTCCCTCCTGAATGGGGACTATGATAATGCTCCATCCCCTCCTGCTGCCATCTTTTGATACTCTCCCAGGGAGAAGTGACTCAGCTCCCTGTAACAGGGCTGGAAGGTCAGAACCTGTTGCTGCAACAAGAAACATTCATGTTCTGTATTGCCAGCACTTCCTCCCTCTCTGACCAAACTGTCAGGTCCCCGACCCTTGCACTGGTCATTGTGTAAAACACAAACAAAACAAGGGATCAAAAGGCACGTGGAGTTGTCTGGGGTAGGTCAGTGAAAGGGCTTTATTACCAGGGGATTTTCTGCCCAGGGCTGAATGATCTGTTCCTTGACTTGTTCCTTACACAGTAGCCATAGCAACAGAGCCCAGACTTCCCTGAGCCAGCTCTTGTGCTTGTTTACAAAGGAAGAGGTTGCAGTGTGGGTTTCAGTAACTGTATCTCTGTGTCAATGGGGTGGCTTGGAAGGGATCTAAAGTCCATGTCATTCCACCCCCTGCCATGAGCAGGGACACCTTCCATAGCCCAGGTTGCTCCAAGCCCTGTCCAACCTGGCCTTGGACACTTCCAGGGATGGGGCAGCTTCTCTGGACACCCTGTGCCAGGGCCTGCCCACCCTCACAGGGAAGCATTTGTTTAACATCAGTGCACCTCTTTGTCCCTGGAATAAATGCATTTCCATATTCCTGTGGCCTTACACGTTTTGTTTTATCTCTTCAGAATGTTTGGCCCAGGAAGAGAATATAATTTCACGAGGCCAAACGAAAAGGGCGAATACGAAATCGCAGAGGGAATCAGCTCCGCTGTGTTCCGCACCGTGCTGGTAAGGACGTGTCTGCAGATTGGGAGGAAAAGAGAAAGAAACAATGTGTTTGTCACAAGTGCAAAACTGAGCCATCTCCAGGCAGCTGCACTCCCTGGGACATTGTGGGTTTACATTTTGCACTGTGATTTTTAAAGAAAAAGATATAGAAAGCTTTGGTAGAAGTCGATGCTTCAGGTGCCTGCTCATGTTGCCTTTTGCCTTTCCCGTGTCCTGTTTGTTGGAATTCCTGAGCTGCATCCTGACCTTGTGGTTGCATATAAATCTATATTGCACATGAGATATAACTAAACCCTGGGAAAAGCTTTAACTGGAGCTCACCATTCATCAGACCCAAGAGGATCTGCAGACACGTAGTTTCTCAGAGAAGCAGGGCTGGTTTTACTGGTCACAGAGCTATAAACAGCCTCTGCTACTCTCAAATGTTGGTTAACAAAACAAAGAACTAATTAAGAATGATCAGAGTCCAAGATATTCCTAATTTTTCTCTCCAAATTTGCCCTTTTATTCACAGGATTATTACAAAACCGGAATCATTAACTGCCCCGATGGGATTTCCATCCCAGACCTTCGAGACACATGTGATTACCTCTGCATAAACTTTGATTTCAACACAATCAAATGTCAAGACTTAAGTAAGTATGGAAAGAAATCAGCTCCTGGGAGATCAACTGCATGGACCCTGATTCAGTGCAGCTCTTAATCATGTGGTTTAGTTTAAGCATGAACATGTGGGTTCCACTGGGGCTAAAGTTGCATTGAAACAGCTTCTTTTTTACTGCCATAATCAGCAGTGAAGTGAATTGAATCCTGCACAGAGACACCTTGGTGAAAAAGCAAATTATTAACATTCTAGTCTCTTTCTGTAACAGAGGCCAAGCAGAGCTTGCTGTTCTAGCCAACAAAATGAAGCCTAAAAGCAGGGTTAGGACTCATATTCCAAATGTACCAGAGAATCATGAATAATTTAAGCTAAAGAATGATGGGCAAAGTAGGAACCAAGGATACTAAGTCTGGGAAGTAGTAGAGTTCCTAGTCATGATGGAATTTGATTTGGAGCAGCTTTTTGGTGGGCATGCTGGCAAAAAAAGTACTTTTTACACAGGCAGATCTGTGAGAAGCACTTTGAAGTGGGGGTGGGAGGTGAAATTTCCTGCCCTGGCCTCCGATGACAGAGAAAGCAGCAAAATGGACTTTGAAGGGCAGAGGTTGTTGCAGGAAATTGAATTTAAGTATCATAATGAATTAATTATTCAGTCTGTTACTGTTTTACTGTACTGATTGGAGCTTGGTGGTTTTTTAATGGCCGTGGAATGGCTCTGCAGTGTAATCTGCATCTCATTTGCAATGCAGTCTGTACCTCTGATTTTGCCAGTTCTGGAGCTGGAGGCTGTCGATGCCTCTGAGCATATGCTGAGCAGTTTGCCTGAGGAAGAATCCTGGCTGTGCCTGTGGATGGATGTGGAAGTGCCGAGCTGGGACATATTTCCCTAGTGTAGAAAAGCTCATTGTGTGATTTCTGCCCCCTCAGGTGCTCTGTTACACGAGCTCTCCAATGATGGGGCTCACAAGCAGTTTGACAGCTACCTGGAGGAGCTGATCCTGCCCATCATGGTGGACAGTGCCAGGAAGGGCGAGCGGGAGTGTCACATTGTCGTGCTCACGGATGAAGACACCGTGGACTGGGATGAAGATCATCCACCTCCCATGGGAGAGGAGTACTCACAAAGTAAGAGCTCTGCACTGGGGTCCTGGCTCTGTGTTCCACACATACAGCCACAAGGAAAGGACCCATTTCCCTTTCCTCCTTTTCCCAAGGAGGAGGTGCTGGCACATGGAGCCCTGTTCTGTGCACTCCTTGCAAGCTGCTGCTTCTGGAGGCTGGTTAGAGCTGTGGTCTGATCCCTGTGCTGGGAATCACAGCACTCACTGCAGCTTCTCCTTCTGTTTCTGCCTCCCCCTCAGCCTTTTCTGGCTCCTTAGTGAGGGAATAGTCTTTGCTTTCCACTCCCATCACCACCCAGTCTATCCAGCCGTGATGTGCATCACTTCTCTCCCACAAGGAAGTAGAGCTAATCTCAGTGAGGAAAACAGACACCCCGAAAACCACACCTGGTTTTTGGCTCCCCCACAGCTGAGCGTGTCAAAACCAGGGAGAAGGTTCCTCTTTGGAGATTCTAATCACCTTTTTTATTTCCCAAGTCCTTTACAGTTCCAAGCTGTACAGATTCTTCAAGTACATCGAGAACCGGGACGTGGCAAAGGCCGTGTTGAAGGAACGGGGCCTGAAAAACATTCGCATTGGCATTGAAGGTAAAGTGTTGCTTCAGCAAAGGAAATCCTAAAAACAGTGACTCCACAGTCAGTAAAGCCTGGTTTCCTCTGAACTGCAGGCATTGCCTGTTTTACTCAGTGTTTCACATTTATTTTTATGAAACTGGTCAAAGCTGGGCATGTTCCTTCACTTCTGTCGTGTGACACTGAAATGGGCCAGGAGGATTAGAAGTTGAAGGAGGGTAAAAGATGCATAGCATGTGCCAGTGAGCCCTGTCTCCTTAGGAATGAGTAAACAGGAAGCAGGAATCAAATGCTTGCTTCCACCTGCTGCTCCAAGCATTCCTTTAGGGAGTTTAGAGAAAGTTGTGCTCTGTCCTGGGAGACTGTCTTATTTTTATAGAGGCTTTGTTTGCTCACAAGATAGCTGGTGCTGTGCAGCCATTGATCCTGTGACTGCCTACACACAGTGCTGCACCTCTTGCCAGGGAATCATGGAATCATTTAGGTTGGAAAGACCTTGAGATCATGGAATACAATCATTAACCCACCACTGCCAAGCCCACCACTAATCCATGTCCCCAAGTGCCACAGTCACATATGTTTGAAGTCCCTCCAGGATGGTGGTTCCATCACTGCCCTGGGCAGCCTGTGCCAGGGCTGGACAGCCCTTTTGGTGAAGAAAATTTCCCTGATACCCACCCTAAACCTCCCCTGGTGCATCTTGAGGCTGTTTCCTCTTGTCCTGTCCCTTGTTCCCTGGGAGCAGATCCCCACCTGGCTCCACCCTCCTGTCAGGGAGTCACAGAGGGCCAGAAGGTTCCCCCTGAGCCTCCTTTTCTCCCTGAGCTGCTCCTGGTGCTTCAGACCCTTCCCCAGCTCCATTCCCTTCTCTGGAGACACTCCAGACACCTTGGTGTCTTTGTCCTGACCCCAGGGTTCGAGCTGTGGCCTCAGCAGTGCCCAGCACAGGGGGACAATCACTGCCCTGGCCCTACTGGACACACTATTGCTGGTCCAGACCAGGATGCCCTTGGCCTCCTTGCCCACCTGGGCACACCTGGGCTCATGTTCAGCCTTGGCCCTTCTGATTTTTTCCTTGCATAACCTCATGACATCCTCATGATTTGTCTGCCCTTTCTCCTTCCTTTTCATGGGAATGGCCTGCTCCTGCAGCTTTAAGTTTTCCTTCTTGAGGAACGTCCAGCCTTCCAGGACTCCTTGGCAGGGGAAAAGAGAACAGTATTTTGCAAGTCAGTAGTCCTAAATGTGGAACATGAGCATTTGTCACTATGTTGTTTGTGTGTGTCCCACCCTGACCCCACAGTCAGTCCCACCTGGCTCTTCTGGAATGCTGTTGTCCCTTTGTGTGAGCCAGAGTGTGCAGTGCAGCTGACTGACTGGCTGGCTGTGTTTCCAGGGTATCCCACCTGCAAAGAGAAGGTGAAGAGGAGGCCTGGGGGCCGCTCAGAGGTGATCTACAACTACGTGCAGCGGCCCTTCATCCAGATGTCCTGGGAGAAGGAAGAGGGCAAGAGCCGGCACGTGGATTTCCAGTGTGTTCGCAGCAAGTCCCTCACCAACCTGGTCACGGTGGGGGACGATGTCTCAGAGGACCACGAGGTTTTAATGCATCACCCCCCCCAGGTGGATGAACTGGACAGGCTGAACGCCCCCTTCTCCCAGATGGTTGTTAACGACCTCCCGGATTAGTGCTGGAGAATCCTGCTGGGTGTGGGAACATCTCAGCGTGCTTTCATCCCCAGTGATGGGACACAGACTCTGCAAGGTGCTTTATCCTCGTTCATGCTCTTACTACCTTGTCATATTACAAGCATGTTAATAAAGAGCCACACTCCATAGTCTTAATTGTGCAATCAAAAGCAACATCTCCTCAGACAAAAAGGAAATGATGCTGTTTGTTTCTACTACAAAGGCTTCCGGATTGGTGGGTGCTGAATATTTTATGTACATTCTAAAAGAAGAGCACAATTATGTAGAAACATCTTGTTTGACATGAGAGAGGAAATTCTGGGCCTGTCAAGACAAAGCTTTCCTTTACCATTAGGCACTTAGCTTTGCTTTTGTGAGAACCAGTTCCAGAGGAGTGAACATCAAAGCAGGACAGATGATACTCTTTCATCAACCAGCAGAAATGTAGCACAGTTGTGACAGCAAAATGCTGAGCGTGGAGGAATCTGTTTGCACTGCCACCTGGCTTTGGATCCAGCCTGGTGTCCTGGCCTAGGGAAGGATGAACCAGGTCCATAGGAAGCATATGCCTCTTCCCAGGAATTTCCCATATATACTTCTCTGTGAGATGCAATCATTGGTTTTAGGGATGTTTTTTGCTCAGTAAAACAAGTAGATCGTGCTGAAAAAAACCCAAGAGAGACTGTAGCTGATATTTTACCAACCAAGTAAATCTGTTTAGTAGCCAAATAGATGTGAAGCTTTCTAGAGGTGACTGTGCATGCTACAGCCTTTCAGTTGTCTCCTCCATTCCTCTGCTAAGGCAAAAAAAGCCAGTGGAGGAGCTCCCAGTACGAAGAGTACCCGAGTGAAATCCTTGCTCTCATCAACCTTAGTCAGTCAGAATTCTTGTAGACTCTCCAAGGAACTTTCTGCTGCAGCAGCTTTAAAAGGCCAGCTGCTTTCTTCCCAGTTTGAAACTGGACCATTTTGTTGTCAGGCAGGTAAGAAATACCAATAGTAAACTAGCCCTCAGGAGAGAGAAATACACATACCTGGGAACAACTCTTTTGTTGCTCTGAGTATGCTCATCTGTGTAAGGCTCTGGGAATTTTGGGTTTAGGGCCAGCAGACACACTCCAGGCTGGTTTAGCTCAGATAGATTGGAGCTTGCTGGTCCTGTTCCTGCAGCAGGAGTTTCCTGTAGGAGTCACCTGTAGGATTCCCCTCTAGGCTGGCTTAACCCCTGATGAGCACACAGGGAGCTCAGCTCTGCCCCAGCTCACCTGAGGGCACCCAAACCAGGGCAGCCTCACAAAGCCATCCCCTCTGCTGGCTGTGTAAAAGCTTTCAATTGGGGTATTTAAACGTGGTGCTGGTGCAAAGAAAAGCTGAAAGCATTCAAGAAAGAGAGGGACAGGGCTCCTTGCAGGGTGCTGCTCTTGCAGTGGTGTTGAAACCTGGACTGTTTGGGCACTGAGTTACCTGGTCACACTTGGCAAAGTATTAGTCTGCCCCTGGAAAGTTTAATCCTTTTTTATCAGGACTGCATCATTAAGGAAATGTGTTTTATTCTCCCTCTGACTGCCAAGTGCATGGTGGATTTATTGACTAGTGAAGATTTGCTGCTGAGGATGGCTGGGGGTTTCGGTGTAACGTGACAAGATCAAGCACAAATTTTTAGTTGAAAGTAACAAAGCTTTGCTGAGACACCTGTTGTTGATATGGTCAGTTCCCATTGTGTGGATACAGGTTTCTGTTTCTGTTCTTAGCTTCTTTCCCAAGTGCAGCAAATAGATGTCCTCTTTTCATAAGTGCCTAGGGGAAGATTTCAGGTCCCAGGGGTTCAGATGCCCAAGTTCCACCTGAGTACTTTGGAAAACTCCTCGCTGTGTGTCATTGGGTCAGTACAAGAAGTGTCCTTCAGTGCCTGCACAGAGCTGGGGTGGGGTGCAGTCACTCCACTGTTGCTCCAGATGTATTTCTATTTTTGTAGTAGAGAAAGGAAGACATATGGACCATGAACCTTCCACCAGGGGCCAGACCAAACCCGTTCCCAGCCTTGGTGATGAGCCATTCCCTCAGGACAGACAGAAGCACTGGTGAGCCTGTGTGCCCAGCAGGGTTGGAGGTTGCCCCCAGGCCCTGTGTGCCCAGCAGTGATGGCCCCCAGGCCCTGGGATTATGTTTGTCAGTGTGTATTTCTTTTTACAGCAGTGTCAGTTTTAATTATTTGAGTATTGGTGTTGTCCAGCTGAGTTGGAGTTGGAGCTTATCCATGGTCTGCTCCCATGTGTTGTTGACAGCTCCTCCTCAGGACTCTGTCAAGACATCAGGTGCTAAGAATTGGACCTCAGTGGCACCTTTTGGGATCTGACAGCCAAACCAAATCCCACTGTGTGTCCCCCTGAGCCCAAGGGTCAGCTCGGCCTCTTGAAGGATTCAGCCAATTTATTCAAAATAGTGGCCGCAGGTTAAAGGCTGTCACTTTAAAGGAGGTTAAAGGAGCTCGTGGTTCCCTGGGGAATCAGCTGGAATGGAGATCTCCTTCTCCCACAATTTCCATGCAGTTTTTACCACTCTAGTTTATTGGCTTTACCAAGTAATTAAAGATGAATTTGGGGTTTTAATTTTTGTCAGTACAGTGAATTCCACTGGAACACTGAATCAAAGAAGTGTTTGCTTTTCCTCCTCTCATGGTCACCCTCTTCAGGTATAAGGTCAACTTGTCTTATTCTAGATGTACTGAAGTGCTCCCTGTGCTGTGTATGAACTCTAGATGTATGGTTTCTGTATTAAAATATAACTTATATGTAGCTTGTTTGGCTCTCTTAAAAATTGTTTTAAATGTGGAGTAAAAGAATGGGCTGGGGGTAGAGGGATAGAAGGTTTTGTTTCCCTTCTTCCTGAAGGAACTGTGGCAGGGACCAATTGCAGAGGAGTGTTAGCACCTTTTGGGCTGAGAGGACCTCAAAGTTTATTTCAGCTCCTCACAACTCATTGCAGGGATGTTTTAAAGGCAGCACAGGCCTGAGACAACACTCCTTGACCTCTTCTGGAAGAAAACAGCTTTGGAGCAGGTCTGGCTTTGATTTCCACCTTCAGCCTTGGATGGACGTCCAGGGTTTCCTTGATGAAGCTTGGGAAAGGTGATAAGAGTTTGAACAAGGTGGGATTTGTGTGGAGACCTCAAGAGCACCTTCCAGTATCTGAAGGGGCTACAAGGTGGAGAAGGGACTGTTCATCAGGAACTGGAGTGACAGGACAAGGGGAATGGGTTCAAACTGAGAGAGGGCAGGGTTAGATGGGATATTGGGAAGGAATTCTTGGCTGTGAAGGAGCTGCCCCATCCCTGGAAGTGTCCAAGGCCAGGTTGGACAGGGCTTGGAGCAACCTGGACTAGTGGAAGATGTCCCTGCCCATGGCAGGGGTGGGACTGGATCTCTAAGGTCCCTTCCAACCCAAACCAGTCTGGGATTCCACAATTCCAGTTTGTAAAACACAACATGCCCACAACAGCACATGTACTAATTGGATTTTATTTACACAAGACAATGAGATCTATCCATAAAAAGTTGACTACACCTGCCAAATTGTACAGTGCAATTTTGGAACAGCTTTTAAATATTTACAGAACACTTTTTCAACTTGGAGGTTAAGGCAGAGTCAGGGCACAGTGATAAGAAACACTTAGTGCAGCTTTGTGCTAGGCATGATAGAGAGATGAACTGGCAGCATAAGGTGTTGAGATCCACTGGAAATTCAGATTGGGATTACTCCTACAAATCCAGCAACTGCAGGCTAATAAAAAAGAGCTAAAGATACAAAAAACCTCAGAACACAAGCAGCTAAGGAAAATGTTTGGCTACCATGGGAGATGGAACAGGCATCCAAAATCCTTACTGTCAGCAGTGAATTATGGATCCTGGGAAGGAGATACTGTAAGGACACACTTTTTTCCCTAATATTGGTGAAAACTGGAGTAAAAAGCAGGCTTGCAATGTACCTGGGATACAGAACCTACCACTGAAGAGGACTGGGTTCAAAGACATCCAACTTCTGCTGGAAGACAAGAGGAATGAGGTACCCAACTACTCCTTGTGCCTTCAAAAAACCACCTTGAGCTCACAGTGACCTGAGGGGTCACACTTCAAACACAGCACTAAAAATGCACAAAACACAGTACTAGAGAGTTGGTTTGTTCACAGCAAGTCATCACAACTTACACTTGTTTAGCTTCTTTGGTATTTATAAATAAAAACGCTGGTCCCTTTCAGTAAAGGGCTACAAATGCAGCTACTATCTCAAAATCATCTGTTGCTAACCCACAGCAGCTTTAAAGGATTTTGATTTTTGTTTCATTTTAAGGCAGTACCTAAGCTGTTAGGAATTGGAAAAAAAAATGGTTTTACATTAATTCCAATGGTTTATAAGGCAACATTGTCAAATGGCTGGAAGAAACTGCAGGAGAAGTTGGTATCAGTCCTTCACACAGAGTACAAAGGGAGCAGAAGGTGATCTTAGGGATGAGTTGGTAAAAGCCTGATCCTAGAAGTCATTCCTTCCATTAGCCCTTATTCATCCAAGTGAGCCCTACTGACTACAGTGATCCTGGGATCACTTCTAATTAAGGCTATTTTGCTTTTCAGCTTGGTAGGATCCAAGTGGTACCTAAAACTGCTTATGGCAAGTCATTAAAAGTCATGGGACACGTACAAAAAGCACAGGGGGTGGTGAGGGAGAGGACACAAATGAGTTATGTAGAGTACTGGCAATCCCCCATCAGTCCTTCAGGATGGCACTCAAAAGACATGTAGGTAAAAATTCCCTAAAAGCACCCATTTTTAAAAAAAACGTTCCACTACAAACCCATTTTGTTTCATTTCCTAATCAAGAAGGTCAGGACTACCCAGCCCTGGAGGCCTTTTTTCCCTGGGAAACACTGCTTGAGCTTTGTCTTGTCTGTACTCTGGAGTTAGTGTTCAGCACCAATAAAAGTCTCCAGGACTGAGACCTCAAAAATTAACACTTTTAGCAATCTGATGGCAAATTACAGACTGGAACCAGGCAGGCCCAAAGGGCTAATGCCACCTGCCCCTGGAAGTGCAGGGTTAAATATACATGGGCACAACATGGAGCTCGTGGTTAGAAAAAGGAGTTAGGAAAAGCTCAGCTGAGGCAGAACCCTTCTTCCCAAAATGCTGTCAATGTGCCCAGAGAGGCTTAGGCAAGGAAAGGCACTTTGGGGCTCTCCTGGAGAGAACCTGATCAGAACTTTTACAAATTACAGTAGACATTAATAATCTAAGAGTGGACACGGTGCATTCCACTGCCCCAAAATGACCCCAGTCTGGGGAAGACTCCAGAGACAGATGGTTCAGCCAGGACAGCAAGAGCAGCTCTGCAAGGAAACACCAGGCAGGTCTCCATCAGCAACACTCTGATCCTGTTCTGCTCAAAACCAAGAGCAAAAAGGCCACAGAAGATGGGTTTTTTTTGTCTTCCAACCACTGAAGATGCAGCAGAGCTCAGAAGTGGCCAAGAGATGGCACCAGCCAGCCAAGGCAGCTCTGCACAACTTACCCACCCAGGAGCAGGTTCAAGGAACTTCCCTCCCTCTCTGCTCCAATTCCAGATGCTCAGTGGGACCAGCTGTAATTTGTTATCTGTGTTGTTTACAGACCCACCCTGTCCCAGGGTAAGCAAAGACTCCGAGGAGGAAATGGCCCTTTTCTCCTCTAGGTCAGAAAGGAAAAGCGTTGCACAATTTTTTAATTTAGAAAAAGGATTAAATGGCTTGAGGGTCACTTAGTACCAAAAGTAAAGTGCACCAGGACTGGAGGCCACTGTGACAGAGCTGAGAAATGCTATGGAGAGGCTTCCAAGGAGCATTATAAAAACAGCACTACAAACTTAAGGTTAAGGCAATCCGAGCTGTGTCCTCCTGCTCAACAGTTTCCTGGAGAGTTGTCTGTCTCAAGTTTTAATTATTGCTTTGTTCCTGGAGTCCTCAGCCCCTGGGCAAACAGTGCTGGCAGAATTGGCAGAGGGAGGTTGTCACTTAATGCAGGACTGGCAAACAATCCTATAGAATCCCATGCTTTGCAATGCCAAAGGGAAGGCTCCCATCTTCTGATGGGTTGTCCAATTTGGCAAAGGGTTTAAAAACTCTTGCTCCTGAAGCAGCAAAAGGTGCTGGCAGCAGAGATGATGCAAACATGTGGAATTTTCCAATGGCACAGACAAAAAAAAATCCTTAGTAACAACCAGGCATGTAACAAAACAGGGTCCTGAAGTCTTCTCCAAGAGCTGATAGCCCTCAAGTTTTCTTTAGAAAAAAAAGGAGTTCTTTTGTGGTCTAAACCCTTTTGTGGGTCTAAACCCAAAGTACAGCAACAAAATTCCACGGCTCAGAAGTCCCAGGTCAAGCTGTGTTACTTCCCTCCTTTCATGTAGGAGGGGATTGCTCCTCGGGCTGTCAGGCCCTCGAAACGCTTGTAGGTGTAATTGATAAAAACCCAGTCTTTGTTCTTGTAGTCTGTCTCTGGGTGGTTGCTTGTTGCCACTGGGAAGACAGAGAAGAAATAAAATTACCCAAAATAAAAAAACCCAAAGTTTATTTTCATACAAAACACTGGGTGTGGAATAGGGCAGGGTGCTTCTAAAGGAAAATCATAAAGCCAGGGTTCAGCTTCATGCTTCAACCCCAGGGAAGAACTGCTGAAACACAGGACAATGAATTTCAGCTAAAAGAAGGCAGTTTCAGACACATTTTTTACAGTGTGGGCTGTGAAACACTTGCACAGGTTGCTCAGAGAGGTGGTGGATGGCCCAGTCCTTGGGAGTGGCCAAGGCCAGGTTGGACAGGGCTTGGAGCAACCTGGGCTAGTGGAAGGTGTCCCTGCCCGTGGCAGGGGGTGGAATGGGATGAGTTTAAGGTCCCTTCCGACCCATTCTGTATTTAAACTCGTGGAGCAAATGTGTGACTACACTGTGATCCTTTAGATTTACACCAAACCCCCCTTTCTTTCCCAGCCTTCCCTACCCAGTGTGCCAGCCAATAACAAGGGGAACTTGCAGGGCTGGGCTCAGACCCTGCTCAGATTTGAACTTGCTGGGAGCTCTGCTGCCTCAGAGATGCCCTTTCTCAGGTAACTCCCCAATCATTTCCATCCTGCATCTCCTGGAACCTTAATTCCAGCCTGCACCCCCTACACCACAAGGCTGCCAAGCTATTTGGTCATGATGAGAGAAAATTATCTAGTAAGATCCTTTCTCTGATTAACAGGAAAGATGATTTCAAGGGAAAAGGATTGTTTACATGCAGAATCAAACAATCATTTACCTGTTGGTTTAAGGATATCAGATTCTGGAAATTCATCAAAGTTTGAGGTATCATCAATGCTTTTAATTTCTATGGAAATTGCAGCAGGTCTCTCTCTGCCAAGAAGAGCAGATGGAGTGTTAAGATCTCAAAGGCAAAGCAGGATTCAGCCACTTTCCCTTTCTTAACAGGATCAAGACTGAAGGTGCCTAAATCTCAGCAAGCTTCAGGTAGGGAACCAAATACTCTCACCCACACCTGGCTATGATAAATTCCAGTCAGCTGCTCCTGCTGCTGACCAGGACTGGCCTGGGCAGTCCCTAGACAGGAGCAGCTTCCTTTTCTGCAAAGCATCTTACCTGATGTGCTCCCAATCAACCCCTTCAAAGAATGGGTTACTCTTTATTTCCTCCACACCAGATGCACCAATTCTGTGCTCCCATTCACAGCAAAATCTGGGATGGAAGGAAGAATGAAAATGAAGGGAGAATGAAAACGAAAGCCTTCCATCCAGAAATGGAACAGCTTTCTGGACTGATACTGCTACAGTTGCTTAACATATAAATGGAGCAGCCTAAGAACTCCCACAGCAAAACCAACACACAATGTTCAAGGAATGTTGTGTCCAATGCCACAGTTAAGATGTGCTATTCCTTCACACCACAACGTGGCCTTTCTCTCTCAGGACCAGGGTAGAGCAAGAGAACTTGTAAAGCCTAAAATTGTAGACCTTTATATTTCTGTCCTGAGAATAGATAGTGATTGGAAATACAAATGAGTCAGCAAGCACTGAGATACATTTGTATGCTCCAGTGCACACAAAGGCAAAATCATTCCTCATGTAAGAAGCCAGCTCTGACAAAAGGATTAAAGCTGATTGATTCCATGAGAAACTTGCAGGCAAAATAAGGAGCAGAAACATTTTGCCAGAGCACTAAATGACCTGAGAGACACAAGTGTTTGACGAGGGAGTTCAGCATTTGATGCATGTGCACAACAGTTTGTAGCATCAGGGTTTTTCCATGTGAAACAAGCCATGAGAGGCACAGAACAGTTAGCAAGGCAAGAAAAGCAGTGCTATATTAACTGGCAAACCATGTGGCTGGCACCTTAAAATAAGATCCTTTGCTTTATCAGAGATTGGAACTTCGGGGGGAAACGTCAGGGTCTCTTTCCAGTTCATCACCTTCTTGTATGTCTCTTGAGGAGTCTCGGAACAGAACGGTGGGTAACCTGAAAGGAAACAAAAGTACAACCTTGGATAAAGCCAAAGTCTACCACGTGCTGGTCAGAACTCACCTCACAGACCAGGGAAGGAGGAGATGCTCTGAGCACAGAAACAGGTTGGGCAGAGAAGCTGGGGCAGCCCCAGCCCTGGAAGTGTCCCAGGCCAGGTTGGACGGGGCTTGGAGCAACCTGGGCTATGGAAGGTGTCCCTGCCCACAACAGGGGGTGAGACTGGATGAGCTTTAAGGTCTCTCCCAACCTAAACCAGCCTGGAATTCCATGATTCCATGAACTACATCTGAAATACTCCACAATCCCTGCTCACAACCCCTGCACCGCCCATCCCTTACCGATCAACATCTCGTACATGATGACCCCCAGAGACCACCAGTCACAAAGCTTGTTGTACCCAGTCTGCATGAAAACTTCAGGAGCAATGTAATCTGGAGTTCCCACAGTAGAAAAAGCCTGGAACAAACAGCAGCAGTTATGCATCTTTAGGGAAAACTGCCTGACATGGAAATGGGGACTTACACAACACTGGTTATTTTAAGGAGGACACCAGATTGTCTTTGAGATCCTTTAACAAAGCTGTGTAAAGCTTTTATTTCATGGTATGTAGAGCCAAATCCAGTATGTTCATGTGCAGGTGTCTTAAAATACCACCAGGAATGTGGGGAAAGGCACCACTGTCCATACACCCCTTGGAATGGGTCAGCAGCCCTTTATTAGACTGGAAGTGGCAAGGACTGTTAGTTTTGGCTTGGAGGCATCAGATATCCCTGTAAATAATTCTGGCAGTGCCATCTCAGGCACCAGCTGTTCAGCAGATGGATGAAGGACAAATTCAGAGTCATTCCTCTTTTTTTTTTTTCTTTTTTTAATAAAAAAGAAGCCCCTGGAATGCATTAACCCCTTCCATGTGAACCCACGTGCCCTTTGGATGCAGCACCTCAGCAGGAACATTTCCAGCCAGGTGAGACCGACTTACCAACTGCCGTCGGTTCCTCTTCCAAGTCTCTGCTTTCCTTTTGGAATTCATGTTCTGAAAAGCTGAAAGAGATTCAGTATCTGTGACTGAATCCTAATGCTCACCCAATACATATTTTGACCCCCAAACTGTTCCACTAAAGATCTCGTTTAAGATGTGTCAATACCCTAAACCTTCCAGCAACTTCCAAGCCTATGTCATACTGACAACATCTTCTCAAGCTTTTCATCACTGATCTACGTTTTCAGGGTTTATTTAAATCCATGATCCAAGTTATTCCCCAGGAGAAAATTCCTGAATACTCAAAGAGACTGTCCTTGCTTATTAATTTAAGTAGCACTGGAGTTCCAGCCCCCATCTTTTCATTCCAGGTTTATTACACAGCAGAGCCAGTTTCACAAACTTCTGCAAGTGAAGATGGGTTTGGATATTAAAGTAACTGAAACTGTTTTTATTTTAAATGAAATCAAAATTACACCTCAAGATGCAATTTGATTATTGGACCCCCCACTGCAGCCTGTTACCCTCACACCAAATGAATCATGTCAGGCACTGAGAGCAACCACCCAGACCCCCTTTGGAGCCAAAGGACTTACTGAAGTCACTGGGCAGACTGTGGTTCAAGTTTCTGTAAAACTCTGTCCTGTGGGCTTTCTTCAGTCCAGTACACAGACCAAAGTCTGAGAGTTTCACGTGGCCCTAGAAATGAACCAACCACCAAAATACTGAACTGATCTAAGACATTATCAGAGCAAATCACAGAATCAGCAAGGCTGGAAGAGAACCCAGCACCATCATCATCATCCCTTAAACTGTGTCCCCAAGTGCCACCTCCAGATGCCTCTTGAGCACTTCCAGAGACAGTGATTGTATTTGTGATTAATTCTGTGGTTCTATCAATTACATCAGTAATTCCAGCCTGGTAGGGGAAAAGTAATTATTTACTGCTGGCAAACTTTTTCCAAGCAACCTTGATTTTAGGCTGACTTGGAGGATACTGAAACAATCGGGTTTCCTGCAAACTGCCTGCAATACCCAGGTAGCCTGGCCAGCCCTCGGGAACAAATCCTCATCCTGGGGCAGATCCCATCTCCATCCCCAGTCTGGAAGAGCCACCTCCTTCATGTCTGATGGCACCACCTACCCCCAGGCTGGCAAGGGGCAGTGTAACAGATGTGAGAGCAAAAGGAAACAGCTTTGACTACGAGGGGAGAACTGAAACTGCAGCTGAAACAGCCCAAAATAGCCTAAACAGCTGTCTGAGGGCTCGAGCTCTGAGTACAGCTGGGGTGGAAGGGATGCCTAGCCTGCCTTGGGTTTTTCCCAGGATTGTGACAGATCCACCCTCAAAGCTGCAAGGGAAAGGGCTAAAAAAAAAGCAGCACCATCTTCTTTCACCCCCCCCAACTCTATGAAAAATGCCAAGGCCTGTCCATGGTGGCCAGGCAGTGGCAGCCCATACCTTGCTGTCCAGGAGGAGGTTGTCTGGTTTGATATCCCGATGGATAAAGCCCAGCTGGTGGATGGAATCGATGGCCAGCACGGTCTCAGCGATGTAGAACTGTGTCTCCTCCTCTGTTAGAGTGTCTTTCTTCATCAACAGTGTCATCATGTCACCTAGAAACCCCCAAAGGTGAGCACACAGGCTCCTCTCACTCATTTAAGGAGTCAATTAACAGGCCATGGGATAGTTCAGGTTGTTATGAGGAAAGAATTGGGATCTTCTGGCCAGTTTCCTACTGGAACTTCTCCCCCTCACTGTCCCACCACCACTTTGAATTTTCAGTAAGGAAAACCAGATTTGGGGTTTTATCAGTCTATGTGGTCAGTCCAGGGTGTTATGAGGAAAGAAAGGGACCTTGTAAGACATTTAGAGAAAAAAAGCTACTTCTGCTGCATTCAGCCAAAACCAACAGGTCAGAGAATCCAAACCTGGTTATGCGGGGGTTCTATTGACAGCCAGGGGAGGAACTAAAACAATATTTAGGCCAAGTTTAAACACCTGCAGCTCAAACCCAAGCAGGAATCCTCAAGCTTGCCCCAAACATCTCAGCACCCCAAAAAGCAGAACCCTTTACAAACAGCTGCTCCCTCCCAGATGGAGAAACACAGGGTAGCCACCCTCACTCTAACTGAAATTAAGGAATCAGCAACCCCAAAAGCAGCAAAGCAGCCTTTGGATTCCAGTTACCTCCAGGCAGGAACTCCATGATGAGGTAGAGGTTTAGCTTATCCTGGAAACTGTAGAACATCTTCACAACCCACAGGCTGTCAGCCTCTACAAGGATGTCCCTCTCTGCACGGATATGGCCAACCTGCACACACACACAGGCCCTGCATGAGTTTTATTAGAGGCATTTATGGCCCAGCCAGCTCAGGAATTACATGGGAAAGCATCAAATATTGAGAAGACAACAGCCAAAGTTCTGCACAAGGGCTGAAACACCATCAGAACTTCAACACAGGGCTGATTATATATATGTATGTATTTTATACCTAATCTACTATTATATATTGTATAAATCCTCTACACAAAAATATCTAACCATTAGATCTCTTCTTGAAAATACACCCAGAGCTTCATCCCAATGCTCAATAAGAAGTGATTGTCTCAGACCATTAAATTCCCAGAAGTACTAAAAATTGTTTAATGCTGCTACTTTACGTCTCTCTCAACCTGAATTCCAGCAGTTGCATCACTTTAATATATATATAATATATATATCTGATATAATATATATATATCTCTGTTATAATATATATAGATCTGATCCCATAAGCCAGAAATGCAGGAAAACACTGATCTCAAAGCCTACACTGAATCACTTGCACAAGTTTGTGTTGAAAGACCCACTTGAAGACAACTCCTTACAAATTCAGAGGTTTTGCTGACTTCAAAAAGGAAGGAGGAAAAAAACCCCACAACTTTTTAGCTTCTAAAGCTCAAGCAGAGCTGCCTGTTGCTCCCCTGCCCATCCCATGCCCCCCCCGAGCCATGAGCTGCTGCTCAGGGGGGTTATTTACCTGCTCTTTTTCAAGCATATCAGCTTTTCTCAGGATTTTCATGGCATAAACGTGCCCTGTGTCCTTCTTCTGCACCAGTCTCACCTGGGGAGCACACAGAGAGGGGGACAAACCCAGCATTACCAGCACAGCTCTGCACATCAAACCCTGGATTTCCATTTCCATCTGATTATAAGCCCCAAAAACACAGTGCACAGCAAAGTCCTGTTCGTTCTGAGCAAGGCAGTCATTTTAACAGAGATGGCACCGAGCAATTCCCACCTAAAGCAGGTCCAAAGTCCCCCTGAAGGCCACCAGAAGAGACCCTGTGAGGGCCCTCCAGCTCTCTCCAAGTCCCCAACCCACTCCAAACCTGCCCATCAAGTCCTTTTCAATGTCATTCCAGTTCCTTTAAAGCACAGAATGTTTAAAGCCAGCATTTATTAGGTAAAAAGATGTTCTGACTGTTTAGCTAAAAATCAGGCTGTCCAGGCTGTTACATTTGCCTTTCACTTGGATAAACTAAGCAGGTCTTTAACAAACACCAGAGCCAGTGAAAACCACCTTTTTTTCTGGACTCACCTCTCCAAAGGCTCCCCTGCCTATTACTTTTAAAGACTCAAAGTCCTCCAATCCAAGCCTTGTTCTCTTGAGGCGAAGAAACTCCGTTTCCTTTTGTGCATGTGCTGATCTCCTGATCCTTTTCTGGAATTTAGGAAAGCCCAGTGAGGATTCTGCAGGTGGGTCCCCCAGGGATCCCACCCATTCCAAGCAATTCCAAAGCCCAGGTCTCCACTCAGAAAATGACTTGTATTTAAGCATTAAGATAATTTTTCCATATTCATTACCTCTTCATCTTTCAAGCCTTCTTCTTCCATCATTTGTTCTAGTTTCTTTTGTCTAGGGCAGAGACAAATAGAAGGTTGAATCATTAACTTTGTTTTTTAATCAAATTAAAAAAATAAAGGTTGAATCATTAATGTTGCTCCTTAATCACATGCACAGATCCACCACCTCTGCTCTGTGCCAGCAAATAACAAGTGTAATTATGTACAAGGGACACTCAGACAGATTAATTTTGAAGAATCTGCTATCCAAATTTACAATTCCAGCCTTGTCCTCTCTAATTTCATTAATCTAAACCTGCCCTGAGTTTTAAATGTTATTCAGCTGTGCATTTTTGTTGTACACAAACCCAGACCGAGCAGATCTGGGTTCAATTCTTTTTCTCTGACAGCTGGGCGAGTCATTTCAGGCCAGAGCCATAATAAATATTTATATACCAAAGTCTCACCTATTCCAGGGAGAACTGGCTATTTAAACACATTTAAATATCTCTGCATCTCAAACTCATCATATGCAAGAGGAGAAAAGTTATTTTAGACTTCCTAATACCGGAGACACTCAAAATATTTGGGCAGAGGAAACGTGTCTGTGCATGTTCTGCTCTTCAAAGAATTCAGAAATATTTACAGCCTTAGTCCAAAAGGGTTATTGGGGAGAACAGAAAGAAGGAAGCAAGACCTCAGAAGGGGAATGACTTCAGGGGGCACTGGCAATGATTATCCTTTGGGATTTTTTTCCTAATGTTGCCCATATTTACAGCTGGTGACCTGGGATTGGGGGCTGGGGGGGTTTATTGTCTGGCATTCCAAATGTACTGAAAAATTCCTTCTCTTTGTGCAAGTCATCCTTTGCAAGATCCTCTTCCTGTCTCCTGGGGCCCAGGGCAGCTGCTGCACAGTGATAACATTTGGGGTCATCACTTCACCATCAGGCACATTGAAATCACTTTGCCCTCCTTCAAGGACCCACTGAACCCTGCCCAGCCATCCCAGCCCAAACTGGAACCAGTGACTCCAGTAGCCAAAGTCTGTGCAATCCACAGAACAAAAACAGCTCAGCAGGACTGAGGGATGCCAGAATTCCTCCAAACATCCTTAACAGGCCCAATCTGCACTTCAGGGTATGGTGTCAACACCATTTAAGCTCCAAATTGCACAACCACAGACATCTGTTGTTACAAAAACCATGGAACTTATAAAGTCCACTCTGTTTGTTCTGACCAAGTCTTGGTTCTAAACAGGAAAAAAACACAAACATTGAGATTTTGGGGAGGAAACAACAGTGCTCATAACAAATCAATAACTTTAAAAAGCAAGAGAAAGGAAGGAATTAAACCAGTGATACTTTCTGTCTGAATCAGACCTTAATCTCTCCTAATTTGAAGCTTTGAAGAAAATCTCTCTAGGATTTATTTCTAAATTGCTGCCTCGTTTCTGCAGCTCCTGGAGTGAGCTGGCACTCTTTGCTCTGGGAGCTCGTTATGGCTTTGGCAGCAAGGCCAGAAAGTTGGTTCAGAAGTGAACCAACATTTCCAAATCCTGAGAACAGAGCCCATGGCAAGTTGGGAGAACAGCAGAAGTCACAGTGCTGCACCTTGAGGATATTCAGCAAATTAGAAGGTGCCAGCCAAGGGAAAGTCACAAAGCTCAGTGCAATCCATGTCATGTTGGACTGATGGATTCAAAGAGGTGCCACAGGGTCAGGGAGCACTGAGGGACTCCTCACAGCAACCCCTCCTCAGCCCTGAAAGGATTGTCTTCCTTTGGGTCCTGCCCATGGATCAGGGCAATCCCAGCACAAACAGTGGGGATGGACTGGGAGCAGCCCTGGGGGAAAGGACTCAGGGGGGGTTGGTGGAAGAAAGGCTGGATGTGACCCAGCCCAGAAACCACCCATGGATTCTGCCCCTCTGCCCCCTCAGGTGAGACCCCACCTGCAGAGCTGCCTCCAGCCCTGGGTCCAACATCAGAAGGACATGGAGCTGCTGGAGTGAGCCCAGAGGAGGCCCCTCTGCTCTGGAGCCAGGCTGGGAGAGATGGGAGTGTTCACCTGGAGAAGGGAAGGCTCTGGGGAGACCTGAGAGCCCCTTCCAGTGCCTAAAGGGGCTCCAGGAGAGCTGGAGAGGGACTGGGGACA
>JAWWEW010000073.1:1936002-1959796 GCA_035583185.1 Anabacerthia variegaticeps
TGCCATGGGCAGGGACACCTTCACCTATCCCAGGCTGCTCCAAGCCCTGTCCAACCTGGCCTTGGACACTTCCAGGGCTGGGGCAGCCACAGCTCCTCTGGGCAACCTAAATAAGATCCCATTGGATTTTAATGTTCAGTACAAACTTCATTTGAATCTGTTGATTGTACAGTAAAGAAATTTGAAGTCTTGGCAACTGGGGAGAAATGGAAAAGACTTATCAAGTGACTAAACAATAGAAGTGCAAGTCGTGGCTCAGGCAAAAAGCCAAATTCTAATATGTTTTGAAACTCTATGAGCTGGCACCATGCAAGGTTTAGTACTCATTGTATGAGCTCAAACAGGTAATTTCAGCACAATTTGGATACTCAGGATGTGACTGGATCATTAGGCTGAAACTACTTAAGTGGATCGGTTCCTGTTTCTCAAAGTGAAAGACATTGAATGTATTTGTCATCTCTGAGCATCAATTCCCTGGAAAGATTGAAAAGATCATTTGCTTGGTTACCAGAAGCAACAGATTCATTTCCCACAGGCTCAGGTAGATGCAGACACATTGTCCTGCTGCAGAGACAGGGCTCACATGGCCCTGTCTGTTCCCACAGCTTCCATGGACACCAAATTGCTCTTTATTGTATTCCTCACACTTCTTTTGAGCCCTGCTGTCTCTGAGTGATCCAATAAGTGTTCCTGATTTCCATTACCTGATTGTTAAGAAGAGTGTCACCCATTAAAGTGCCACCAATTAAAGATGACATTTGTTAAATATTGGTAAATCAGGGCCTGGCTTCTCCTCTGAGTTGCCAGGGCAGCAGTTACACCAAATTACATGCCTTGGGCCCAAGGTTCCTTAGTTACATCTGCCAGGATTAATAAGTGTTGGCCAAAGTCATGTCTGAGACATCTGGGCCAATTCATTCATGAACTTTTCCAGCCTCCAGTGTACAATGGGTTTTCATGGGATGCAGTTTGCAGCTCCTCCACTGGAAGAGCAGTAATTGAGTGACCCCAGAGACGTGGGGGTGGTGGATGGCACATGTTTTTATGGTCACACCACACTGCCATGGCCACGCTCTTCCCCTGGCCATTTCCTTCTCCCCAAAGACTTGGGAGAAGTCAAAATAACCTTTACCATTATTTTATAACATCTCTCTGAGAGCCAGAGCCGTGCTGGAGTTACCCTGAGAAGGCCAGTGCAAGGGAGAGACCCTGGCAGGGATGGATTCCTGGTTTATAATATTTCTAAAAACATGTCCAATGTGTAGATGGCACTCACACAGCAGGCAATGTCTCCAGCTATGACATCTGGCTTAGGGAAGGGACAACTAGAAGGTGTAACTGTGCAATGATTATTTTGAGGTAAATTCTGACTTCATCCAGCCCTAAATCTGCTCCTGGTGTTGGTACAGCCCTACCCACCCATCCCTTCAGCCCCACCACGCACACAGGGCTAATGCCAGAGGGGGAAATGGTGCCAAAAGCACGACCAGGGGGGATTTTCAGCAGAGATAAATGAACCTCTGCAAGAGCCCTGGATGGTGCAGAGCAGGAGCCCGTTTTGCCACGGAATTAGCCAGGCTGACTGTAGTTTGGTTACCTCGGGGCTCCCTCAAAGCACTCCTGGAGCCATCAAAGGTTTTAGCCTTGGCTTCAAAGCCTTCATTCTCTCTCTCCCTCCAGCTTTTCCTGGTCTGGCTCCCCACAGGAGTGGCCTTTGCTGTTCCCTCACCTTCTTCAGTGGGAGTTTTGGAGCGAGGAGGGTTGTGCCAATTATGGTTTCCCAGCGAGTGGTTCTTTTGTTTTGCTTTCCAGTCCTTTCCCCAGGGAGCCAGGTGGGGGAGGAAGGGAATATGGCTTTGCTGCAGAGCAAAGAAAAAGGGAAGAGAAAGCCTGGAGGCCCCGTTGAGGGGGAAGAAGGAACTGGAGGAGGGAACAGAGAGCAAAGCAAATGTGCAAATATCCTCGTTAGGGCAAGGGGGATCCTCTGGCCCGGGATTTGAAAACTTAATTAAACAAAGACTGTACTGCATCAAAGGGATCCTCTATCTGTAGGGAGATGGGCAGAGAGATC
The DNA here is from genome assembly GCA_035583185.1 of Anabacerthia variegaticeps. NCBI lineage: Eukaryota > Metazoa > Chordata > Aves > Passeriformes > Furnariidae > Anabacerthia > Anabacerthia variegaticeps. Next base: position 1,938,074 of record JAWWEW010000073.1, read on the forward strand.
TGAGGGATTTTTTCCATGTGCTCGTCTCTGTTCCTCACTAGTAACAGGAGCGTGGGCTCCAGAAGAGCTTCCCTGATGCAAAAATCAACTCGTTTCTTCGGGGTTGTTTTTGGGCTGTGGGTTTTCTTTTCCTCCTTTCTGCTCTTACCCAACAGAGCAGAATTCCTGTGTGTGGAACAGCAGGCACCGCCCTGCCGAGAGGAAGCAGTTTGACCACAGCCATGGTAAATATAGTTCCCCTGAGCTGCTGGGGAAGCAGCAGCTGAACAAGGGCTGCTCTCCCTTCCTCGCCTCCCTCCCTGAGAGAGGGGAGGAAATGACACCTTGCAGCAAACCCCGAGGCCACCAACACTTTGGCACCTCGAGGTGCTTCAGGGGCATCACCAGCAGCACCTTCTCTTCCATAACCATTTAAAGAGGTGGATTTCAGCTCCTAGGAGGAAGTTCCAGGCTTTCCCACCTTCCTTTGGGTGCTTTTAACTCCTCTGTTGCTGGGGGACAGCCCTGTGCCAGTAATCCCATTTGGGAGAGGGATAAACTCCAGGAGCAGTTTGAAACCCTGGCCCCATACCCATTACATCCTGCACCATCCCAGGGAGAACTCCCATCTCGCAGGGAATTAAAATTAGAGTTGAACAGCAGTGAGTCAGACTCTCTGTTTTCATTTCCCACTTTCTGATTTCGAGCCAGATTTACAGAAGCTCCTGGGACTCCTGGCTCTGTCAGAACACAGTAGCAAGGGTGAGTGTTTTGTCCTTCAAAACCTGCCCTGCAGCCAAGCCTGGGGCTGACTCCCTTCTTCCTTCCCAAAACAGCCTCCAGATGGAATATTTTCTGTGGGCAAAACAAATCCAGGTGAAGCTGAGACAAAGCCTCAGATCCCTTGTGCTCCTGTAACACCCACTGGGCTGAGTTTAGTTTAGTTTAGTTTTTAGACCTTAGTTTAGGTCTATGATGTATAAATTACAGTTTGTTGTTCCACTCACCATCTCCATGAGGTCTGAGGTGCAGCTAAAAGCATTCCCAGTGTAAAAATAGGTATGTTTTAAAAGTGAGGGCCTAAGGGATAGGGCCCCCATGCTGTAAGCAGAAGAGTTTGTGGGAATAAGCTCATTCAAGCTGGCTGTAATATATCTAAATATCTATTTATGTATATATCTAAAGATCAGGCAGGTGTAAGTAGCTGTTTCAGTAGAAACTTGCCTTCACAAAGACTGGGCAGGATGTGAAAGCAGGTTGAATCCACAGGAACCTCACGAGCAGTTCCTGTTGTGTTCATGCAGTGACGTTCCCCAGCAAAAGCCCTTTCTGCAGGCAGATTCATGCCAGGAAATAACCATTTTTGTTAATGTCTAGTTTCTAGAGGAGCAGCTCTAAGAGATCCTCTTGCTGATGGAAATATTGTCTGTCCTCTGAAGTATCCAGAGCTCCAGGAGGGTTTGGAGCTCTCGGGCACATGGTGGGATTTTGGGGGGTCCTGTGCAGGGCCAGGAGTTGGGCTGATGATCCTTGTCGTCCCTTTCAACTCAGAGTATTTGTGATCCCTTAAATTTGACCCACGTGGCTGAGGTTTCTTCCAAACCATGTCTAGAATATGCTCATTTTCTTCTGTGGGATTGAAATCTCAGGAACCATGAGAGCAGCTTCCTCCAGGTCAGTGTGATCATGGATCCTGTTTATGTTAAGTACCTTTTCAGTCTACTCTTGTCCCACCTGTTCACAGCAGATCTGGTTTTGTTTGTAGGTTCAATGTCCTCTCCTTCCTTTGACAGAAGATCTGATGAATATAAAAGTTCTGTACATCCCATAAATACTGAACCTGAGTGGCATTTTCTCACAGGAAAAGCCAGAGAGTTCAATGCAGCAGGATTTTCCCAACCCTTGCAGACCTGACTAAGAAAATGATGTGACACAATTCAGCTTCCATGTATGTGTAACATACACAGTGCTGGTTCAGGGCCTGTCTTTGGGAGAGGACAATCAAAATGCTGATTTGGGGATGACAGAAGTGCTCTCTGACTGTGGGAATTGGGCTGAATATTCCAACAGGCCTTTTGTCCCACTGACAGGCCACCTTTAGTTTCTTTATAATGCCAAAAGCAAACTGAAAATGGATTATGTTTACATGATGTTTATGGGCTGTGTTTATAAAACGTGGTGATGGGCTTAGCCCCAGGTAAAAAGCACCTTGAATAGAGCAGGTAGCACGTCCTTGGTGAGTGCTGAATGCTGTGTTTGCTTTGCAGGATGTGAAACTTACTCCTGAAAAAACCCTTTGTTCCCAAATCTGTCACCTGGAATTATTTTCATATATCATGTGTGACTTTGGTATGAAGATAAAAGTTCTGTTAAGATTATAAGGTTGTCTGAATTGCTCTCTAATGTTTGGTCTGGGTTTTTTTTACATGTTCCTTTATTGCAAATCTTAAATTGTGTTTGAAATGTACATTCTGTGACAGGGGCAGGGTCTAGGAGTGTTGCAAACCCTTTGGAGAAGGGAGGAGAGTCCTGGAAATCACTCCAAGAAGTCACACAATGAAATGGTTGAACAGCCCCAAGCTTCAAATTATTTCCTTTGTTTGTGTTGCCCCAGGAAACCAACCATCAGCTAATTTAGATTACAATGGATTAGATTTCCTTAATTAAAGGCAGGTAACCCTCAGATATCTGTACACGTGATAAAGACACTTTGTCACCTCAAAAATCATTGTGTTCCTGTCCCTTGGCCAGTTATGACCCTTGGGAGGATTTTACCGAGAAAAAGCTCTTAAAAATAATTGTTGAGGCTACAAAAGACCCTGGAAAATTCTAAGGAATTATCTCAGCTGGTTGTTTTTAATTCCAGTTGGGTTTTATTTCCATTCCAGTGGACTGAGGACGCCCCATCCCTGTGCAATTCCTGCTTGGAAAACAGTCCACGGGCATTAATTTGTACTCAAAATGCCTCCTCTCAGAGAATATAATTTAAAGCGTTATTAATTATACTTCCACAGATAAATTTGTCTTCTCTGGCCCATAAAAAGATATAAAATCTGCATTAAACACAGTGTGGCTGCCAAGGGACGTTTTGGGAGGTTTTTGCAGCAAAAACCCCGTATGGGGTTTCTTTTTTTACCTGATAAGCCGAAACAAGAGGTTTGTTATCTAAGGCAACCCCTTTGGAGCAGGTTATTTGTTTAATTCACATTAAAACTCACGTATGGAGAGTTAAAACACATCGACAAGCACTGTGTGCGTGTAAATAAAACCCTCTCGTTTTCTCACGTGCTAAAAAAAAACACTTCCCTCTTTCGTGCCTCACAAACCCACATAAAACTCACCAAAACCCCGGAGTTTTACACAGTTTGCTCTTACTTAAACCCCAGGGGGAGAAATACCTGTGAGGGGAACCAAGCGTCCATAGGCTTAAACCCCAGCGCTGAGGGGGCCGCGCTTGAACATCACGGCTTGGATGGACCTGCCCGGGCCAGAGACACAACTAATAAAACTTTATTTCTCGTTTTGGCCATAAAACCCCAACATTTCGGGGGGTTTTTTCGCTCCCCCCTCTCCAGGCCCGGGCGGGGCCGCGCGGCCCCCTCAGCGCTCCCGCCATTGCCGCTGACGTCACCTGTCAATCAGCGCCACCGCGCCTCCTGATTGGCTGTCTCCCCACGTCACGTGGGAGCGCCCCGGTCGTATATAAGGCGGGCGGGGGCCGGGCCGGCCGCCATTTTGTCCAGTGAGGAAAAGCGGAGCTGGCGTCTCGCTGAGGGGTCGAGTCGGCTGAGTTTAGCGCGGGCTCCCTTCGCGCGCCCTCCCTCTGAGCACCGGTGAGGACCTTCCCCCCGCAGGGCTGTTTTTCCGGGCGGCGGGGTGGGCGGAGGAGGCGGCGGGGCAGCCCGCGGTGCCGGGCCCCGGCGGGGCGGATGGAAGCGGCGAACAAAGAGCGGCCGCCATTTTGTGGCGGGCGGTGGCGCTGAGGGCAGGCCGCGGGCTGGCCTGGCAGGAGCCCCCTCGCAGCTCCTTCTCGGCGGTCCGTGAGGAATAAAACGGCGAGGCGAGCCGGGAGGAGCTGCGGGGGCGGAGTGGCCCCGTCCGGCCCGCCCGCCCGAGGCAGCGCTGCTCCCTCACGCCGCTCCAGAGGGAGGCCCCGGGCACTGCCGGCCGGGATCGGCCGGGGATGGCGCTGCCCTCCCTTCCATGTGCGCATCCCCCCGATCCTGATCCCAGTCCCCATCCCCATCTGGGCACAATGGAGCGTCCCCAGCGCTGCGCCCCCTGCGGGCCCCCCCGCGCTCAGCAGGGAAAGGGCACAGAGACCCCACACACACATAGACACCTTCAAAGTAACCGAAATTACCCGAAACACCGAATTTTAACTACAGTGCGACATAGCAACGCGGATTTTCAGTTCGGTTTTAACACTCTACTCCCCCGTACCCGCCCATTGCACACATTAATGTTTCCAGCACATCAGATCGTGTCACTGCTGAAGTTTCAACCCAACAAAACGACTTCATTGGAAGCGAACAAACGTCTGCTCTGTGTTTAAATAGACGTGAACTTCTTTCTTTCTTGTCCTAGCAATGCATCGTGACTCGTGTCCGCTGGACTGCAAGGTTTATGTGGGTAACCTTGGAAACAATGGCAACAAAACGGAATTAGAGCGAGCTTTTGGCTATTATGGACCACTGCGCAGTGTATGGGTGGCGAGAAATCCTCCTGGTTTTGCCTTTGTGGAGTTTGAAGATCCACGAGATGCAGCTGATGCAGTAAGAGAGCTAGATGGAAGGTAAAATGTGCTTCTTGTGTGTTTAGCTTGGCTGGTGAAAAAGAGAAACTGGGGGTAGGGGTGCTCTTTAAATTGGAAAAAGTTTCAACTGCAGGACCAAGGACTTGACATCTGTGTTATGCATTGTTTATTGGTGTGATATAAGGGTTTTCTTAATAGCGCAGAGGTAGAATCCCAGAATGGTTTGAGCTGGAAGGGACCTTAAAACTCTTTCCCTCCCACCCCCTTCCATGGGCAGGGGCACCTTCCGGTAGCCCAGTTGCTCCAAGCCCCGTCCAACCTGGCCTTGGACACTCCCAGGGCTGGGGCAGCCACAGCTCCTCTGGGCAACCTCTGCCACGGCCTGCCCACCCTTCAGGGAAGAGTTTCTTCCCAATATCCAGTCAACCATCCTGATGCTATTCAGGAAGAAGGGCAGGCTAATTTTGCACTTCAGAGTTGGACTCCCAAGTTCGGAATGACTTGGACATCTCTGTGTGTGCTGAACTGAAGATGGTGTAGCTATAAAGAGGCATCACTGATGAGAACTCCTTGGTTCCCTTCTTGCCTCCTTTACTGGCGCAGCAGCTTTCAGAACCGGCAAAACCTTTCATCTCCTGGGTGGGTTTGGGGAGGAAGAGCCCTAAAAACATCTCATTCCATCCCTTGCCATGCACAGGGAACACCTTCCTCTAGACCAGAGGTTTGTCAGAACCCCGTGCAGCCTGGCCTTGGAACACTTCCAGGGATGGTGCAGCCACTGCTGTGCTGAAGTCCTTCCTGAACACTTTACATTTGACTACAGACAGAATGTTTTTGAGCTTGTCCCCTCGTTTTCCTTGTTTGGACTGTGAAGATTTCATTCCATGCTGCCTTTTCCCTGGAAGTGCTAACGCGTGTCCGTGTCTCTCCCCAGAACGCTGTGTGGGTGCCGAGTCAGAGTGGAGCTCTCCAATGGGGAGAAGCGGAGTCGGAACCGCGGCCCCCCCCCCTCGTGGGGCCGGCGTCCCCGGGATGACTATCGCAGGAGGAGTCCTCCCCCTCGGCGCAGGTACCTGCGGGCAGAGCACAGCCCTAGAGCTCTTGGCACTGTTACCACGTAGCATCCTAGAAGCAGGCTTGTTAAAGGCATGTTGATGGATAACATTCATCTATCTGATCATGATTTGGACATGACAAATGCTTTTTAAAAAAAAAAAATCCCCAAATCAACCCCCCACAAAATCGAGGTAAACTTCTAAGTTGTGTTGAATGTTGGCTTTTGTCCTTAGGTGACTGTGCAGTTGGTAGTCAGTGCCCTCTGTCCTGGGCTTATCCTCATTCCTCCTAAAATCTGCTCATCTTCTAGTCACACTTTTCCCTTTCTTCCCCATACTTCGACTTAGGCTGTTCCTTTCCTTTATTCCATAATGGCAGAACATGACATACAGCAGTTTAGCAGTTCCATACCGATGGGTTTCTCCGCTTTGTTTGCACAATTTAAATACTTCCCAAGCAGGCAGCTGTTTAATAATGGATCCAGTAACAGTTGCTTTAAACATCTCGAGTCTTTACACTTTAGTTGTTAGTATTGAAGCACCGTGTGACGGTCCTGTCAGTTGAGGTTTGCAAACCCAGCTCTAATATATAGCAGGATTTTTGGGAACTGGCACGTTCTTGGACCCAGACTAGTTAGTCTGGCAGTTCAGATGTGCAGCGTGGTTTTTACAGGACTGAATTTACCTGTGGCAGGTGAGTGAAGTCCTCCCGAGTCAGGGTTTTGAGCTTACCCTTTTGCTGTTGAAAAAAAAAATAACACATTAGGAGTATTGTTAGCTAATAGATGGTTGTACTGATGGCTTGTTTTTCATTTTTTTTATGCTTTTTGGTCCATCTATTAATAAAAATGAACCCGTTACAGAGTCACCATCATGTCTCTTCTCACCACCCTCTGAGTCTGCATTAGCCAGCCAACTAGCCCTTTCAGCGTCATGTGACCAGCGCGCCCCATGCAGCTTGGCTGGTGTCGTTTCACATGACCCAGGCATGGCCAGTCGTCAGGTTGCACCGCCCTTTGGTTCCCGAGCATGCTGTTTTCTCTCAGCCTTCTCTCCAACCTTAACCAAATCGGCAGCAGCCACCTCGACCGCCCACACATTCCCGGCCAATCAGCTCAGCTGTTTATTTACCAAATGTCTTCACAACAACTACAGCAGCAGCCTTCGGCTAACAAAAAAGCAGGAAAAATCCACAACACCCCCTTCGCCAACCAACTAAATACAACGCAACATCTGGCAAAACCTTTTCAGCAAATTCTTCTTGGCAGTCAGTCCGGCAGCCTCACCTCACCATTTCTAGCTTGTTGAAACCAAAGACTTGTAAGTTTTTCCTGCTTATACAGTTTACTGCTGGTTAAAATAAGGAGTAAGCGGCTTATAAGTAATTACTTTTCTCAATCAAAGGCTGGCTGTGCATAATTGAGTGGTAACGTACATATGTTGCTTGAGAAAACTTTTAAGGGTGATACGGAAGCTCTTACACTGTGAATAACTTAAAAACCAGGATATTTGCATGTGAGATGCCAAACTAAATTTTTAATAAAGCTCTAACAAATGTAGCTTTTCCTTGCCAGAAAAATCCTATCACCTTTAAATGGTTTTACTAACAGTTTTCAAAACTTAAAACAATTACTTTTTGGGATGAACTGGGCCGAGCTAAGGTTATATTTTTAATTTTTTTATTTTTTATAAGAAAATAGTCTAAACACACTCTATGGCATTAAAAATGACAATCACAAATATGCAGTTCTAATGTAGCACTTAATGGCATTATCAAATTGACACTGAGCGCATTTTCACTTTTTTTTTTCCACTTGATATCTCTTATGCCTTGTTACGGACCTTTTTGGCTTGCATGGGTTCCAAAACATTTGCTCTGTGCTATTTTTTTCTTTTTTTTGGAACCACTTGTGGGACTTTGGTGTGGTGTTCTGGGCAGTGTATTTAGTTGAAATGGAAAGTGTTGCATTGGACAACTCTGCTCTGACGCATTCTTAGTTAAAGTGAATTCGTGGTTGGAAACGTGCTGTTCACCCTGAGCTTGGTTTTACTGCCTAATCTTTCCATGCCTTTTACTGGATGATGGATGCCAGTTATTCTTGGCACGTTCCCTGGGCCCAACAGTGAGTTTGACAAGTTGGGAAATGCCTCACCCCATTAATGCTCAAAGAATGGATGAAGTGCCTCACATCTGCTTTTCTGGTTTTAGATCACCACGAAGGAGAAGCTTCTCCCGGAGCCGCAGCAGGTACGAATCCCTTCCTTACCCCATGGACTGCCCTGGCCTGGAGGTTTGAGAAGGAACAGCCCCACCTGTGGACTGTGCACATTCAGACTGTAGTTTGATTAAAAGGAAACAGGTTTGTTTCTGCCGTGTCCTTTGCCTGGAATTACTCGGCTGTTTGGGATTCCAGGGTCAGCAGTGGAAGGATATTAAGAATGGGACTAATTTCCATTCTGCAGTTGCCCAAGGTTTTCTGCCAGTTTTTCCACAAAGTTTTTCTGTTAATCTGCTACTCTCTTCCAGAAATGTAAAATCATAGAGCCATTTGGGTGGGGAAAGACCTTCAAGGTTGAATCCAACCATAAATCAGGGTGGTGATGAGGTTTTATTCTGCAAAAAAACCTTGCTGCAAAGGACTAGATGCCTGTTTACAGCACAACATAAACTGTTGGCTCAAGGGAAGATTAATGGCATAATCTGTAACAAGTTGGACAGTATAAAAATTCAGTCCTGAAGGGAATCTCCGGGAGCCTTGTTGGCCTAATTGAGCTCTGACCATCTGATGTTGTGATCTGTACCAGGTCCCTCTCCAGAGACAGAAGAAGAGAGAGATCACTGTCACGGGAGAGGAACCACAAGCCTTCTCGCTCCTTTTCCAGGTCTCGCAGGTAAGAAGAGTCTTCAGTACTTCTGTGTTCAGAGTAAATATGTAAAAATGGCTTTCTGTGCCTTGCTGATACATGTGGTGGTGGAGAACCACCTCTAGTATCTTACAGGGTTCTTCACCTTGAGAAATTAAATACTCAGTTTTATTAAAGGAACAGTATTGTTAAAATGTTCAAATATCTGCTGTTTTGGGCTGGGGGGTTTGAAGGAAAACCTGCTTTTGGCACCTGGACCTTAACCCAACCTGTCTGTTGTTCTGCAGTCGCTCCAGGTCAAATGAGAGGAAATAGGACTGTGGGAAGGAGCTGTGTACAGGAAGTCATGAGATCCGAGGCCAGGAGTATGTACAGAACATTGTTTTGTTTTGAAACTTCATAAAGCTTGGTGCATTTTTAAAATGTTTTAGCTGTTGAACTTGCTTTGTTCCTTGTATCTTGTAACAGGTGGCAAATGTAAAGATGTGAATCTGTATATGGTTCTGAGCAGATCCTATGATTTGTATTATTAATGGTTTTCCAGTGTACCATTAGACACGGTTTGTGTGTGTGTGGAATGGTAAATGGTCTGTGTTGTGTGGCTGGGGGGGGGTTGCTTGGGCTCAGCTCTCAAGGAAGTGTGCAGGGATGGTGTGTTTCTTGTGGAATCATGAGTGGGAGCAGAGCCAGGACATGGGTGCTCCATGGCCCAGTTCTGGGAAGAGTCAGAGCTGTGAGCCAGTGGCACGGGAAGGGAAGGGCTGGGCTTCAGCTTCATCCAGCTCCAGTTCTGACTGCATTACCTGGAACTGAGCTGCTTTATATTCCATGAAATACAAATTTTTAGCTGTAGGATCAGTTAATTTTTTACTTGGTGTGAGTAGAGTCTTTAATTAGCTGATTGTTGATTGACCATCTATTCCAGAACCTCTGAATAGACCAAATCCACAGCAGAACTGACACCTGGAGTGGATGTGTTGAGTGTCTAATGGTACATTGTAAACTTTAGGAATTAAACATTTCTTTACTGTACAAGACTTTTCATGTCACTTGTAAAATGTCTTTTGTGAGATCCTTGGGATTAAAGTTTTGGTTACAACTCGTTGTTCAGTATTTAACTCGTCCCTGACTGTGACAGTCACCCCACCTGGCTGTAGCTCACCTGAACTGTCCAACAAGGCTGTACCTGCAGGTCTCTGCTCCTGGGGCAGGTGCAGGGCCTTGTTCTTCCATGGAAATCCAATCCCTGTGTTACAGGTGCAGCCAGGGTGGCTTCAGTAGCTGATGGCACTACTTTGCCAGCAGTGATCCCTATAATGCTTCCTGGGAAAACCAGCTGGAGATGCAAAGGTTTTACCAGCTTTGCATCTCAGCTGTGGGTTGGGCACGGCATTGAAGGTGTTCCTTTCTCAGTTTGGGAATTGCTGGTCTGGAAACCAGAGCTTTGCATGAAGGTTCACTCCCTGTAAAACCATGGCATGGCTGGAGAGCAAGTGGATGGCCCACACTGCCCTGCTCCCTTGGTCCTGTATCCAAGAGATGTGCTCCATTGGTTCAGTTGTGTGGTTTAGATTAAATCCCTCCCACTGAACAGTCTGACCATGGAATTTCTTTCACTGGTGCTGTCCAAGCAAGGACAAGGTGATGGTGAAGCTGCAAGGAAAGGACCTACTGGTGCTACCCCTTGGCTGCTGAGTTCCGTGTCTGGATTAATCTTATTTTTTAATTACTTGGTGCTGTTTGTGGTTGGACTTGATCTTGAAGGTCTTTCCCAACCCAAATGGTTGATTCTTTTGTGCAGTTCAACCCTGTGTGCTGTGCCGTGCCACTGAAACACAGGAGAGCTGCAGGTGCTGCGAGAGGCACAAGAGCCCTGCCTCACCTGGAGAGGGTTCAGCGGTGAGCTGGGGAGGCACAGGCAGATTCCCTGGCTCTTCCCGGCCCCTGTGTTCCCCGAGGAGGATGAGGAGGGCCCTGCTTTCCCTGAGGAGGGTGAGCGACGCCGGGCCATGCACTGCCGCGGGCCCCCGGCAGAGGTCAGGGCGGGCCCGGCCCGGGCGGCTCCTCCGTGCCGGGGCCGGGCTGCTGTTGTACCCAAAACGGCACAGCCCAACTCCAGGAGTGCCGGCACTGCCCAGGGCTGTGCACAGCTCAGTTCCCTTTCCCTACGTGCTTCTGGCAGTGTGTGATGTGTGGAGGGGTCACAGCTTGTGGTGTCTCTGCCGGCACGGCTGTTCCTCCTGTGGTTACGTGGGGGGACAAGGAGCCTTCAGGCATTTCTGTTGCTGCAGGGAGAGAAATCTGAAGTGCCAGCAGGGGAAGCAGCTTTTGGTTTTCATATGCAACAGAGTCTGCGGAACTGGAAGTATTTCAGCTTCAGTTTTCTGATGATTTTACTCCTCAGTTGAATAAGGAAGTTGCCTCTTAGAATTGTGTTGGTTTTTATATAATGGGGGGATTGAAGGGAAACAAAATAAGTAGGTTCTAGAGAAAGATGGGAAATATATAAATATGTATAAATGCTGACTGGTCAGCCCTTCTGGAGTGTAATTAGTTATTTTTGATGCAGCAACACGTTCATGGATTTCAGGCTTCCCGTTCCTGTCTCTGAGGGAGTGACTGGCCTTGGCAGTGTGATTTACAGGTAGAGCCTTGTGGCTTGTGTTTAATCCTCTGAAGTGAAATAGTACAAGGAAATGTTGGTGTTCTAAGACCGGGGACATCCCTTACCTCTGCTCAAAGATTCTGAAACCAGGAAGAGCCACCAAGGAGTTTGTTCTGCCAGGAGAGGACAGAGGGACACTCCCCAAGGCTCCTTGGCAGCACCCTGTCCTCAGCCACAGCCTTGCTCCAGAGACCCCAGGGATGATGGGGCAATCACTGCTGCCTGACACCTTCCCAATTGTTTCAGGGCCCTGTTTCTTGGTGTTGACAGTGATTTCAGCTGTGTTTCTAATTTGAGGAGGGGATCAGCTGCTGCTGCTTCAGGCAGGAGCATCCTGGGGTTAATCCTGAGTTCTCTCATGCTCCTCATCAGTGCCTGAGCACATCCCAGTTCTTTTCTCACACTCTCCCCCGGGAGATCATTGTGTGCAAATGGGTTTGCAGAGAAAAGGATCTTGTTTTTTTTCTTTTTATGTCCATGCTGCTCCTTGTTTATGACAGAAGATGATGTTAAGAATGTGCCTTGCACTTAGAAAAGGGAGAGGTTAAGGATGTTCTTGCTTTCATTGGTATTTGTTCAGTGGTGTTTGGGTGAGGAGTTGTGACCTTCTCCAACAACAACAGTGCTTTTGGTTTAAAAAACCTGTGTTTCAGCTACTTTGGGGAGCTGCTGAAGTTCAGTGTGCAGGATGACATGTCCACATCCATATGGTAGTTGTGACAGAAAATGAGAAAAGGAATGCTGACAGACAATGCTAGGAAAAACAAGGTAATAAATTTCCTTAAAAACAGATTTGGGTATTTGTAACATTAGTTTTTGTCTGTTCCACTCAAATTTACCAGGTTTTGGGCTCCAAGTGACCCTCTTCAGAAAGCTGAAGGGAGCCACTGTGGATCACACCCAGTGTTGGTTTCAAAGTCAAGCCTCGGGAAGAGTTGCAGCCTCTCTGTGCCAAAGCCCTGTTTAAGGGGGGAGCCTGGCAATTTCTGCTTTTTCCTCTCTTAAATTGATTTGCCTCCTTGCTAAAAGAGCAGAAAAGAACTTCAGAAGTCCAGAGCCAAATGCAGTAGCTTTTCCTTCTCCTGGACAAGCAGGTGTGCTGTGTTATCCTCCACCCATCCCCCAGACCTAGCCTGGTTCTGGAGCTCTGCCCTTCTCGTTCTCCAGCCACACCAGGGACTAAAATATGTTACTGATGGAAGATCCTTGTGTTTCATTATTTTTTTGCCTTTGCATTTTCTTTTATTTGAAGTCAAAGGAGATCAGAGAACCACACAGTATCTGTGGATACTCTGCACCAGCCTGGAGCAGGTGACAGGTTCTTATCTCTGACCTTCTTCGTGCTTCTGTGGGACCTGCCAGCAGAACCCACCTCTGGACACGACTGGTGCCCAAGTGGTTTTTTCTGCTGTTATCACCTCTTTTCAGTTTCCAGTTTTACTTTCATTTGCCATTATCTCATCACCATGAGGTGCCCCAGTGTCTCCTGGCATAAAGATCCTCAGAGCGCCCAAACATTTGACAAACTTCATAATTTCTGCCGGATTTAATCCCTGTCCTGTACCCACCTTCAAATGCCACCCAAAACCTGAGCTGCACTCCTCAGCATGAATTCCCCTGCTCTTGGTGCTGTTGTAGTGCACAGTCTTGGCAGGAAAAGAAAAAACAGTGAGAAAACCGGGGCATCAACCCCTTTTGCAAACAGAAGGCCCAAGGGCAGGAGTGCAATTCCAGTCGCTCCGGTTCGACCTTAGCTCCCACACATGAGGTGCTGGCACAGCACTGGGACCTGTCGTAGAGGGGTGGGTCTGCATTTGCCTGCTGCTGGAATGCAGCTGGCTCTGACTTCACACCTCAACCTGCCAAAGAGAGGCAAAATAAAGCCAATTTTCTCCTGCCAACACTTACAGTCAGTCGCATCTCCCCCGTGTGGGAAGTGTTCTGGCTTCCTAGAAACAGTCACTGTCTGGGGTTGCTCTTTCGTTTCTGCAGCTTCACTGGGACACAGCCACGAGTTCCCTCTGTTAGTGCCCTTCAAACAAACACTGGGGGGGACTAAAATAAACACGACATCCAGACAAATATAAAGTAGACGATGCAAGAGGAACGCTATGTTCGTTCCCAAGTGATTCATCTGGCTATTATTTAATAATTTAGTGGCTGACATAACTTGGGAACAAATCCTCACATTGATTCGGGTGGTGTTTGTGCTTGGTCCTCTAAGTAAGATTTTCTGTGGGAGTGATCCCGGGCTGGAAAGGGAAATTGTGTGTCCTTCCCGGATAGATTCTGTCACTGATTACAGCAATGCTACTCCCTGACTACCAGAGGATTCCTCCTGCTACAGTCAGATTGTTGTCCTTGGGCGCTTTGCTGGCCATCCCAGACACTGACAGGTTGTGATGTGCTGATGGCACGTGCAGACAGGGCACCGGTGCCCGACACCACCCCCAAAACATCCTGAGGATGGGGACGTGGTGTGACAGGCCCCGGGCAGCCCCAGCCCTCTGTGCTATCAGGGTGGGGCTGTGGTATCGGGGTGGGGCACTGTGTCACCCGGGGTGTCACTTGGGAAAATCGCCCCTGCCAGCTGTGAGAGAGGCATTATCTCCCTGTGGGCAGAGGCTGCTTAGAACATGAATATTCAACAATATTCATGAAGAAGACCCAGCCCTGTGCCGGCCTCCCCCACTGACTGACAGCTCAGTGTTTGATACAAAGCGTTTGTAGTCTCTCTTTCATAAAACCCCAGACTGGTTTGGGTGGGAAGGGACCTTCAAGCCCATCTCATTCCACCACCCACCCACTAGCCCAGGTTGCTCAAGAGCTTCATCCAGCCTGGCCTTGGACACTTCCAGGGATGGGGCAGCTTCTCTGGGCACCCTGTGCCAGGGCCTCATGGCCCTACAGGGAACATTCTTCCCAATATCCCACTAACCCTGCCCTCTGGCAGTGGGAAGCCATTCCCCCTTGTTCCTGATGAAGAGTCCCCCTTCCCCTTCCTTGTCACCCTTCAGGCACTGGAAGGTGCTGTGAGTTCTCCAAGGATTCCTTCCTATCACCGGTGGTTTTACTGCACCTGCACTGGGGCCGCACCTTCCTGGTGCTGGATTGATCAGCTTTTCATGCACTTGCACTATCAGCTTAGTGGGAGGAGGCTGCCCCAGCTGAGAGATAGGCTGGCTCCAGGTGTGTCCACTGCAGTTCCTGCCAGGCTGTCCCTCAGCTCCTGCCTGACACGTGCTGCTCAGAAACTCAGGGAGGAAAGTCCACCACGTTTGGACTCAGGAATTCCCCTGCCCTGGGGACATTTGACAGGGACTCGGGGGGTATTTTTTAACCTATAGACGTATTTTCATGGTTTCATCGAATCGTGGAGTCATTTAGGTTGGAAAAGCCCTCTGAAGTTCAAGTCCAACCATTCTTCCAGCACTGCTGTGTTCACCACGAGCCCATGTCCCCAGGTGCCACATCCATGCATTTCTAGCACTTCCAAGGCAGCCTGTGCCAGTGCCTGACCACCCTTTTGGGGAAGAAATTTCCCCTGATACCCAACCTGAACTTCCCTGGCACAGCTTGAAGTCGTTCCCCCTCATCCTGTCCCTGTTCCCTGGGAGCAGAGTCCGACCCCCTCTGGTTCCACCCTCCTGGCAGGGAGTTGCAGAGCCAGAAGGTGCCCCCTGAGCCTCCTTTTCTCCAGGCTGAGCCCCCCAGCTCCCTCAGCCCCTCCTGCTGCTCCAGACCTTCCCCAGCTCCATTCCCTTCTCTGGACACTCCATCCCCTTCATGTGTGTCTTGTCACGAGGGGCCCAGAACTCCCCCCAGGACTCAAGGTGCCTCAGCAGTGCCCAGCACAGAGGGACAGTCACTTCCCATGTTCACCATGTCCCTCTCCCTCTTTGTCTCCCTTCTGCTCCCTTTGTGGATTCACAGTTGATCATCTACAAACCTTTTGGTGTTCTGCAAAGCCCAGGTTTGTTACGGAGGTGGGAAGGGCTCTGGTGCAGCATTGCTGCTGGTGGGCAAAGTATGGGGCATTTTAAACCTCTTTCCATCCCCTGTGGCCCTGCTGAGAGCAGCTCCAAGTCCCAGAGAATCTTCTTTCCCTGGTGCAAACATGAATTCTCAAAGGCAAGGCTGAGAAACCAGTGAGGGTGGCTGAAGCTGAAAGAAAAAGGGGGTTTTTTTGGCACCTGGAACTCCCTGACTTTGATCCCTGTCTGGTAGCCCCGGGCAGAGCTCCCACCACAGTGTGTGGAGCATGTCCATGTCCACTGCCCTGCTCTGGGTCAGCACTTGGGGCCAGTGGGGGCTCAGAGTGGGGTGAAAGCTGCTGCTTCACCCCCATTCCCGGAAATCCTGCTCTGCACATGGAAGGAAAAGTGCAATCAACCCTTACCCTGGTGTCAAAGTGCTGCCTCTCATATCACCACTGATGGCTTTATTGCCATCTCAGCTGTCCCCTCCCGTTCCTGCTGCTCCACACCAGACTGCACCAGCACAAGCCACTGTGCAAGACAGGGGTCTGTCTGTCGGTCTGTCTGTCTGTCCACAGACCCAGTCCTGCCCCTCTACATGGCATGGTCAGGCCTGATCTGCCCCTGGCTCTTCCCCTTCCCTCCCTCTGCCCTTTCCCCCTTCTCCCCATGCCCAGCCCTACTCCTCCCCCCCCAGCAAAAGGGAGAAGTGAATCACGACCCTGTGCCCTCCCTCACCTGGAGCTGGGGCATTCCCAAAATGCATGACATGGACAGGGAGATCCCAGGAGATGGTGACACACGGTGAGCCAGCGGGATGGGCCAGCACGCGCCTCCCTGAGCACAGGTTTGTGTGGGACAACCCCAAACCCCCAGGCTTTGGTATCACCAGAGTACTTATTTTGGAGTGGGGGCAGAGGGCTTACCTTCCATCCTCCTCTCTGAGCACTCTGAGCAGAGGGTGCTCCACCAAATCGGGACTCGTTTGGAGATGACATCATGAGCAAGTGTACAGTCAGCAGCTCCCCACCATCACCTCCTTCTCACACAGGGCTCTAAAGGGCCAGATCGAGCTCCCAATGGATTTCAAACCATCCCAAGGCTTGGGGAGCAACAAATCCCTCATCAACAACACCATGCCACAGTGGGAAGAAGTGGCAGGGGCTTCCACTGATAGCTGCCAAGGGCTGGGGACCCCAGGAGCTGCATGGATGGGAGCAATCCCACCCCATGCTCCCCTTCCTTATTGCCACCCACTGGGTGAATCTTGCTGTGGAACATCCCGGTGTTCCTGGAGCAGTCCCTGCCCTCCCCCTGCCCTCTGTGATTCCTGCAGGGAATTGCTGGC
Organism: Anabacerthia variegaticeps; assembly: GCA_035583185.1. Lineage (NCBI taxonomy): Eukaryota > Metazoa > Chordata > Aves > Passeriformes > Furnariidae > Anabacerthia > Anabacerthia variegaticeps. The sequence continues at coordinate 1,954,719 of JAWWEW010000073.1, forward strand.
TGCAAAATAACCCCTTGTGGATGCTCTGGAAGGACCTTATTCCCTGCAGGAAGCTTTGCAAGAGGCTGGAGCTGCTCGCCCTGGTTCCCAGTGGGGTGTCTGTGCCCCTTCTGTGGTGCCAGGGCTCTGCCCTGTCCTGCTTTGGGGCCGTGGGCAATGAGGTGAAGCAGCAAGTGAATAAAGGGGCAGATGGGCATGGGGTTCCGAGCCAGGTACCCCAGCCATGCTCTGAACAATGAGGCCTTTGCTGCCAGCAAAAAAAAAAAAACCCCACAAAGCTTCCAAGCTGCTCATGGAAAGTCAGTGAAGCAATTACGTTAATGACCATGAATGGGGCTAAAAACAATCTTGGATGAAAATGAGTGAGGGCCCGAATGAAGCGACCGATTCATAGCCCGGCTCCCGCATCCAGGAATATTTCCAGTAAGCAAAGGCCTTGTTTTAGGGACTGTCTCATCCCCCATTTGTGCTTGGTGGGACTGTATTTCCACTCTGCTGGGTCTGGTGTCTCATCAAAATGCCTTCATAAATGGGGCAAACAAGGGCTGGATATGGCAGGGAAACAGTCAATTAACACGATCCGAGTTCTTTTAGGGGCAGAGTTAATCAAGCATTCAGCGTTTTGTCATTCTTGTCTTTCTTTCCTGGGAAAATCCTATTAGTATAAAATCACTTAATTGGGCACTTCAAAGAGCTGATGGGAAAACAGGCTTCGCTGGGATATAAACGCCCTCCAGCCGAACACTGGCTTCATTTAGATTGCTGCTGGAGCATGAGGCTTTCATTAAGACCCTTCACGTTTCCCACTTTAAAGAAAAAAGCTTGTTAGGAGAGATAATAAAAAAAAACACACAAGAAATTCTTGGTGATTTGAATGTTGCTGAAGAGGGGTTTTTTTTTGCCAGAATACCCAGGACTTTGTCCCGGCAGAGCCTCCTGCACCTCCAGTGAGCCCCTGTCAATCTGCTGTGGCAGCTCAAGTGATTTCACACCTGCCCAGGGTGTTTGGATGAGTAAAAGCTGTTTGAGGAGGGGAAAAAGTCACACTGATGCCCCACAGAGGGGGAGGCACAGCCCTGGGTGGACTTTTAGGGTGTAGGATGGTGTGCTTTGTAGGACTGAGCCCCAACCCCACGGGCTTGTCCCGCTCTCTGTGCTGGGATGGGGGTCCTGTGTTGGTTCCCCTCGCTCTCAGGTTGTTTTCCCTGGGTAGAAATTCAGGTTTTTCCAGAGTTTATGTTTATCCCACCTTGAAAAATAAGTGTGTGCCCTGATCTCTGCCAGCTCCATCCCAAAAGACCCCAGGGTTGCCCATCTGCCCAAGTCTTTGCTGTTTCCCCCTTTACATTGGTTGATCTAAAAGAAATACAAGATCTCCCTCCCCACCCCCCCCAAAAGAAATCCTCTTCAAATACACCTTTGGCCACTAAATCTAAAATCCCTACATGTAGGCATTTGTGTGCCTTTCAAACACTTGTTATGAGCCAGGGTTGGACCTCAGCGTGTGATTCCCATCCAATGTAGCTCCACAAAGCCACATTTCCCCGTTTCCCATCCCATCCAAGGCTGGAGTGTTCCAACCCTGCCTCCTTCACCCACCTCACACCATTCCCTGCTCCCTGCTGGGACTCCCACCCACATCCCCTTGGCTTTTGGGGGTGCTGCTCCCCATGTCAGAGGAGGACACGGGCCGGGGATGAGGCTGGGAGTCAGAAGTGATGTGCCCCAGCATGTTCCCTGACGGATCCCTGGCTGTGCCGGCCTGAGACGGGCTGAGTCACTCTCCTGCTGTGAGTAATGTGTTTGCATCCGTGTCTGCAGAGCCTTCCACTCCCTTCAGTGTCTGCAGGACCCACCTGGCGAGATCCCCTGGCAAAGAAACCCTCCTGAAGGCTCCCTGGCCAAGGCAGTGGCTGCCACTCGGTGCCCCCCATGCTGGGAAGGGGGTTCTTTTGAAGGCTATGGAATGTGCAGGCACTTAATATATTCCTTTTGCTTCCAGGCCTTAGGATGAGCTATTCAAGGAAATTATGAAGACTGGTTCTCCCACGATCACACCCCTCCTGGGCTGGGGTTTGGGGCTCCTCGGGGAGGGGCACAGGGGAGGTGACAGATCCCACATGGTGGCTGTAAATGGTGAGAAGGCAATAGCCCATCAGCCCTCCTGGTCCCCAGCTCCCTGTCTCTGCCTTCCTCCTCCTCCTCCTCCTTGTTGTGGGACTCAACATGAGTCACCTTTAGGATTTTTTTTATTTTTTCCAAGTTCCTCTACTGCATTCTGTCTTAATCATGCTTTTCTTCCCTCCTCTTTCTCTCTGGTGATGCCACTGCAGACATGCCCGTGGACTCCCTGACCCAGACCCTGACACCACCTCTCTCCCCACTTCCCATTTCCAGCAACCCCCTTGGCTGAGGTCTCCTCTGACACCGACCCTGCCGTGCAGCCAGAGCTCCCCAGTTCCCAGAGGAAGGGAAGTGAGAGTGGAGTTTGCTACAGCCAGGAACCTGCTCTCCCTATCCCAGGGCACAGGGAGTGCATCCCTCTCCACTAAGAAATCACTGAGAGAATTTTAGAACTAACTTCCCTAACAGAAAATCTGTGCCTGATTAACTTTCTGGCTGGATGAAGCCCTGGTGGAACTGGGATGTTCCCAGCAGCCAGGCTGGTCGGTTATCTCATGTCACTGTGCTTTTTGAATCCCTCACTGTTGCATCAGCAGCTTCAGAGCCGCTCCAGGTTGCACAAACTCCTTCCTCTGCCTCTTTGAAAAGCTGCTGGTTTGATGTTCCCATTCCCTTCTGTGTACTGGAGGGGCTTTTATGGGGGAAAAATAGCTGGTTTAAGCAGGAAGCATCCTCTGGTAAATGCTGCTTCATCCCAGAGCCCCAGCTGGGGGCTGTGCTGACCCAGGGGATGCCCACGGTGCTGCATTGGGGTTCTCTTCAGTGCCCATCGAATCCCCCACATCCAGAGGGAGGAAACCCACACCTGCAGCTGGAGCAGAGCTGGAGCTTGGCGAGGAAGGGATCCACCACCCCTCAGCCTCACATCCACCCTCTGCAGTGCAGCTCTGGAAGCTGCTCCTTGCAGCCAGAGGCAAAAATCATTCCCAGCTGGAAAAACCAGCCGCAGCTTCCCTGCCCCAGCTCGCCCCCTCCTCTCCCTGCACGTTACAAAGGGGATGACAGGATGAATTTGGCAGCGTTCGGGTCCAGACCGCAGCTTTCCAGGATGGATTTCCTGCCGTGTGTAGTATTAATTTAAGATGCTTGCCATCCTCCTTTCACCTTTCCTGCCCATCCCACCGTGCCCATCCGGAGGCAGCCAAGGTGATGAGCAGCCACCACCCACCCAAATTCCAGCAGCCTGGGCTGGCCCAGCACCAATGAGTGGGACCAGCGATGGCAAAACCCTCTGCAGTGTGTGGCAGCCTCCAGCCAAACATGCCCAAACATATTCTCCAGCTGCTCCAGCCGGGGGGAAGCTGCTGGTCCAGCTGGGAAAAGTATGAATGTCCTGCACATCAAGGTTGCTGCTCATCATCCAAGCACCCCCTGGTTCCAGGGACAGAGGCCTGGCATTCCCAAGGGATCCCTTTAACGTGGCATTTGTCACTTGGAAGTGTGCTGTCACCTTCTTGTGCCCACAGGAGCAGTGGTGTTTGTCCCCCTGTGCCCAGGCTGTGATGCCCCAGTGTGGGGCAGTGTGTGCTGGGCTGGGAGGGGGTGCAGGATACGGCCCCTGTGCCCCGGGTGGGATAAATCAGGGGTATAATTTACCCTGCCACAGGGCAAGGATGGACCAAACACCAGGTTCAGGGGGAGATGCCCTCCAGCCCTGCAGTGTAAGCCCAGCAGAAGCTGCCCTGGCTTCACACCCCTCCTGCCTGTGGACTTGCATGCATTTTCCACCTAATCCACAGATCCCCCCAAATCCTCCCCACAGGTTCCTGCAGGACATGCACAGACTTGTTTCTCCTCCTCATCCCTGCCCGGAGCCCGCAGGACTCCGAGCAGCAGATCCTTCCCCAGGGGTTTTTCTCTGGCTGCAGGATGTGCCGGGGGTCCTGCAGGTGGAGCTGAGCCAGGCCCGGGGGAGAAAATCCAGCTGGAGGGGCCAGGGGTGGTCCAGGACACGTTGGACAGCACCTGGGGACCAGGGGAGCATCATCCCAGTGTGGCTCTGAGGTGGCACCTCGAGGGGCTGAGCCACCCCTTCCTTAATCCATTATTCCTCCCACCTCATGCCAACTAAACCCAGCTGGGATGGGGCTCTGCTGTATCCATGGCTGGGGGTCCCTGTGTCCTCTGTCCTGTGTCCTCCACTCCCCTGCATCCCTCATGGGGGTCCCTCTGCCCCTGCCTCCCCTCCAGGAGGGGGTCCCTGTATCTCCTAACAGGGGTGTCCCTGTATCCCCTGATAGGGGGTCACTCCATCCCCTACTAGGGGTGTCCCTGAGCCCCTCCTAGGAAGGAGGTCCCTGTATGTCCTAATGGGGGGATCCCTGTGTTTCCTGATAGGAGGGGATTCCAGCACCCCCCAAGGAAGGGGGTCCCTGTATGTCCTAATGGGAGAATCCCTATGTTCCCTGATATGGGGGATCCCAGCACCCCCCAAGAAAGGGGGTCCCTGTATGTCCTAATGTGGGGATCCCTGTGTTCCCTGATAGGGGGTCCCAGCAGCCCCCTAGGAAGGGGGTCTCTGCATGTCCTAATGGGGGGACCCCTGTGTTCCCTGATAGGGGGGGATCCCAGCACCCCCCAAGGAAGGGGGTCCCTGTATGTCCTAATGGGGGGATCCCAGCACCCCCCAAGGAAGGGGGTCCCTGTAGCCCCTAACACCAGATCCCCGCACTCCCTAGAAGGGGGGTCCCCCTTCCCTGTGCCCGGGGTCTCCCAGCACATCCCACTCCCCCTGGCACCGGCACCTTCTCGGTACCGGGCACCGGGACAGCTGCGGGGGGGTTCCCATAGAGGACCGGGCTGTATGGTGTATGGTGTATAGGATCGATACGGGGGGGTCCCATAGAGCACCGGGCTGTATGGTGTATTGTGTATAGGATCGCAGGGGGGTCCCA
>JAWWEW010000073.1:1967521-1983255 GCA_035583185.1 Anabacerthia variegaticeps
CTTAAGGAGGAGAAAAGCAGGGGAAATGAGGGGGTTTTTCTTGCTGGTGGTGAGTTGTGGGGGTTTTCTTGCTGCCTATGGGGGGGATTGTGGCTGGGGGCCCTTTTCTGATGGCTGGGAGCAGCATGGGGGCTTTGGGAGGGGATTGCTGGGAGCTGGTGATGCCTTGGAGGGCCCTGCTTGGCTGGGGGTGCACAATTCCCATTCAATCCCCCCTGTTTGCTCAGTGCCTGTGGGGTGCAGGGGGCTCAGCTCACACCCCACGGCTGGGGCAGGTAACTGGGGGCTTCCTCATGCCTTGAACAACCCCACCTGCCCCACTGAGCTCCCACTTCTGCTGCCTTAGACGCTGGGACCACCATAAAGGCACTCGGTTTCTGCCTTCCCACGACGCCCTGTGGGACTCCAGCAACTCCACAAGTCCCTCTTGCTTTAAGGGCTTGGGGCTGTTCCCACATTTCTGGTGCACACTGGGATTTGGGAGAATTGCTCTTTCCCATTGCAAAAGGCAGGAGGGCTGGAGAAGCCAATGGTCTCCCTGGGCTGGGAGAGGAAAGCTGGGCTCAAACACAGCCCTGGCTCTGCGTCACAGCTCTCCATGGCTGTGGTTTCCTTCCCGTGGTGTTGCAGCCTCTCTACACAGAGAACAACCCCTCAAAAGGATGGCACAGTGACTGCTGCTGTTGGCCACCCCCCGAGGCTGGGGAGAAGGGAGTGGGCACAAGGAGAAGGGAGTGGGTACAAGGAGAAGGGAGTGGGCACAAGGAGAGGGGAGTGGGCACAAAGAGAAGGGAGTGGGTACAAGGAGAAGGGAGTGGGCACAGGGAGAGGGGAGTGGGCACAAGGAGAGGGGAGTGGGGGGTCCCCCAGCCCTGACCCCACAAGGCAGGGTGAGAACACAGCGTGGTGGAAACCTCCCCAGGCCTCGCAGCTCTCGCCGGAGGTGACTCAGGGCTGTGAAAACCGGGGGAGGAATTTCAAAAGCGGCTGCCGAGCTCTGAGAAGGCAGGTGGAACCACCACGTCTTGCTCAGACCTCCAGCACTGCCTTGGCTGGTCCTTTGCTGGCATCACCTCCCGGCTGTGTCACCTCCTGGGTGGCCTTTGAGGGTGCTGGTGCTCTGTGCATCCCCCACAGCCAGAGCATGGGCAGGTTTGGGGAGCATTGGGAGAGCATGGGCTCTTGGCTGGTGGCAGGAGAAGCCACTTGCCCAGTGGATGCTGGGCTGGAATCCAGTGGGATGGCTGGTGGGAATGGCCACTGTTTGCTGCAAATCCAGGCTCCAAGACCTTCTCTTCCTATTGCCAAATTCTCCTTGACAATGGGGTTTTTGGCCCTTTGCACCATGGTGCAAGATGGACTTCCAGCTTGGTCCCTCTCTGCCATCTCCCACCATGCTGGAGCAAAGCTCTCCAGGCAGGAGAGAGCTGGCCAAGGCTCAGCACGCCCTGGTTTCTCCTGCAGGACAGAGCCAGAGCCATGTCCGAGCGCCGGGGCCGGCGTTTGGGCTCCAGCCGGCGCAGGCAGGTCCGGGAGGGCTCTGGGGACACACCAGGGACAGCACCCAGCCCAGCTGAGGAACCACCACAGGAACCTGAAATAGGGCAGAGGCTGCAGGACCTCCTCAAGGAGCAGCACAAAGACAAGGAGGGGTTTGTCACCCGCTCGGACATGCAGGTGAGGGCTGGGGATGTGAGGGATGGGGTTGTGAAGGATGGGGATGGGAGGGATGGGGATGTGAGGGATGGGGGTGTGAGGGCTTGGGTTGTGAGGGATGGGGTTGGGAGGGATGGGGTTGGGAGGGATGGGGATGTGAGGGATGGGGATGTGAGGGATGGGGATGTGAGGGATGGGGTTGGGAGGGATGGGGGTGTGAGGGCTGGGGGTGTGAGGGATGGGGATGTGAGGGATGGGGTTGTCTTCTGGGGTGGCTGGAGACCGAGGGATGGGTGGGGTTTTTACCCTGCTTTGCTTTGTTTGCAGAAGTTCCAGGAGGAAGGTTTCCCCTGCAGCACAGAGGAGCTGGAGCTTGTCTTTGATGGGCTGGATGCTGCTGGCACTGGGAGGTTGAGCACCAAGGAGTTCACTGCTGGGCTCCGTAAGTGCCTCCAACCAGCTCAGGCTGATCCTGGATGTGGGCTCAGTGCTCTGCTAGGGGGCTCTGAAATGCTCCTCATGTCCCCATGGCCAGGTCTCAGCTCACTTTGTGCTGAAGCCGTGGGGTGGGAAGTCTCAGGCTCTGCTGGCACCCAGGCTGGGCACTGAGGGTTTGTGATATCTCAGCAGGGCAGTTCCTGAGCTCCCAAAAAGCCTCCAGGGAGCACCGGCGGCGGAAAACGGCGTCCAGGAGGGTCCGCTTGGTCCTGCCCAGCCCGGCCTTGGAAGGGGTGGACAGTGAGGAACGGAGACACTTTGCTGCCTTTATGGACCAGCTGGGCACCACCAATGTCTCTGAAGAGTAAGTGCCCTGCTTAGCACCCATGGGTGCCCTGCAGGGTGGGGAGAAGGGAAAAGCTTGGGGCAGGAGACCCCTGCGAAGACCAGGAGACCAGAAATGTGTTGGAGGTGCCTTTGGCCCAAGCACAGGAGGAAGGGACAGGACCACAGTGACCCCAGGGTTTATCTGTCCCCACACATCCCAAGTGGTGTGAGTTAAATCACCCAGGACCCCACAGCTTGCCTGGCTTTGGGGGGATGCTCAGCCCCAAACCCCCCTCTCCCTGCAGGCAGGAGATCTGGCAGCTCTGGGTGAAGCTCCGGCAGGACGAGCCCCAGCTCCTGGGCAACCTGGAGGACTTCCTGGCCAAGATGAGGCACCGCATCCAAGAAACCAGGAGCAAGAAGGAGGCTCTGGAGGTGACCCTGAACAAGTGAGTCAGCCCAGGGTAGTGGAGAGGGGTGGGATGGGATGGGATGGGATGGGGTGAGGTGGGATGGGATGGGGTGGGGACAGGGATGGGGTGGGATGGGGACAGGGATGGGGACAGGGATGGGGACAGGGAGAGGATGGGGACAGGGATGGGGACACGGATGGCTCATCCCAGCTGTGGGGGGAAATCTGGGTGCTTTCAGTGTCTCCATCAGTGGCCAGAGCAGAGGTTTCACTGCCGTTTGGGGTTGGGCTCCCTCTACAGTCATGAATGGGATGGCAAAAGTGTTGGACTCTGGGTGAGCCCCTCTGGGCAAACCCTGCTGCAGCCAGAGGGTCCCGTGGGCAATGTGGGGTCCCAGGGACCTGCACCCCCTGCAGCAGGGTCTGCCCACCCACCTCCCCACCCCGCTGTGCCCACAGGCGTGTGGCTGAGCACGACAGGGAGGTGCAGCAGCTCTGCGAGGTCCTGGAGCAGCAGATCCAGCAGGAGCAGCAGCGCCTGGAGCAGAAGGTGGGTCACTGGCTGCTCCTCTCCCCTTGCTGCCCACCCCAGCACCCCCGAGCCCCCTTGGCAGCTCCCAGCCAGGTGCCAATGTCCTTGCTGCCACCCCAGAGCATGGTCCAGAGCCAGCAGTACATCGTGGAGCTGCAGAAGGGGCTGGATGCCAGCGAGAGGGAGGTGCAGCGCTTGGTCACAGCACAGATGGAGGTGGGCTGGCCCCAACCCCAACCCCCGGCCCCATTGTTGTGTTATGGGGTCTCCGGGCTGGGCTGTGACAACAACACAGTGTTGTACAGCTGATCCCAGTCTGTCCCCACCAGTCCTTGCAGCAGGTTGTCACACAGGACCCTCACGGCCACCTTTTCCACCCATCCCCACACTCCCCTGCATTCCCACAGGACACAGGTTGAGTTCCCCACCCACCATCTCCACATGGGGGGAGAATCCAGCCCCACATCTAGAGGGTTAGAGGGGATGGTTATCCATGAATGAGGGGATGGTTATCCATGAATGAGGGGATGGTTATCCATGGATGATTTGACCTGGGGTTTTGGTGGGCTGAGTGTCCTGGGTGCCATCCCACCCACCCTGGGTGCCATCCCACAGCTGGAGCGGCGGTGCCGCAGCCTCCTCAGCACTCAGCAAGTCACCAGCTCGGAAAACAGGGAGCTGGAGGAGAGCAACAGGGTGCTGGAGGATCATCTGCAGCACCTCCACCAGCAGCTGGAGCAGACACAGGGGCACCTGAGGACAATGAGGGCCACAGTGGCTTGGGAGCACATGGAGGAGCCAGGGTGAGTAGCTAAGAGATGTATGTCCACATATATGGTTTCCTCCTGGGTGGGTCTCAACCATCATGGGGCTTCAGAGGTCCCCATGGTACAGATTAATCATGGCTTGGTGTGAAGAGCATCAGGAGAAAAGGCAGGACTATCAGCCCCATGCACTGAACCTGTCCCTTGAGAGCAGTGCCAGCAGAGATGGGGATGTCCTTCACCCAGAAAGATCCAGCCAGGACCCCTCCAAGGGTCAAGGATTTTGCTGTCCTGCTCTCTCATTGCCCTGGGGGCTGAGGACAACCCCGGGGCTGGGGTGGCTGTGGTGAAGAGGATGCAGTTGCCATCTTGACCCCTGTGCTCTGTGTTTGCAGGGGCAGAGCGGTGGCAGAGATACCCGGCGAGGTGCCAATGTCCCCACAGGTACTTCAGCTGGGTGTGTGGGCACAGGACGAGGTGTCCATGCTCCAGGGCCTTGTGCTGCTTGGTTTGGGGTGCTGGGGGGCCCAAGAGCACAGGCAGCTGAGGCACTGCCTCCCCTAAGAGCTTCCTCAAATGGGGTTGCCACGGTGCCATGCAGATGTTTGGGAAGGGAGGGGGCAGCAGCACCTCAGTCCTGGTACCCCCAAGATTTTGGGTGGGTACATCTGGATACGTGCTGGGGAGCTCAGCATTGCCTCAGATGGATCCACTCCCTCACCGAGTGCTTCTCTCTTTCCTCTTCCCCCCCTTTTTCCTGCAGATGAGCCCGGGGACGAGCGAGAAGTTCCGCTCGGAGATGCGGATCAGGCTGGGCTCCCAGAGCGGAGAGGGCAAAGCCAGGAGCACCCACCAAGTGTAAGGGGGCCTGGGCAGCAGCTGCTGTGCCCACGGGTGTCCCTGGGCTCTGCAAACTGCTGCTGAGCCCCCAGGTCATCCCTCCACCCTCCCCAGGCACACCAGGATATTTAGTCCTTTCAAGACTCCCCTCCCACCCACTCATCTCTCAGCCTGGAGATCACACCTCCTATCCCAGGGCATCACTCCCTTGGCTCAGGAACTTGCTGTGCCTGGCTGAGAGTTGTCTTTTCATGTCTGCTAGTGCTGACACAGGGGCTGGGAAGAGGCACATGTACCCAGGCAGGGTGCATGCCCCTTTCCCTTGTCCCCACTGCTGCCTGTGTGAGCCCCAAGTGCACCCAGAGGGTAATAAAATCAGGTTTGGAGAGGGATGGGCTGAGGTGGCAGATCAGAGGCCTCCTGGGACTGGCCAGGGATGGGAGGGAGCTGGATCTCATTCCCCTCCCTTTTCTGCCCTTTCCAGGGTCTGGGAGATGCTGCCAGCAGAAATAAGCATTTCAGGAGCCCCAGTGAGAGCAAGCTCTGCAGAAGAGGACCCCTTCCCAGAATGTCTGAAAGAGGAACACCTCTCTGACCAAAGCTCTTTGCTAAGAGAGATGAATGATGCAATAGCAGCTCTGAGCAAACATCTGAAGGCACAGGCACCAGATGCACCCCTTGCTCCTGCAGACACTGCCAGTCCCCCTCGGGATGATGCTGAGCCCCAAACAGGGCCAGAGGCAGCCACAGCCCATGGAACAACCCCTGGGATCCTGCAGGAGACCCTCCCTGGCCACATCAGCCACGAGCTGTTTGGAGGAGACCTGAAAGAAGGAGCAGCCCCAGCTGAGCTCCGTGCCCTGGATGTGACACAGGCTGGTGCGTCCATGGGAGCCAGGCACCACATGGCTCAGGAGCCAGGGGCAGAGCAGGCAGAGAGCTCAGAGGAGGCACAGAGGATGTTATTCCTGCAAGGAAAGGGTGCTGGTGTGAAGGAGGTGGTGCTAAAGGGGACAGAGCACCTGGGGGAGAGAGAGGAGGCAGGAGAGCAGGCAGGGATGGAGGTGGAGGGAGCAGGGTGGGTGCAGGAAAAACCAGGGTGGGAAAAGGCACAGCTCCTGGGAGAAGCTGAGGAAGCAGCAATAAGTCAGGGAGAAAGTCTGGAGGCAGGTCTGGGGCCACCTGAGGCTGGGCAAGCAGGTCTAGCAGGGGGACAGTGCCTTGCCATGGAAGAGCTTGAGCCAGAGTCACCTCCAGGTAAATCCGTGGCACTGCAGGAACGGGCTGACCCATCACTGGGGCTCTCTGAGAAACTGGAAATAGAGCTGGGAGAGCACCTGGAGCCAGGTGTGCAACCACTGGAGGAGGAGGAGGAGCCCCAGTTAGGGCTGGGAGAAGAAATGAGGGCTGCTGAGGTGCACACTGAGGGTGCCTCCCCAGCAGAAACATCTGCAGGGGGCCCAGACCTGTGTGGGCTGTTCCCAGTTCAGTCTCAGACACTGGAACTGGTGGAGGCAGAGGATGCCCAGACAGATGTGCAGTTGAATGGGGGTCTGAGCCCAGAAACCTCGTGGGGAGTGAAGGATGGAACTGCAGTTCAGGCTGAGGAGGAGGAGGATGGGGCACAAGGACAGGGTGAGTGTGAGCTGCCACAGCAGCCCGTGCTGGATGTGCAAGGAGCAGCAGTTGGGCAGGGAGAAGGGGCTGGTGAAGAAGTGCAACCACAGGAGGAGACTGAAAACCTGGACACACTGGAGAACCAGAGTACTGGTGTCACTGTTCAGTCACTTGCAGAGGAGGATGAGCTCAAAGTGACCCCAGGAGAGAGCACAGAAGCAGAACTGCAGCTCTGGGGTGAGGCTGGACCCCCAGGGACAGAGCAGGGAGGGGGACTGCATCCAGATGTGCAGCCCCTGAGTCAGGGGGATGAAGAAGAGTCAGTGGAAATGGAGACAGAGAATGCCCAGGAAGATACAATACTGCATGGGGGTCTCAATGAAGGAGGCCCATGGGGAGGGCAGGGTAGGACATCCACTCACACTGAGGAGGAGGAGGAGGAGGATGGGGCACAAGGACAGGGTGAGTGTGAGCTGCCACAGGAGCCTGGGCTTGATCCACATGGAGCAGCAGCTGGGCAGGGAGAGAGGGCTGGTGCTGCTCTGCAACCACAGGAGGAGGCTGAAAGCCTGGACACACTGGAGAACCAGAGCATTGAAGCCAACAGGCAGCTGCTCACAGAGGTTGATAAGCTCAAATCAAGCCCAGGAAAGAGCAGAGAGGCAGATGTGCAGCTCTGGGGTGAGGCTGGATCCCCAGGAACAGAGCAGGGAGGGAGTGTGGCTCCAGGAGAGCAACCCCTGGATCAGGTGGATACGGCAGAATCAGTGAAAATGGTGCACTCAGAGAACTCCTGGACAGAGAAGCAGCTGAGTGGAGATTCCAGCCCGGAAACCCCCCAGCCAGAAGGGGACCATGCAGCCATGGAGCTCGGGGAGGAGGCTGAGGATGGGGGACAAGGACAGGGTGAGTCTGGGCTGCCACAGGAGCCTGGGCTGGACACACTGGAGGACCAGAGCACTGGTGCCAACAGGCAGCTGTTTGCAGAGGTGGATGAGCTCCCTTTGACCCCAGGAGGAAGCACAGAGGCAGATCTGAAGCCCTCAAGCAAGACTGTCTCCCTGAGGACAGAGCAGGGAGTGGGATTGGATCCAGCAGTGCAACCCCAGGATCAGGTGGATAAAGAAGAGTTCCTGGAAATGGAGACACAGGACTCCAGGATGGACACACAGCTTTTGGGGGGTGCCAGCACAGAAACCCGACAGGGAAAGGGGGACTGTGCAGCTGTGCTGCTCAGGGATGAGGCTCAGGATGGGGGACAAGGACAGGGTCAGCAAGGGCTGCTGCATGATCCTGGCCTTAATCCACAGGGGGCAAGAGCCAGGCAGGGAGAGGGGGCTGGTGCAGGAGCACAGCCTGGAGAGGAGGCTGAACACCAGGACACACTGGAGCACCAGAGCACTGGTGCCTACATACAGCTGTTGACCGAGGAGGATGAGCCCAAATCAGCCTCAGGAGGGAGCACAGAGACAGATGTGGCACCCCTGGGTGCAGCTGGGGTGTGGGAAGGGGAGCAGAGCCTGACTCCAGGTTTGGGGCCAGGTCTGTGTGCAGCTCACACTGCAGACACAGGGGAAGGACCTGCTGCTGCACATGTGGCTCCTCCAGCTGAGGCTGAGCCTGCCACTGCTGCAGAGGGCCCTGGGCTGGAAGCAAAGCTGGGAGCACCCACTGGTCCTGATGGGCAGATCCCAGAGGAGATCCAGGCACCAGAATTACTGCAGGGAGAGAGGGCTGCTGCAGGGGGGCAGCCTCTGGGTGGAACTCGAGGTCTGGAAATGGCACAGGGAGAGAGGCTGGAGGCAGGGACCAGGAAAGCAGTCAAAACTCAGGGTCTAGGACTGCATCAGGGCCACGATGATGGTGTGTCTGCCCCGGCCTCCGACGTGCCAGTGCAAACGGGCCCAGCACAGCTGGAAAGGATGATGCAGGAGGATGTTCTCATTCCAGATGTGTGGCAGCTTTGTGCTTCGGGACAGGCAGCCCCAGGTGAGCTCCAGGAGCAGGGCAGGGCACACCAGGTGAGGATTCACACTCCTGCCCAGCAGCCAGAGGGGAAGGCAGCACATGTGATGGAACCAGAGCAAGTGGCTGCCAGACCTGCTGAGCCTCCAAAGCAAGAGGTGCCACCGGTGTCAACCTCTCACCTGAGGGTCCAACCTCAGGAAGATGCTGGAAATAATCAGCTGGGGATGGTCCTCGCAGACAGCTCCCTGGGGGATGCAGCCAACCTCTGTGTGCAGCCCCAGGGGCAGCTCCTGGGGGAACAGAGCCAAGACCCCAGTGTCAGTCAACAAGAGAAGCCACAAGAGTTTGGTCTGAAAATGAGCCAGGAAGGTGAGCCCAGCCCAGGAGAACCAAAGGCTGTGACTGCAGATGGAGCAGAAGCTGCCCCACAGGGTTGTCCTAAAGCTCCCCTGGGCCCAGACCACCTCTACAACGTGCTCTTCGTCGGGGACTCCCACGTGGGCAAAACATCCTTCCTGTACCGGCTACACAGTGACAGCTTCAACCCAAACCTCGCTGCCACAGTGGGTAGGTCTCCTCCAGCTCTTCTCCAGGCCCTCTCCTGGATCACCACTGCAGCTCCCCTTCCTCTCCACTGCAGCTCCCCTTCCTCTCCACTGCAGCTCCCTTTCCTCTGTTTCCTCTACACTGCAGCTCCCTTTCCTCCCCACTGCAGCTCCCTTTCCTCTGCACTGCAGCTCCCCTTCCTCTGCACTTCAGCTCTTCTTCCTCTGCACTGCAGCCCCCTTTCCTCCCCACTGCAGCTCCCTTTTGTCTCCACTGCAGCTCCCTTTCCAATGCACTGCAGCTCCCTTTCCTCCACCCCACAAGTTCTGGTGATCATTACATGCTTCTGACAGCTCCCACCAAGCGTGTTGTACAGCCTGTCCCCAGGGACCAACCAGAACCACCAATTTCCCACGCCTGGGTGCCCATGAGCAGGCAATGCTGCTCCTCCCTGTCCTCCCAGCACACCAATACCAGTGGCTCCAGTGCTTCCCTCTCTGCTTTGCCCTCCAGCTCTATTCTCTTCTCATCACACTTCTCCCAGGGTCCATATTCTGGAATTAAGAGCACAGCGAACAGTATTTAGTGATAATATTTGCAGATCTCTTTCCAGGGGAATATTAGCCTCAACTTGAAAGCAAACATACAGTGCTCATGGTTTAATGTAATTTTTCCATCTTTTTGTACCATTTAATTGCAAAAATAAGACTGTTTAACATGTTAAATACATAAAGGTAAATATTGTATCTATCTCTTATGGCTTGGATAAGCTTTATACACTCACATTCTTATATATTTTTCTCTTGAATACAGGAGTGTAAGAGTTTTATCCACTTCTCTTAAACCAAGCCCTGGAGCTGCAGCCTCAGACCATCATGTTCCTCTGTCACAGGGAGGAAAGCTCCAGTACCAAAATATCCCCTTTTGTGTTTCCTAGGACTGGATTATCGGGTCAAAAACCTCGTTGTGGACAACAAACACTTTGCCCTGCGCCTGTGGGACTCAGCTGGCCAAGAGAGGTGAGGAGCTGTGCTCTTACCCAAGGACACAACCTGGGACAGTCCTTTTCCTGGTGCTTTGGTGGAAATGAATGTTCTTGGCTTTGCTGAGCAAAGGAGGGGTTGTTTGAGGAGGGACTCTGTACAGTAAGTGATCTGATAAAGCCTAATAAAGGAAGTCATTAAGATAAAAGTGGCATTCGGGCTGGCCTCTGCCATCAGGACAGGAGCCAAACCCGGGAGTGACCTTTTTTTATAGACATTCCCAGCTTTCCCTGTAGGATTTCACATCACCCTGAGGCAAAACCTCCTTAACTTTCCTGGTGAAACCACACAGGTACCACAGCATGACCAAGCAGTTCTTCAGGAAGGCGGACGGGGTCGTGCTCATGTACGATGTCACCTCCCAGTACTCCTTCTCCGACGTGAGGTACTGGCTGAGCTGCATCCAGGTGGGTGAAGCCCACGAGGTCTTGGACCTGCTGGTGGCCCTGAAGGCAGCATTGTCCCACCTGACCCCTGCCATGGCTCAGGGATGGACATCTGGGCATGGCCAAGCGCTTTGGCAAGGGGATTCTGCTCGGCTTCGCTTCCAAAATACTTTTTCATGGAGTATTTCAATCTAATACAGATATTTTTCATAATTTCCCAGTGTTTCCTGGGGTAATTTATTGATAGCACTGTTAGGATAAGGAGCAACTCTTAAAAAATGAAAAACCAGCGTGGAGGGATGGAAAATGTTGAAACTGATTTTTGATAATGCTTTTAAAAGAAAACTTGTCCACTTTGAGTCCTGGAACACGGGAGAGGACTCATCTCTTACCAAAAACTTCTTGTCAGAGACTTCCATTTGAATATAAACCCAGTGTTTAAAAGTGCTGGAACAAAATAGGATGTTGCCTTGAGAAATGCAAGTAAATCCCAGCCAGAACTTCATCAGGAGGGTTCCTGAAGCTAAACACAAAATAAATTCATTACAAGGGTAACTCATCCAGTGCTCTGCCCTGTAAATACACCAGGACAGATGATTTAAGGGGGGAAAAGTTTCTTAAATGCTGTTAAACTTGTTTAAGAATTCAAAGTTTTGTTATCAACCCAAACCCAGGGACATCCTTCAGGGTGTTTCAGGATTGTGCAGACAGTGTAGCCAGCTGGGATTCAAGGCAAATTCCAAAGCTCTCCTGACTTTCCCCTCTTTGATTACTCAGGAAGCAGCAGAGGATGGAATTGCTATTCTGCTTCTTGGGAACAAAACCGACTGTGCTGCCCAGAGACAGGTTCCTATGAAGGAGGGGGAGTGCTTGGCCAAGGTAGGTGGTGAAGGGGGTCCAGCCAAGCTTGGCAGGGACACCTATGGATGGATTCCACCAGCCTGAGGATGCAGAGAAAGGTGAAACCCCCAAATTTACCCCTCATGTATCAGTGGTTGGCAAAGTGCTCTCTGAACTCATTTCTCACCCTTGCCTGCCTTGCTTCCCCTTTGCCACTTTAGTTTCAGCTCAGCAGCCCCCCAGTAAATCACTTTATGGAGTTGGGTCTATAAATTAAAACATTTTCAGCTCAGCAGCTCCCCAGTAAATCAGTTTATGGAGTTGGGTCTATAAGTTAAAACATTTTCAGCTCTGCTCGTCTTTGCTGTGAAGGGTTCCTTATCTTCTCAGCATCATAAACACAATAACCCCACCAAGCCCTATCCTGCTCTAAAGATATTGAAACACTTGAAGTACAATTAGTCTCTACAAACACAGATGGTTAATAAAAATTAGGGGTGAAGAATGAGAAGAATCTCATTTTTAGCTGAGTTAATTTTAAAGTTTGTGGGATTTGGGCCAGTATCCATCGACAGGTTTTACAAAGGAGACAGCAAGACAAGGGGATAGAGGCTTTCTTGCCCAAATTGGTCACTGTCAGGCACAAAAGAGCTGGGAACACCTAGTTATGTCTCTGCTAACCAAAGGACATCCCACCTCATTCTGCCTGCAGTGTCAGCCTTTTCCCTGCTATTAAAAAGTTGCTGTCACAACAACCAGAAAAACTGGATTTCACCCTCATGTTCCAGTAAACATTATTTGTTTCCTCGATTCCCTCCTGTTTCCCCTCGACAGTGACTGTCCCACTATGGCTATTTATACCCATATTAAGCTATTCCAGTGCAGGAATATTCCATTTGTGTTTGGGATCTGTGTCTTCCAGGAGCACCAGCTGATGTTCTACGAGTGCAGCGCTGCCTCGGGCCACAATGTCGTGGAGTGCATGGTCAGCTTCAGCAGGTGAGCCTTGTGCTTGGCTTTGGCCAAGCTCTCCTCGATTTAATGGGCTCCCTCCCTGCTTCTGGAGCTCCAAATGCTGGTGTGTCCCTGTCACCAGAGACTTCACGTGGCCAAACACCAGGGGAAACTCAGGGCAGCACGTGTGTGGCTGGGAGGAGACAGAGGAGTGCTGTGAGTTGCTTTTTGGACAGTCAGCATTGCAAGGGGATTAATAAAAACCCTTTTGGGGATGCTGCTGATTTCTCCTTGGGTTGACTGGGATAATTTCTGTGAGTGATTTGATTTGGGTTGGTGTTTTTAGCAGAGCATGTGGAGCTGGAAGGCTCCTGACTCCTCTCAGCCTCGCTGAGCCTCCTTTACCAAGGCTTGGCAAGACAAATAGCAGAGCAAAATAAAATCGAGAGGAAATGCCTAACTAATTTGCTTCCTTTTCTCCCAGGTTGCTCAAAGAGCGTGAAGATGAACTAAAAAATAAGGCAGAAGAGGTACCAAAAGCACCCCAGAAGGAAAAGAGCTGCTGCTGGTGATGGAGAGGCCCCCCAAACTGTGATCTGAACCTGCAGGACCAGCCAGAAAAGCAGAAAAACAGCCCTTGGACATTTTCTTTGCTCCCTGTGTATCTTCCTTGCCTGATATTCCTTGGATACTGAGAGCAGCTCCTGCCATTCCCCAGGGCACACCAGCCCTCCAAAATACTTGTTGGAAAAACTTTATCACTTGCTTTTTGAAACCAAAAAAACAATGATAGAGGTAGAAAAGGAACCCAGCTGGATCTGAGCTGCTGGAATGACACTGGAAGCAGCAGGGAGCAAACCCAAGCCTTGGGAGAGAAGGAATGAATATCTGGAGTCACCCAAGTGTATAAAACAAGGGGGTTTGGGGCTCTTGGGGCTCTGGGCAGTGGGGAATTTTGGTACTGGATTTGATCTAGAACAACTCAATATATCCTAAATGCACTTAATAAAAACCAACCACCATAGGGACTAAATAAATAAGAATACAAGTGCTATATTTTGGTATTTTCATAAATGCTGTGTAAATTCCCAGCAGTTCAACAGGACTATTTAAAGACTGTGTTTATGTGCAGGTTTTGGGGAAATGATTCTGCCTGGTTGGGTTTGCTTTTTGTTGCCATTATTACTTATAAGAATATAATGGCAAAGCATAATAGCAGCCAGGTTCTGCTTAGGAAAATAAAGTGGCAAGAATTGGGTTTCTAGTAACACTATATATTTTTATATATAATTATATAGATTTTATATTATCAGCCTCACCAGCCAGGTACAACTTCACAGTGCCAAAGGAATTTCTGAGCCTTTTAGGATGAGTTATCTCCCTGCACACCCCAATTTATCCCCCCAGCCCCTCTGTCCCCTAAATTCTCCATCCCCTACGTGTCTTCCCCCAGCCTGGCCCAAGTCATCTTCCCATGGCTCTATCATTAAAATACTTTCTTTTCTTCATGCAATATATTTATGTTCTCATTCCATGTCTATCCCTCTTCACCATATTCCTTTATCCAATAGTTTTCCTGCTGGAGCAGCTGCTTGGGAAGGGTTTGTGATTTGGGATTTCTAGAATGGTTTCTTGTTGTTGTTCAGGCTCATCTTCACTATTTCTGCTTTTATCTTAGAATAATATCAATCCAAGAGTACTTGGTAAGTTTGATCCACAATAAGAGGCTCATCATAACAAGATCCATAAAGTTTGATCCACAACAAGAGAAGGTGAAATGGGGGATCAACCCAAAAAGGTTCTTTTTACTGGCTCTGCAACACTCCCCTGTGCAAAGCCACCCATCAGATCAGCTTTTCCCTTTGCCTAAACGTGCTGTGATTAAGTGTAGAAAATGTTGCTTTTCTGGGTTGGCAGGAAAAACTTTTTCTTTTCTTTTATTTATTTTTTTAATTATTTATTGATTGATTTTTCAATTTTCAAACTTATTATTTTTATTTACTGCATTTATTTTTTCGTTTCGTTTTTCTTTTACTTATTAATTCTTATTCCCTTTTTCCATTTTATTTATTTTTATTGCCTGTGGAGGCTGGGTTCTCCCATTAGATGGCAGCAGCTGCAGCGATTCCTCCTCACTGCAACATTGCTGCTGCAAGGAAGGACCAGGGAACTCCAACAGGGCCCAAAGTGGGAGCTGAAAAATAAAAGGTATCCCAGAAAGAAATTATCCCCAGGAAAAAAAAAGCCTGGAGTTTGTGCCCAAAGCACTTCAAAGCTCCCCACCAAACCTGGAAATGAATTTTTCATTGCCAGGTTGGGAAGGCAAATAAATCAAGTTGGAAAACATTGCACTTGAAAGCATCTTTATCTTTAATAACTCACAATCCCAGTAAACATTCCCACTCTGGAATCAAAGGCTCCTTTGCAAGCCCTTCAACACCTGCATGAGGGTTTGGAGGAGGATCAAGGCCTGAGATATTCATAGCAAGAGGGAAATGCATATTTGTTTGGACCACAGGAATTTATTTATATTTTTTTTTAAATCAGGTTGTTTCCTTTTAAACTGTAATTCCTCAAGGTGCTCCATAAGAATTAGAGAAGCTGCCTCAGCCGAGCCAAGACTGGGAAGGTCTTGGGTAGCAGCCCAAAATCAGCAGTTATTTACTCTCCTGGATGAATCCACCTTGGAGAATCCAGAGGAGCTCCTGACAAGTTGGAACAAATCTTACCAAATTTTCAATGCCCCAGCCACTGGTTTTGGGTGTCCCAGAATTTCCCCCTGTTCTCCTCAAAAAGCAGTAAAATCAGGATGGGGAGACCATCCCGCTCCCCGTGCTGGGATTGACAGGGCAGGAAATCCAAACCTGGGAAAAGGAAATCCTTTTTTCTTGCAATGTTTAATTCAGCTGCAGAATTCAGAGCTGCAGGAAGTTGTTGAGGCTCAGAACTCAAACAAAGTTGCTCTGAGCACCCTGATCCAGTGGAACAAAGGTGGGTGGAATGAGATGATCTTGAAGGTCCCTTCCAACCCCAAACACTCCCAGGATTCTGTGAAAAGGGAGCACAGAGACCCCAAAATCACCTGTCTCACAACCAACAGCTGACTCTGAAAAGGCATTTGATTGCAATTAAGGACTAAAATCCAGGTCTGAGAGTGGGGTGAGGTCAACCCTGTGTTCCTTTGTCCCAAGCTTTTCATGCCAGGGGTGGCTCCAGGGACCTCCTCTTGCTCCATCTCCCAGCCCTTTACCCCTGGATACCTTTCCCACAATTTTTTAGGGCTTTCCCACGTCTTTTTACAGGGTGTTAACTGCATGTTCACTGCTTGTCTCCTCAGCTGTGGGAAGAGGAATCCGTGTCCCCTCTGGGGTTGGGGGTAACCGGGGTTGACGGGGGGGTCTCCTTGGGGTG
>JAWWEW010000073.1:1983355-1997567 GCA_035583185.1 Anabacerthia variegaticeps
GCTTTCAGGTGGGTGGTGGGGGACCTCAAGGATAAAGGGTAGGGGGGATGTCTCCCTGTTCTGGGCTGAAAGGTGTGTGGGGAGGCTCAGGGGGCACTCTGGGCTTCGATGGGTGTTGAGGGGGGTCTTAGGGCTACTGGTGTGGAGGGACAGGGATGCTGAGGGGGGGGAGTGGGGTGTTGAGGGCCCCCAGGGGGTGTTGGGAACACTGGGAAGTCCTGGGGGTCTTGATGGATCCTGGGGGATATGGATGGACCCTGACGGGTGTTGGGGGCAATAGAGGCTGTTGGGGTCACCAGGAGGTCCTGGGGGGTTGTTGGGGGCACCAGGGGGGTGCTGGTGGACCCCATGGTGTATTGGGGGACCCCGCCAGGTGTTGAGGACACCAGGGGGTGTTGATGGACCCCGATGGGTGTTGGTGGATCCCTGAGGGTGTTTGGGGCATCAGCAGGTCCCTGCAAGTATTGATAAACCCCAGGGGCTGTTTGGGGCACTGGAGGATATTGATGGACCCCGGGGGTTGTTGGGGACCCTGGGGATTGTTGGGGACACTGGGGGATATTGATGGACCCCGGGGGGTGTTGGGGACACCATCAGGTCCCGGGGCGATGTTCATGGACCCCGATGGGTGCTGATGTACCCCGGGGGATGTTTCTGTGCCCGGGGGATGTTTCTGTACCCTAGGGGGTGTGTTTGTGTCCCCTGGGGTGCTTATTTCTGTCCCCCAGGGTGTTTATTCCTCTTCCCCGGGTGTTTCTCTCCCCCAGAGTGTTTATTTCTGCCCCCCAAAGTGTTTATTCCTCCCCCGGGGTGTTTATTCTTCTTCCCTCGGGGTGTTTCTGTCCCCCAGAGAGTTTATTCCTCTCCCTGGGGTGTTTCTGTGCCCTCGGAGGGTGTTTATTCCTCTCCCCAGAGTGTTTATTTTTGTCCCAGAGTGTTTATTTCTACCCTCAAAATGTTTATTCCTCCCTCCGGGGTGTTTATTCCTCTCTCTGGGGTATTTATTCCTCTCCCCCGGGTGTTTATTTCTCCCCCCAGAGTGTTTATTTCTGTCCCCTGGGGTGTTTATTCCTCTCCCCGGGGTGTTTATTTCTGCCCCCCAAAGTGTTTATTCCTCTCCCCCCGGGGTATTTCTCTCCCCCAAAGTGTTTATTTCTCCCTCCGGGGTCTTTATTTCTCCCCCCAGAGTGTTTATTCTCCTCCCCCGGGGTGTTTCTGTCCCCCAGGGAGTTTATTCTCCTCCCCCGGGGTGTTTATTTCTGCCCCACCGTGCTCGCCCCTCTCCCCCCGGCCGTCTCTCCCCCGTCCCCTCAGGCCGCACCGGAACCGGAAGGGCGGGGCTCGGCGCCGCCTCCATCGCGGGCCGGGCCGGGCCGAGCGGGGCGGCCCCGGCGGGCACCGGGTGAGCACGGGGGGCACCGGGGTGGCCGAGGGGCTTCGGGGGGCTTCGGGCACCGGGGGAGGCCGGAGGGCTTCGGGGGGTCTGGGGGGCACTGGGTGAGGCCGGGCAAGGAGGCCGGGGGAGGCCGGGGGGCTGGGGGCACCGGGGGAGGCCTTGGGGCACCGGGGGGCTTCAGGGGGCACCGGGGGAGGCCTTGGGGCTTCGGGGGGCACCGGGTGAGGCCGGGGGGCTTCGGTGAGGCCGGGCAGGGGGCCCGGATGAGGCCGGGGGGCTTCAGGGGGCACCGGGGGGACCCGGGGACCTTCGGGGGAGGCTGCGGGGCTTCGGGGGGCCCCTCAGGGTGGGCCGGGGCCTGCGGGGTCCCGGGCTGATGGAGCCCCGAGCAGTGCGGGTTGAGGGGGGCTAAGGGGGGGTGTTGCGGTTTATGGATTTATTTTGGGGAATAACCCCCTGGCTGGGGCTCCGGTGCCTGGCAGAGGAGGGGGGAGTCCCTCCCGAGGGGCTTCAGCCCAGGGTGGGATCTGAGCCTGGGGCAGGGGGAGGGAGGCACGGGGGGTGGTACAGCAAGTGGGAATGTATTTTTATATATATATTTGTATATATATATGTATGTATATGTGTACGTATATATATATGTGTGTATGTATATGTGTATATATGTGTATGTATGTATATATATGTATGTGCATATATATGTGTGTGTATATATGGGTATATGTATATATGTTTGTGTATATGTATATGTGTATATATATGTATATACATATAAAAATGTGCACACCTATGCATATAGAAATATATATACACATATAGAAGCATATATATGTAAATATCCGTATTTTTTATATATATATTTTTTTACATATGCGTTTGTCTATGTGTGTGTATATGTGTATTTCTATATGTACATATACGTACATATTTTTATATGTATGTGTATATATGTATATATATGCATTTATATGTATGTGTGTATACATATGTATGTGTGTATATGTATGTATGTTTTGTTTTAGGCTCCCCAGCAGGGTGAGCAAGCTTTCCCTTTAAAAGGGAAAGAGTCCTTCAGCAAATTTCTCTCTGTATTCTCTCTCTAAATATTTCTCTCTAAATATTTACCTTCTAAAGCCTCGCACTAAACGCCCAGGGCAGAACTGGCTGCTTGGGTGCAAACCTTTCAAACCATCGCCCTTTGTGTTTGTGGAGGGAGCTGCTGATTCCTCCCGGGGTGGTGGAGTTCCTAAAAAACCAGAATAACACATGGATTCCTCTTTTAAAGGGCTGTCTGAGGGGTGTGCAAGGGACGAGCCCAGCTCAGTGTGTGTGAGGGTTGTTTTGTCGGTTGTGTTGGGATAGGAGGGCAAATAATGGGTTGTTATTTGATTTTTAAGGCCTCATCTGTTCTCCCAGCAATGTGGGAGCGAAATGCCTTATTTCCTAGCAGAGGATTGGGTTACTCTTGACTTTGTCAAGGGGCTGCGTTGGGTTGTTAGTGGCTGTGATTTGCAGGGCTTGTCTCCAAACGCGTTTGCTTAGAGTGGAATGTAAATGGGAAGGGGTGGGAACTGGGATGGATCTCGGGGTTGTATCACAGTAGGATTCTGGTGCGGTTTGAAAAGGGAGAAACCACTGTGTTTGACAGTATTTCTGTGGGGATAATTGTACTAAGTACTTCCAGGCAGATCCTACAAGCAGGGGAAGCTTGATGAATCCCCTGGCATTCAGCACAGGACAGCTTCACACGTGAAGGCTTTGGCACTGGCAGCCAGAGGACACTAGATAACCTTTCAGACCATTTAGCACAGCCGTTACAGTGTGGAGGCAACTGGAGAAATCAGGAAAAAAAGGGCATTTAATATCCTGCAGATGTGCTGGCTCTTGCTTGTTACATGAATCAGGGTATTGCATGAATGAAAGTTAGTAAAGCAATGGCTTGTTTTTGTCATCATGTGTGTGGCAGGTGCTTTGCAAACGAGAAGAAAAGGTCCCTGCCTTGGAGAACTCAATCTATAATGAGATATTATTGATCCAGCCTGCTTTGGGGCAGCTTTGCTTGCCCATGGGGCTGCTCAGGTGGTAAGATCTGGGACAAATATTTGCATGGAATGTCGGTAAAAGAGGGCCAGGAGCTAATTAACCTGGCAATGTAGTGCAGTGTGTTCTCATTGTGCACTTGGTGCTAGGTTTTAATTTGGCATTTTACCCTCTTGGTGTTTGTAAGGCTGTGGCTAGAAATTTGACCCTAATGTTAATAGAACATGTGACATAAACTGCTGGAGTTGGATGCTTAGGCAGCTGCTGACCAAACAAATCAGCATTATTTTCCAGCCAGATAATTTTCCTGATCTGATTCACCACATAAACAAGTGTGCAAGAGCAGGATGGGGATTTGATCCTGGGAGGAGAGGAGCAATGGCTGAAGCTGGTAGTTCTGGGAAGAATGAGGATTTTTTTGGAACTGCACCCTAGCAGGATGGACAAAAGGATACTAAAATTGCCATTGCTTGAGTTCTGACATGTAGGAGCACACGGTTTAGGGGCAGAGCTGTTGGCCAGTGCTGTAAAGTTAAATCAGAGTTCAAATTTGGTTACCTAACAAGAAAATCTTATTTTTTTATATATCCATCTGTACATGCATTGCTGACTGGTGCTGTGGGAGCAGCCAGAGCGAGTCACAGCTGAGCAAATCTAAGTTTAGCTGGCACTTTTACACAGGGCTTGTCAGCATGAGCTGGTTCCTGAGGTCAGGTAGTTTTAGTGCAAAAAGGGGACAGGGGCCTGATTTCCAGCCGTGAGTATTGATTGTGCTTCTTGTGGTTTTACATGATGATCCTCAGTGTGTGCTCTCAGGGCAGAACATTGCTAAACTCTGCCCAGTTGTCCCAGTTTGATCCAGGTTAGAGTTTCCCAGCTCAGAAACAAGAGGCAAAGCGACACCTCCCAGATGCTCCCATTCCCCCAGCAGTTTTTTTCCAAGGCAAAATGCCTCTCTAACAACTGCATTCTCACCTTGGCAGCTTTTACCTTGTCCAGCAATTTATTTTCATCTTTTCTTTTTGCTGCTCTTGGTAAGGCGAGGCCTTTGTGGTAGAGGGGGAGTGGAACACATTTCCTTTTTTTGGCCATTTAATGTTTCTTGCTCATAGATGTGTTCTTACAAGCCCGTGTTCTTGCTGGGGTATTTAGTTCTGTGGCATTTCTGCCTGTGACAACCTGGAGGCAAACGTGGAGAGGAAGGTGGGAGCCTTGTTGCCTGCAGAGCAGCTGCTATCACCTTGTTGTTACTCAATAATCAGTTGGCCTGGACATTAGGTTGCGAAAACTTCAACAAATTGTAAACCGCTGAACTTTGCCCCGCACATCCTGCCTGTTTCTCTGTCCTGTTCCTATTGCTGACGGGGGACTTCACGAAAACAAATCCGGGTTAAAATAAGCAACTGAACTGATAGCGCGGGAGAGCTTAACTTGGCTGCAGCGTGTGCTGATCAGCTTTGTATTGTTGGCTTTTGTGCTGGGTGAGCAATCGCTTTAGGGGACGGATTCACTGGGAACAGATGAATAAATGGGGTTTCATTGATTTCTGGGAGGCTTTGTTCATTTACATAAGCTGCGGCTCTCAGCCCGTTCTGCCCTTGTCAGGGAATTTCACGGCTTCTTGGAGTCTGCGGGAGATCCTGAAGCAGCAGAGGCTGTTGGGGCTGCAGCTGAGTGTGGAGCTCTTGGCTGGGAGCAGGTTTGCTCCAGAGGGAGCCTTCCTGCTCTCCTGGCCGTTGCCACCTTCCTGGGATCCCTGTGTGGCCACAGAGGATTTCACTTCACACACTGAATCTCTCCCCAGGGATTTCTCACCGGACACCATGGAGCTTTCAGCCAGTGAGCTCAGCATCTATGACAAGCTCTCTGAGACCATTGACCTGGTGAGGCAGACTGGCCACCAGTGTGGCATGTCAGAAAAAGCCATTGAGAAGTTCATCAAGCAGCTCTTGGAAAGGAATGAGCCCCAAAGGGGCCCTCCACGGTACCCTCTCTTAGTGGCTCTCTACAAGGTAAGGTGTTTTCTGTGCATGTACACATCACTGGAGGGTCAGAGCCCTCCTTTTGCACCACAGCCTTTTATTTACCACTGCATTTTCTTGATGAATTTTCCAAGATCTTTGTTTAAAAAGCTGGGAAGTGTAGCTTCCTTCATGCCATGGAGCTGGCTTGAGAGCAGGAGACAGCTGACCAAGGTTTGAAATTGCACATGTGTGCTGGGAATTTACCATGTCAACACCTTCCTCTCCCTTAAATTATGAAATGATGAGATTTTGATGTGATTTTTCACATAAAGATTCCCAGTGTTGGCAGCCTCAGTGGAAATACGAGGAAGGAAATTCTCAAAGTTCACGGTTGAATGATGAACCCAACTCTGTTTTTGATCCTACCACAAACTTCTACCTATCTTTATTCTCCTTCCAATCTGTAAAACAAACCTGTTACCATCCTACTTGATGGCAGAAAAAGTATTTTCAAAGCCTTAACTAAAAGATGCTGTAAAAAGTTTTGGAAAGTGGGTGAAAGGATGCTGTTGTTAGGTAGATTTGAGATCACAGAATCTCAGACTGGTTTAGGTTGGAAGGGACCTTAAAGATCACCTAAATCCAAGCCCCTGTCGTGGGCAGGGACACCTTCCACTACAGCAGTTGTTTGCTCCAAGGATGAAAACCTTCCCACTGGCATAATACTCAGTAATACTTTAATGTCATCTTTACAAAACCATTGCAATGGTTTCTATTGGAAAAAAAAAAAATCCAAGCTTTCTTCCTCATGCCCTATAAAAAGCTGTAAAATGAGGCAGGAGAAGAGGAAACTGCAAATTTGAACTTTCAGCTTCTGTTCTTGTTTTTGCTGTTGATTCCGTTTGACTTTGGCCGGGGGGAGAAATGCGTCATGTCATCTCTTGAAGGCTTATTTGGGATTCTGGTATGGAGGAGGGAGCTGGTGCCAACTCTGCCAAAGTGTTTGGAGGCTTGATGGGTGTTTGCAAAAGCCACAGGGTTTTCCTTGTGTAAGAGGGATGGCAGGAGTGCAAGCTTTTATTTGATCAGGTGGGAGGGATCGGAACTATCTGTAGGTAATCCTCATTGATCTCCGACTGGATTATTTGCAGTGCTGAAATATAGGAGCAGAGTTGTGTGGTTTGGGTTTGAAGGCTGTTTAATTTCATCCATGGGCAGCCCTAATAATAAACCTGAGTGACAGCTCTGTACATAAATAGCATTGCAGCTGAACAAGGAGCCACAGCAAAAATGGGAGCGTTGTTCTTGCAGTGCACAACCACAGCCCTTCCATACCAGCCAGAAGGTGTGTCCTGGTCTGAGGACACCTCAGCTCCCTGCAGCTTAATTAACTCTGTGCCTGTTTTCCCTCACAGGGCCTGCTCACTCTGGGGTTGGTCCTGCTGACTGTTTACTTCGTGATCCAGCCCTACAACCCTCTGCCTCCTGAAGCTCCTCTCTCCAGAGCCCAGGCCTGGGGCTCCCTCCTCAGCCACATCCGCCTGCTCCCTCTGCCCATTGCCAAGAAGTACATGCTCGAGAGTAAGGAAATGATTTCTCTGCTGTAACATAAGCCTAGCAAGAAATACCAACTTAAATACCAGCCACATGAGTCGTTTGAGGCACCAAATAACACCCAGGGCACCAAATAGCAAATGTGTTACTGGCTTGGCATCGTGGTTTTCTCTTTTCCTACCACTGTATTTAAAAATAGCATTCTGAATTCTGTCTTCATTGGGGCTGAAGCATATTTTATCTCTTAACTTGATAATTCCATTCTTGCACGTTCTCTTTTCCTTGCTTTTAACACCTCAGGCTTTTTCTTCCTCAGGAGTTCCCTTTCCTCTAGAAATCTCTGCAGTTCTGAGAAGCAGAACTGGGATAACTCTGCTGGGTAAATGTCACCTTTTCTTACTTTTTCTGAGTAATGCAACAACGGTTTCTCAGCCAAATTTCGATATCTCTGAGCAAAATGTAGAAACCTCAACGTGTGACCTGGGTTTAAGGAAAAGTAGTTTTTGCCAAGTGGTATATTGGGAAAGGACTGGGGGCTTGAGTGCTGTGGTGTTTACAGCAGTTAATACAACATTAAGGGCAGTGTGTGTGTGTGAGGAAGTCAGATAAGGGCTCCCTAATGAGGTGCTCCCATCACGGGAGAGGAACATCATGGATTTTCCTAGAATGGCATAATAGAAATGGAAAAGTTTGGCTATTGCTCATTGTCAGTTAATCATTTCCACTGACTTAGACTGGCAGATGGGTGCGAGCCTGGGCTCTGCCTCCCTGCTAAAACACAAAGGCTGTCAGTAATGATAAAGCTGGGAATTCTTTGGAGCAGGGACGTGGCACAGTGTTGATGGTCTGTCGGCTCACTGTAAAAACAAACTCCTGTAGCCGTGCCCTCGATGGGTTTATATTTAGCTTGGGCACCTCATTGTGTTGGAGTTGTCTGTGCTGGCTCTGACCTTCCTGGCAGAGCTAAAAAGGGCTCCCCGAAATGCCAGCACCATTCTCTGTTCTCTGTGTGCCTCCCTCTCTTCCTCTGACGTGGGCTTGCTGTTGATTGGGGTCTGTATGGGTGGGACAGGGTATCCCCCATTGTTCCTCTCCTGCCTTATACTCAGAGATCTCTCTGGGAATGAAAAACAAAGGTGAGGAGATGGCTCTGATAAGCACCTGACATTAGGAGCCTGTTTATCTGCTGCATTTCAGCTTTGCCACAAGTGAACGCCCCTCTGCTCCTGTATGGGCATGGGAACTTTAGTGCTTGTTTCACTTTTCACAGGGGCATGGAGTGACAGGACAAGGGGGAATGGCCCTAAGCTGATGAAGGATGGGTTTAAATGGCATATTAGGAACAAATTCTTCCCTGTGAGGGTGGGGAGGCCCTGGCACAGGTTGCCCAGAGAAACTGTGCTTGCCCCATCCCTGGAAGTGTTCAAGGCCAGGTTGGAGGAACCTGGCCTGGTGGAAGGTGTCCCTGCCCATGGCAGGGGGTGGAATTGGATGGCCTTTAAGGTCCCTCCAACCCAACCCATTTGGTGATTCCATGATATTTGTTCAGTCAGATTTTGTCCAGAAAGTTGACAGGTTCTTCCTTCAGTTACCACAGGGTTGGTTTGAGGAGAGCCTAGGGAGGTTCCTTGGGACAGCAAAAGGTTTGTAGGGAAAGGGCTGCCTGAAATCATGAGCATCTTCTTGTGAAGATAAATAAGAGCAGGAGCAGTTCTATGCTACCTTTGGGAAAACAAGCTGAATGGTGAGGAGATTGGAAAACACCAAAAGGAACAGGGGAAAAGGAAAGAGTGGATGGAGAGGAAGGATGTGATTTTGTCTAAATGCACACAAAATCCCCCATGCAGCCCTGAGTCCTGGAAATCTGCAGAAATGGTGAGCAATAGGGTGGGCAGCAAGCCAGTTCCAGGGAAAGGAGGAGAGGGGACAAGGGGATGAGGCAATTCCCACTCTGTTTTTCCACAGTATTAGGTTGTGGTGGAAGCCACAGCATGTCCCAATTAACAGATTGGTGAGGGGTGACTGGGATGACTTTGATCCTGCCTCAGCAAAGGGGACTGGACAAGACCCTGGCTCTTTGAAGGGGAGAGTGCAGCACCCAGCCTGAACCTTGGCAGGGTTCCTGTGGGAATCCCTCGTGTCCTGGCTTCCCAGCAGGCAGCTGTGGCCACTGGGGCTGTCCCAGTGACACTGGTGTCACCTTCACAGCTTGCTGCTGAGAGGATGCAGCAGGGATCTGGAAGGGGGAGTTTCACAGCGCGGGGCTGAGTGGTCTAATAAGTTCTTTCAGCCCTGCCTTTTGCACATTTGTACTATTTTGCCCCTAGTATTTTGGCCTTGTGGTCTGCTTGTCATCCTGTTTGCTGCTGGGAGCATAAGGCTGGGAGGTCTTGCCTGGTGCTCTCTGATCACAGAATC
The DNA here is from genome assembly GCA_035583185.1 of Anabacerthia variegaticeps. Taxonomy (NCBI): domain Eukaryota; kingdom Metazoa; phylum Chordata; class Aves; order Passeriformes; family Furnariidae; genus Anabacerthia; species Anabacerthia variegaticeps. The sequence continues at coordinate 1,992,728 of JAWWEW010000073.1, forward strand.
CCAGAATAGTCTGGGTTGGAAGGGACCTCTGGAGATCAAACCCCTGGCCAAGGCAGGGTCACCTGGAGCAGGTGAGACAGGAATGTGTCCAGGTGGGTTTGGGATGTCTCCAGAGAGGGAAAATCCACCCCTTCCCTGGGCAGCTGTTCCAGTGCTCTGTCATCTCCATGGAAAGAAGTTCTTCCTCATGTTGAGGTGAAACTTGTTGTGTTTTAGTTTATGGCCATTGCTCCTTGTCCTGTCACTGGGCACCACCAAAAAGAGTCTGGCACCATCCTCTTGGCACCCCTGGGAGATATTTCTATGCCTTAATGAGATCCCCTCTCAGTCTCCTCTTCTCTAAAATGCAATGTGCAGGGAGCCTGAGCAGCAGAGAAAACCTCTGAGGAAGGGACTCGCTGTACAGACTGCTCTTCCTTTCCTTGCACAGATCCTGGTTGATGAGAATTTTGAGGGGGCTGAGGATGGAACTTGGAGCTCTCTGTGCTCGGGCACCGGTTCAAATGCAGCTGGGGCTGTTCTTGTTGAAAGCCACCTGTTGTCAGTTTGGAGCTGCCTTGGCCCACCGGCGGTGCTGGCAGAGTTCCCCCGTGGCGCCAGCGTGGGTGCACGGAGGGTCTGGCTCCTTCCTTGTGGGGCTGGAGTCTGGGATGTGCTGTCCCTCCTGAGCTGTGGGGCAGCTTTCCTGTGTCCGGGGTTGAGGTTGGAGCCCTGTCCCCTGGTAGGTGTGGGCTGAGCAGCCAGGTTTGTGTTGCAGAACAAGGCCAGCTCAGTTGCTCGGTGTCCCCCAAGAGCCCCACGTCAGGGCGGTGATGGGGCTTTGGGAGGAGCAGCACTGCAGGGTGTGCTCCCTTCTCCCTCCTGCTCATGGTGAGCTGACCTCCATCCTTGTCCCCTCACCCAGGAGCCATGCTGTGGGTGACAAGGGCTGCCTGTCTGGCGGTGGCTGTGGGTGGACCTTTGAGCAGCCGAGGTGAGGAGCAGCATCCACAAAGCTCTCTTGCCTTAAGTTTGTAGGATTACATCCAAAGTAAATTTCCTTTTTGCCTCTCTCTGTGCTCTGTTGCTCACTGGCTTTCTCCCCCACATCAATTCCCATATTAAACCTGGTGTTCTCACCCTTTGTTTCTTCAAAGCTGACTCTTAGACCCTTGTGCTTGGCATCTGTGCTTCTCTTTCAGCTGTTTTCCCAGGGCAAGATCCCTTCAGCTGGGGAAAAGATCTGTGGAAATGTGGTTTGCATTTGCTCTTCCTGAGCTGGTGTTTATGCAGAGCTTGTGAAAGCCTCAGTTCTGGGTCACACTGGCTGTTTCAGGCCTGCAGGTCTTGTCGGGGTGCATCAGGGCTTCACATAGCCCCAGGGAGGTGATGGGTTATCAAACCTCTGTGTCTACCTGCTGTAAGGAACACAGTGGGTTTTGATGGGCATATGGACTAACTCAAGGCTATCTATTGCTATTCCAAGGAGAAAGTAGGGTCTGTGGAACCTGGATTCATTTCTGTCCTCTGGCATAGGCTGGGATGGACCAGTTATTCCCTCTGTGTTTCACTTCTTTAGTGCAAAGTAGGGGTACAAGTACTTCCCTCTCCCTTACAAGCATTAGGAACTAATTATATGAGCTCTCAAAGTCTGGAGCAATCAAAGCCAAATGAAAAGGGGTTTTCTCTTCTTTTAAGAGAAGTTTTAAAACCATAGTGGTGGTCACTCTACTTGATTTTCAGTGGCTTTCCCTTCATAACTGTGTCGTCCTTATAGCTTTGTTAACACCTAACTATGAATTTTGATGTCTGCTGTGACCCAACAATGACACGACTTGCATGTTGTACTGAGATGATAGCAGGGGGTTGTAATGGCCTCGAGGAAAATCCAGCTTTGCTTCTAATAATGAGGCTCAGCCCTGGCCACACTCATCCTACCTTTAACTGGGTCAGCACACCTGGAATCAGCACTGCAAAAGGGATGCTGTGCAAGTTACCCCCAGCTCAGAGAACGCTCCTTGTGTTAAATACTCCTTTTTGCCTAGACCAGTAAGGCTAAAATCATGTCTGTGGGGTTTAGACATAATTATTTCAGAGCAAGGAACCCAGCTGGAGGGGCAGTGTTTAGCAGCACCTTGTAAATGGCCTGTCACTGTCACGTCCCAAGACCTGCTGGGTGCCAGAGCTATTTGTGGGGACGGGTCACAGCAGGCTGGGTTACTGGGGGAGGACAGCAGCTGGTTACTGGGAGAGGGCAGCAGCCTCTGCCTCTTGGCTGGCCACCTTGGGTTTAGCTGGAGGCTTGCCTTGGCTCCTGGCCAGCCTCTGCTTTCTCTCTGATCTTAACCCTTTGCAGGCAGCCTGCAAGGGGCCAAACACATTTCCTTTCACTCCTCTGACTGCAGCCCTGAAGTGTGTTTATCCTTGGCACAGCTCTGTGCAGAGAGGGAGCAATCCAGCACGCCTGCCTTGCACAAAGATGGACTTTCTGCTGCTTGAGTGCAGTGTGGGATGAGCTCCCAGGTATCCAGCCAGCCTTTCCCCGTGGGCTTTGCAGCCCACGCTGTGTCTGACCCGTGGGCTCCAGGGGTCAGAGCCCAAGGAACATGGGCCTGCTCTAAAGGAAGGGTTGCACAACAATCTGCTTGGGAGGTAAGACAGCCTCTGATTTCTAACTCCTTGCCTTCAGCATGGCTCTTTCCTGCTGTTCACAAAGGACTTAGTTCTTTCCTAAGCCAAGTCAGGCTGGTTTTTGCTGTTGTTTTTGTGCGTGTTCTGGTGCACCCGCTTGGGGGGCTGGAGCGTTTGGAGGTGGTTGTGGGTCACAGACTGTGCATGGCTCCCTCCCATCTCTGCACAGCTGCCAGTTTAGCTGATCTGGTGTGTGTGTGTGTGTAAACAACCCTTTTATGATATAACCTGAGAGACCAACAGACGTGTGTTGGCTCGTTCAAAGGGGATCAAAAGGCTGACTGTGCAGAGCAGGGTGGTGCCAGGCTGTTCATACACGGCGTTACTTTGGCCCCTGTTCAGCCAGTGCACTGTTTATTTGGGTTTGCTGGCAGTAAACTCACTCCAGATCATTGTGGTACTCTGGAACACGAGAAACTCTTCCTTTTGCTCTATATTATGATGCCTCCAGGATTTGTTGTTTTCTCAATTGCAGAGCAAGTGAATTCTCACTTTGGATTTGCTTCCCTGGGAAGAGCATTTGCCATGGGTGGTCTGTTGCAGAGGCATTTAATGGCCTGGCAGAGCCCTTTTGTGACACACACATGTCAAACCTTTTACAGGCTGAAGCCACCAGCAGGCAGGTGACAGCAGCTGGGGGGGATTTGTTTCACAAGCTGCTCCTCCAAAGCAGATTGTTCATGCAGCCACTGCCAGAGCAGCTCAAGCTGTCTGGGGCAGGTAACCAGAGGTGCAGCTGGAGTGGACTTTGGATGTTTTCCTGACAGCTTGGCCCCTGCCTTCCATTTTCTAGATTGGTAGGTGCAGATTTCTCCTGGAAATAATGCTCTTTTGCCCCAGTGGACTGTGAATTCCTCTTGGGCTCGGCTCAGCAGACTTGATTTCACAATGTCTCGTTGGATCAAAATCATTTTCGTGCTTTGCTAGAGACTGACTAATCATCCTTGGGCTGTTTGAGCAGCCGGTCCCCATTAGGGAGATGAATGAGCAGTTCTTCGAGCTGTTGACTTCTTACCCAGAACAACAATGAGGGTTCCTTGATGGGTTTATTTGTAGCTGTTATTTTGTTCCTGACTGTTCCTAAAAATGCTGCGGACCAAGCTGGGAGGTACTTTCTTCTCCTTGCATAAATATATTCAATATGCTCAGAGCTACAATAAAAGTTCAATATGAGGAAGGGGTGAGGATCTTGTGCTGGCCAGGGACACTCTTTGTAGTATATATTTAAACCCCCACTGTGATGCAGTCCTTAATCAGCACTCCCAGGCTGTAATTAATAATCCTTATGTTTCCTGCCTGACTTACTTAAGAACCCATCAGTTTAGCCTGACTTTGACATGACATTATAAATGATCAAATTAATTTTTAGCCTAGTGAAGAATTTCAGCAAGATGGAGTTTGAGAAACATTGCTTAGGCAACAAAGTGCTCCGAATGCCTCTTCCAAACTGTGCCACGTGGTAACTACAGAGCTTGGAATTTCTACATCTGTAAAGTAAGAATGATGGGATTTACCCATGCCATAGATTGTGATCGTGAATTGATGTCTAAATGGCTTTGAGTGTTTTAAATACTGGTTTATCTTTCTATAAAATCTGGGAAAAGGGGTGTGGTGATAAGCAGGTAGCATATCTTGCTGAAGTGGCATAGCACAAGTTACAAGCTGTTTGCTCAAGGAGTATCTGAGTCTGCAGTGGTGCCAAGGCAGCAAGTGGCTTGTCAGATCTCCAGAGCAAGAGCAAGCTGCCCTGTACATTCTGTGGCTGTCAAAGCAATAACAGCAGGTTATGAGATGCAGCTTCAGTCTAAGGGTAAAGGCTGGACCTTGCAGATCCCTGCCCTTAAAGTGATGGAAAGCAGCACTGTAAAATCCAGCATCTGGAAGCAGGGTATGTTCAACTGCAGGGAGAGCTGCAGCCCTTCTGTGGTGGTAGGAATTGGATGTCACAGTACTGAGGGATCTCCTGGTCCCTTTATCATAGAATCCCAGGATGGTTTGGGTTGGGAGGGACCTTAAATCTCATCTCATCTCACCCCCTGCCATGAGCAGGGATACCTCCCACTAGACCAGGTTACTCCAAGCCCTGTTCAGCTTGGCCTTGGACACTTCCAGGGATGGGGCAGCCACAGCTTCTCTGGGCAACCTGTGCCAGGGTCTCACCACCCTCACA
>JAWWEW010000073.1:1997667-2010925 GCA_035583185.1 Anabacerthia variegaticeps
CACTTCCAGGGATGGGGCAGCCACAGCTTCTCTGGGCAACCTGTGCCAGGGTCTCACCACCCTCACAGGGAAGAATTCCTTCCCAGTATCTCATCTAACCCTGCCCTCTGGCAGTGGGAAGCCATTCCCCCTTGTCCTGTCCCTCCAGGCCTTGTCCCCAGGCCCTCTCCAGCTCTCCTGGAGTCCCTTTAGGCACTGGAAGGGGCTCTGAGGTGTCCCTGGAGCCTTGTCTTCTCCAGGTGAACCGTCCCAGCTCTCTCAGCCTGGCTCCAGAGCAGAGGGGCTCCAGCCCTTGGACCATGTCCATGATTTCCTCTGAACTCACTCCAGCAGCTCCACATCCTTCTGATGTTGGGTCCCAGAGCTGCTTCTGCAGGTGGGGTCTCACCTGAGCAGGGCAGAGGGGCAAAATCAGCTTTTAATGGAACAGCCAGGCTTGTACAGTGGACCTACAAGAAAGGACAAAGAAATATCTGAGGACATTTCCCATTCTTGGGAGCCCTGAGATCATTCAAGGCTTGCTGAAGTTGCCTGATACTCACAGCACTGGTCCCTGGTGAGGCATGTGGTGGCACTGGGGAACAGTCTCATCCCTAGAAAGAGGAATCAGGCATTTGGAACGAACCTTTGCAGGTTGTGGAGCTGCTTGGTGCATTAACCAGCCCTCTGGGGAGCTTCCTTGGAGTTACCATGGGTGATGGCAGCAACAGCCCCTGTGGACACACCACCCGAAGTCCTGGGGGAATCTCCCTTTCCTGGGACCACAATTCCTGCTGGAGATTGTTCCAGCCTTGCAGTCCTGAGTGCTGGGGAGCAAAGCAGCTTGGTGAGGAGCCAGCAAGCTGCCTCAGCACCTGCAGTTCCACACACAGGAGGTTTTATGTTTTCAGCACTTTGTTGGGGTCAGGAGCAGCCCTTGGCTCTGTATCCTGCAGGAACAAAAGGATACAGAAGGTTCCCTTTGAACCTGCTGCATTGACAGATTGATCCTGCGCCCTCCATATGGTCCCTAAAAGAGAGCAGGGCTTGCTGAGATCCTGCTCCCAGATCCACATGGGCAAGTTTCCATAAGTTAATTTGCTTTGCTGCAATGGGCAGAAGCAGGGCCAGGTCTTCTCAGTAACCTCTGAGCTTTCAATCTGATCCTCCACACCCAGCATCTCTGGGGCTGTGCACACACACCCCTTTGTAGTGCTGGGGACAGCCAGAAATTTGGGAGATCCTCTGTCAAAACAGCCAAGAAGGGCGGGGTACTCATTTTAAATTGATGTTGAGTTGTAAACTATTTTTCTGCATAGTGGAGAGTAGAGTCATAAACTCCTTGTAGCATTAATCATAGATGTGTTTCAAGGGAAAGTTGTTATCTCTTGGTGTGTGCTGTGTGAGCAGCTGGAAATCCCAGCCCTGGCTGTGCTGGCAGGAGCTCTCCTGGCACAGAGAGCAGACAACTCTTGTCCTGGAGAAGTAATGACACATAAAAGGGAGTATGAAGTGGTTATGGGGAAGTGAGGTTCTGCTTGACAAAGTGAAGGCTGCCCCTCAGAAAGGGGTTAGAAAGCACAGAGGAGAGGTTGGATGGGACTGGCCAGCACTGCTGTCACATAATGACCATTTCAGGGTAGCAGCTGCTGTCCTGCACTGCAGCTCCCCAGGGATCATTGCCCACGGCCAGCACAGGGGATGGCACTGCCTGGACCCTGCTGTGATGGTTGTGCTGGGCTGGAGAGCCCATCTTCCATTCTGTCCCTGTGCTCCCAGACAGTGAGCTCCACTTCCACCAAAACAGCCCCCCAGGGTGTCTGCGGAGGGGGATAATGTAAAAGGAATGCAGGGAGGGTAAGAGGAGAAAAGAAACATCCTGGGTAAAATCCCGCCTTGTTCCCCAGCGTGCAGTTCATGTTGGCTCCTCTGTCTCTCCTCCCGCCCTCCCTGGGAAGGGCAGGGGCTGCCTGTACTTGTCATGCCAGTCACACACATGCTGGTGCACAGACTAACACCCTCCACAATAAATCTAAAAGATTAATTACCAAAAAAAAAAACCCCACAACAATCCCACAACCCCACTTGCAGCATTTGAAATGCGTCTCAACCGTGCTCGGTTATTCATGGGGAAAAGAAATCACCTCCTGAATCGAGCAATTGAGAATGCAAATATCCCAGCCTGGCTCAAAAGAGGAATCAAGCTCTCTACTGTCAAGCTGATTAGCATCCCATTCCATGGGGTACTGCCCTGAGCCCAGAGAGAAAATTTGGGGACAGCTGTGCTTAATGCTCTGGGATGAGGTTTCCCGAGTTTTGCCCAGAGAGAAATTATAGTCCTGGTACTCCCCATCTCATGACAAGACCATAAGATATGTTTTCTTGCTCTCTTCGTGGTGACTGCCCTTTCTCTGGTGAGATCTTTCAGCCTTTTGTTTCCTGTCACTGACCAGCTGTTTTTTGTGAGTCGAGTTTTTTTGTTGTTGTAAGATTGAAGCTTTCTCCGGGCAGGGGAACAAAGATTTGCTTTTTTCTCTTACGAGCAGGGAGGGAAAGTACGTCGGAGCATTTTCTCATGGGAGTGGGACTTCTGCTCACAAGAAGGATTTTACACTTTGTGTTGCCTTTTTTCCCCTTTCCCTGAAAGCAGGGTAGATGTGTCTCCCAGAAAGACTAGGAATTATATCCTGATTCCTTTCAGTCCGTATCCCAGCAGTAGGGTGGGAAATGCAGCATTTGGGAGTCGACTGGAAACGTTCAGCAAGAAAGAAGCAAAATGAATCCCAATCTGCTCCTTGCTGTCATGTCCCAATGACCCTAAATCCTCTATAACATTCCTTGCTGCCTGTTGCAGATGTCAGAGGGGAAAATAAAACAAGAGCTTTCCTCTGAAGTGCTGTTCATCCATTATTCCCCCTGTGCAGCAGCGTGAGCGTGGCTGGAAGTGGTGATGGCAGTAACAGGCAGGGGTTTTTTCCCCCTCAAAAAGCTGCTGTGCATCCTGATTTCCCAACTTTATTTTTCAGACAGGCTTTACTCTTCTCTCCCCTTTCCCATCCCCTCCTTTTCCCAAGTCTGCAGCAGTGTCCAGGACACATGAGCTGTCTTGACTCTTGCTGGGAAGGGTGGGCCTGTTGTGAGAACACATCTCTGGATGTTTTATGTGATGTGTTCCAGGCCCTGGGTTTTTCCTAACCCACCAGATTGGGATTTGGGATGGGTTTGCTGCCACTTCCCAAGTTAAACATCTCCCATGGGATTAAAGCTCTAGAACCAGAGCTATTGCTGCCACAAAATGGGTGTTTGAAGTGGAATTTCCCTGACGCTCTCCCATTTCTCCTGAATTCCTCTTTCATACAACCTTCTGCTGTATCTTCAGGTATGAAATTTATGGCAGGGGAGGGTTAGGTTGGATCTCAGGAAAAGGTTCTTCCCCCAGAGGGTGGTGGGCATGGCCCCAGGGCTGTCAGAGCTCAAGGAGGGTGGGATTTTGGGGTGTCTGTGCAGGGCCAGGAGCTGCACTGGATGATCCTGTGGGTCCAACTCAGGATATTCTATTTAGTGTGGTGGCTGCCCCTGCACATCCTTAGCACAGAAACACATGGAGTGTTCACCATTGTCTTCTCATTCTGTGCTACAACATGTTCCTTCTCTTAATGTTTGCTTACCTTTTGTGCTGTTATATTGGAGAAGGGAGGCAGGATATAGACATCAAGTTGTGCTTTCATGCAGAAATTGAATTTTTGAAGATGTAAACACACGCAGTGCTCATTGCTCAGCTGACTGTGGTGTAACAATGATTTCTGGAATGTAAAATGGATGTAGCTGTGGTCCAGGGATTCCTCATGCTGGGACTTTTCTCCCTGTTTCATCTTCAAGTCAATGCATGGAATGAATCAAACCAGCAGCAGCAATCTTGGTGAAATCCCACATTCCCTGGCACCTTCTGCAAACTGGGCAAACATTGCCTAGGACCAAGTAGTTCTCAATTAACACAGAGGTAAAGAGGAGGATGGTGATTTCAGATATTTCCTAGCAGGGTTCATGGCACCAGCTGTTCTTTCCAACCTGGATTTGTATTTTTTGGTCTCCTGGGTGTTATTTCCTTGATAACACATTGGGTTGCTCTTTTGCTTGTGGACTTGTTTCAGTTTAATTGCACTCCATATGATTGTTGTCACCCTTCTGTTGAGAAGGAAAGGGGGGTTTAGCCTGTATGGCTTGTGGAATTTCCATGGAGCTCTCCCATTTCTCACAACCTCCAGCCATACCTCCAAAATGTGCTGGGAACAGTCTCTCAAGTTCCCTGCCCCACTGAAACTTGTTCCTTTGGAGTTAACTACAGCCATCAGAAACTAAGAAATCTCAGTGTTTCATGTTAGGGATAATGAGTTTATCATAGAGTTTGTCTCCTTTCCATTTCATTTTTGGTCTTAATTAAACAGGTTTCTCTTGTTTCTTCCCCAGAATGCCAAGACTGGTGGGCAGCAGGTTGCAGACAGAACACTTCTGCACTTCCTGCAAACTGCACAGTCTGTTCTGCTGTGAAAACCCTTCAGATACTGACAGAGTTGGGAGAACTAGCAAAAAGGTTCCAGAGACATCAGCCTTTTCTAATCAAGGTAATGCATGGATTTGTAAGGCTGGGTGATTAGTCCAAACCCTTGAGCAGCACCAGCCAAAGACCCTGGGCCAGGGCTTTCACCCACACACTCAAACTGCTGATTGAGGGAGAATATAATATCTAAGAAGAAATTTCACCCCAGTGTAAAGATAGAGGGGTGAGAGTTCACTCCTCTGACTAATGATCATTGTATTTGGAAACTTAGCAGTCTTGGAAGTCTTTGGGAGGAGGGAAAGGGGAGCAGGGAGGAACCCTGAGTGCACAGCTTTGATCTTTGTCTTGTGTCCTTCAAGACAGGGCATCATCTCTCCTATGAAGAACTGAAGCATTTCCAGTCCCAGGATGCAGAACTGGCAGAGGTTATGACAGAAGGAAATTTAGCTGAATTGTGGAGCTGCCCTTTTCGCTGGTGAGTCACAGACCAAACCTGTGAGAGATGGACACAGACTCTGCCTGTGGGAGCCACCAGTGCTTGCACATTGCACTTTGGCTGGAGGGAAGGAGAACAGAAATGAGTTACAGGCTTCTCTCTGCTTGCTGCCACTGAGGAGTTCTGAGACTCCTGCACTAAAAATAGAGTGTTGCAGCTTGGACTTCAGGTGTTGCTTCCCTTACAAGACAAAAATATCCCAGTGACTGCTCAGTCCTGTTTTTCAGGCTGTGGTTTGATCACCTGAGGCAACTGATTCACATTTCTGGTCACCCCTGTCTGCTCAGTGGGAATCCCCCACCACTGGCACTGACTGAGAAGAGATTCCATGACTTCTGCAAACACTGAGAAGGAACAGAAAGCCAGAGCATCCTACAAACTGTGTTTGATTTCATGCAGAATAAAAGGCCAACCCTAATCCTGCCTCCCCTTAACCAAAAGCTTTTTGCCAAAGCCTTTAGTGTTGGTACAAGACATGAAGAGCTCAGAGCTCTCTAATGATGCAGAGCAAGGGCTGGTGGAGGGATGGCCAGGGTACAGAAGTATTAATCATGTCAAAAACAAGCCCCACCCTGCCTTTTCCAGTTACATTTCCTAGTCTAGAGAATAAGCTTGAATCCCCCTGGCCTTGCCATGTGGTTTCAGTTATGGTTGTGTACAATGCCACCTCTCTGCATCTTTTGTAATTAATGGATCCAGTCGATGACTTGGATCATTTAAAGGGGAGAAGAGAGGAAAACTCACCATCCATCATGATCTCTTTGGTCCCTGTTCACATGGTCCTGCTGCAGGAACAAAGAGGAGGATAGGAAGGAGTGCAGGTTTAAGGCTGAGAGGTGAAATTTTGCTCCCAGGACTAGTCTGTGATGCCTTTATCAAGCATGAATGTTTGTGAAGAATTTTGTCTGGAAAGTAGCTTTTAAATGCAAACATTATCATGGTGTGATATTTCTTTAATATGGGTTGGTTTGTTCTGTTTAGGAACAAATCTCTGATTCTGCAGGAATTTCTCCCTGAATCCTCTTTGCAGTCCTTCCCCAAGACAGCATCCCTGGAGAGCTGCTTCCTTACCCACCATCCAGATTTGGGGAATAAGGTGAGAAATTCATCCCAGGGACATTATTCTCCTGCCTGTGGGTTGTCTTCCAGCAGCTCCAAGTCTTCATAGGATTTGCAAGGCATTTCCAGCTGATACAATCCTGAAGAGAAGCATTTTAGGGCTGCATCAGTTCTGTCCATCCCTGTGTAAAGTGGCCCCTCAAGGTGGTTGTACCTCCCAACAGTTGTGTCTGGTCTTGGGCAGGAGATGCCCCATGTCCACCTCAGCAGTTGGAGATGGAGAATGAATCCCAGAATTCTTTGGGTTGGAAGAGACATTAAGGATCATTTTGTTTCAACCTTGCCATGGGCAGGGATGTTCATGTGGGATCCCAGCTCGTTCACATTTATATCTTGGCCTTGCTCTGTAGTTGAGTGAGAGGATGATCTTTTTTGTGAACAGTTATGCCAAATTCATTTAGGAGTTGCATTTTAGGAGTTGTTCCTGGCAGTAAGTCCCACCCATTCCAAGATCCTTGCCCATGGAGATGTTTCACTGAAGACAGTGACCCTTCAGGCTTCTGGCCTGATCTCCTCCTCTGTTCTCTTGTGGATTTTGGGGGTGTGCAGGGCCTACCTTGCCTTGGAGGGGAGCAGAACCCCTGCATGCAGCTACCTCAGCCAAGATTCTGTGATTCTGTGATGTGCTGGTAGCTGAGGGGAGCAGCAAACCTGTTGTTTGCAGAGTGTCCCCTGCCTGCAGGGCAGTGCCTTGCCCTCCTCTGGACAGACAGACCCAAGGACAGCTGGCCAGGCTTTTGAAATGCTGTCCTCTCCTCCTAGAGCTACAGCCTGCACAGCCTCTTTGCTGTTGGAAGTGGGCAGCTCACCCTCACTGTGGCACCTCTGGACACGTGCAGGGGACACTGTGAGATGTTCAAGGTGGAGCTGGAAGCTGGGGATTTGGGTGAGTACTGGAGCTGGGGCATGCAGGGACTGGGGGATCCACTGGAGTCAGGAGACTGCCTCCAGCTGGGCCTTTCCTGACACCTGGGACAGTGCTGTGTGCCACTGTCACCTCCAGACTGGTGTGTGCCACTGTCACCTCCAGACTGGTGTGTGTCATTGCCACCTCCAGACTGGTGTGTGTCATTGCCACCTCCAGACTGGTGTGTGTCATTGCCACCTCCAGACTGGTGTGTGCCACTGTCACTCCCAGACTGGTGTGTGCCACTGTCACTCCCAGACTGGTGTGTGCCACTGTCACCCTCAGACTGGTGTGTGCCATTGTCACCCTCAGACTGGTGTGTGCCATTGTCACCCTCAGACTGGTGTGTGCCATTGCCACCTCCAGACTGGTGTGTGCCATTGCCATCTCCAGACTGGTCAGTGTCACTGCCACCTTCAAACTGGTCAGTGCTGTTGTCACTCCCAAACTGGTGTGTGTCATTCTGACAGTACAGAGAGTGATCCTGTAACACAAACAGGAACACAAACAGTGGGATACCACGAGATGCTCAGTGTCAAAACTGAGCAGTGTAGGGTACCCACGACATGCAGGGTGTTACAGCCCCGTGTTCCCTGAGGGAAGGGTCTCTCCAAAGAGCTCCAGCACACACACATCCCTGCATGGGAAATGGGAGCAGTCATGGAAGGATGGACTCACCTAATGTGGCCTCTGCATTGCCTCTCCCAAAGGTTATGTGAGCACAGATTACTGGACAATGAGCTTCGTGGCCAAAGGGACAGAGCCAGCGGTGGTTTGTGATGGAGCTGCCAGCTAAGGACAGAAGGGTGGGGAAACAGAGCTGTTCCCAGGACAAGAAGATTTTCAGCTTTGAAGCTGAGGCAACGTCTTGAGGGCCAGCTGGGGCAACTGGGGCAGGCAGCTTTGCCACCCTGCATGTTTACAGTGTTTAAAAATGACTGTTTTCCTGACCCTTGAGGTAATTCTTTGCCTTTCCTCAAATGTGTTTTGGGAGAAGCTCAAGCTATTTATGACCTTCCCTGTCCCCTCAGGTAAGCCCTGGGTTTGCAGCAAAGGTTTTTTGTTCCAGGAACAGCAGAAGGATTTCTCAGGATGAGATTCACCTTGTGTCCTTTGTGGATTATGGCACTTCTGAAACTTCCTGGGGGGGTTTGGGAGTGGAGGGGGTGTGTGACATTTCTGTGTACATTCCTCCTGAGGAGGAAGCTTTGAGCCTGTCTTGTCAGGCCAGTTCTATAAAGGGAATGAATTGGTGATGTGTCCCAGCCTCACCCTACCTCTCCCTCACATCCATGGCTGTGCCCCCCCCAAAGCTGATCCCAGATCTGTACTCCTGGGCTGGGGGGAGCCTTGAGCCTGAGGGTCTCTGCCCCTCGCCCACTGCATCATTCTTGCACCCAAAGAATCTCTTCAGGCCTCTCTGTTGTGATCACTCTTTTGTGGTTCTCTATCTGCAGGTTGTGAGTCAAACAGTAATTGTGCTTTTCTTTCCCCTGCACCTCCTTTTGTGCAAAAACACCAACACGTGGTGCTGGTGCTGGGAGTGCAGGAGTTCTGGATGGAGATGGGGCTGGGAGCACAGCATCTCTGCTCAGCTTTCACCTGAGACACCCTAACCAAGGGCTTTTTCAGCTCCTTCTTGGTTTTGGAGGCACTGCCTGCATTCCCTGCCCAGGGTACCTACGGGAGCACCTGGAAGCTCCCTCCTCCCTGGCACCTTTTTCCCTTAACTCCTTCCAGACCTGGAGTTCTGTCTTCAGAGTGCACGTTGGTTTTTCCTGGGTCCTTTCCAAGCTGCCTTTTCCATGTTTCCTGCTGCTGGAGCACTGCTGTCTGCAGTGCCCTGAGAGAGGCTCGGGTTCAGTGTTTGCAGGCTGCGGATGCCGCCGGCCCTTCCAAGTCTGATCCTTTGGGTCTGATCCCGCTGCTGAAGATCATTTACAGATGTGTCAGGCTGAACTCATAGGCCAGGGCTGGGGTTCAGCACATACTCTCACACTTGTTAATATGGAATTGGGAGGGGTTTTGGTTGCAAGCGAGTTAATTTTGTTCTCAGGAGCAGGAGCCTTTTTTTCTCTGTAAGTGTTTTAGGTCCGTGTAAAATGACAGATTGGAAAAAAGTCTGTCCAGCCTTTGTTTTTGAGAAAAAAGGGAGCAAACATCGTGCTGATCTTATTAGAGGCTGACAAAAGCTGCCAAGTGGGATGACCACGTCTGGCTCCTGTACAAGGATAAGGCAGAGGACAGTTCCTGCTCCAAAGAATTAAGTCTGAGGCCTTGACACTACAAACATTTCTATGCATAACCCTTGTTTTTCTCCTGTCAAAACACTGAGAACAACCCCAGCACCTGTGTCAGTCTGTGTTAATGACCCTCGGTGCTGGACCAACACACACCACATGTAGTAGAACCAAAGGGGGAGAGTCTGACTCTCTCAGGACAGAAAAGGACTAATCTGATTTGTAGCAAAATGTGAAAGAGAATTGGATTAATAAGACTTTCATTAGTGTTCTCATAGCTCGGGGTGTATGTTACACTCATGACACTACATGCAGTCTTGTACATGCCAAGACACACACACCCCACCCCCCTCCCTCCTCTTAAAACCTGGGTCTTAGTTAATGGAAATTTGGGAGTTTGGTGATGGCAGAATCAGCACCTCATTAGTGACTGTTGCTATTTACACTTTGGCAGCTTCTCAAATCACATTCAAAGGCTGACAAGGTTCCTTCACCTCTCACTGCTTTTGTACCTGACCCATTTTTGTAAAGCACTTGCTCAGAGATGCTGCTGGACCTTCCTTGCTGAGATTGCCGCGGTTTGTGACGCTGTCACTGCTAAGTGTCCTTGACTGTAACTTGTAAAAGAGCTGCGGAGACAATTCCCAAGTGTCTGTGAAATGCCTGCATTTTGAGAGTCGCACTTAAGGCATTGTGGCTGTCTGGCTCTTTCGGGAAGAAGCGGAGAAAATGGATCTCTTTACAGTGGCTCTTTAGATTGAAGGGAAAAGGGGGAGAAAAGGGCAGGTTTGTGTCTGTTTAGTGAAAGTGTTCTCACGTATTGCTTCTCCCTTCCTCAAAGAGTTGCAGCTGGTTGGACAGGAGCTGGTGAGTGTGGCCTGTTTGCAGAGAGCTCTCCAAGTGCACTTTATGGGCTCTGCATAAGTTTCCAGCTCGGTGTCTGGGCGATACATTGCATATGTCCCAACCTTGCTCCCTTCGGAGTTTACATCATTTGTTTTTAAGCTTTCCAGTATATTTTCTCTTCCTCTTCCAAAAGCTGTAAGGAATTAGCTGCTAAACTAAAACAGGAGGGCAGTTCTCCTGCTGATAAAGAGCTGATTTTGGCTGAGGCTGCCAAGCCCCAGTCTGCAGCACAGCTTCCAGAGCAGCTCCTGTCTTCAGCTGCCAGAGAGTGGTGCTCACACCTTCAGCACCACGGGCAAGGAGCCAGCTGGGAAACCCGGAGGTGAGGCCACAGTGGCAAAACTAGGATGGCCAAGAGGAGCTTTTGGTACCTTTAGCTGAGCCCTGGTTGTGTTTCTCATCCAGAGCTCCAGCTTCACAGAGCCCTTGGAAAGGCTGCAGGAGGCTGGGACTTCCCTAGAGAGCCTGGTGAGGCTGAATTGGAGGGATGGGGCCATTTCTGCAGCTGTTGAGGCATCGTGGTGACAGCCACGATGAGATGAGTCACACAGGGGGTGTCCCACCATGGACTCCCTCGCCTCAGCTCCCCTTTGGCACTGGCTGTGCTGCTTTGGACAATCCCCCAGTCCCACCCTGCCCAGTTCAGAGGGGTTCCCAGCCATCATGTGCATCCCAATGCTCTAAAATCCCTTTGTGCTTCAGAGCCTGTGAGCTGGGAGATGGATTCCTGCTCCCCCCACATCCCAGAGGCTGCAAAGCTGCTCTGAAATCACACCAGAACTCGGTACTACCCAAGGGTAGGGGTGGGGAGGGGTCACCTCTCTCCTTGCCAGGCTGGGAAGATGGGCTGTGCCCCCTCAGCTGGGCAGGAGGATCGTGGTTTAAAGCTGCTTCCCAAAGCAGGGGTCACTGACCGTTGCTCTCAGTCCTGAACTCAGGGTAATTGCAGGGAGGAGAAAGGACTATTATGATTTACTGCAGTACCAGGAAATCAGCAGCCCCCACGGGAGCCAAGCTGACAGTTTCTATTGATTCTTGGGTTTTTGGCTTGCTTTGTTTCTTTCCTGGGTTTTTTCCTCCCCACTGGCACTGCACACACTGATTCCCCAGAGGGGTCCCAGCCCCAGGCTCCCTTTGCAACACCCTGGAGAGCTTTCTAGAGTCAGATTTCCCGTGAGTCTCCAGCCTTCAGCTTCTCCCTGTTTTGGCAATGTCCTGCTGGAGAAGCTGGTTTGACTGGGCTGCATCAATGCACCTCCCTCCCCTCCTGGGCTCCATGAGCATCCCAAGCAGGAGGAGGTGGGAGCAGGACATCTCATGGTAGAGATGTGAGCTCTGCACACACCAATGTCTCAGAAAGGGGATCCTCCTGCCTTGAAACCCCCTGGTTCACCCTGGTAATGCTGCTCCAGGAGGGAATTTTCCACATCCACCCAATCCCAGGCTCAGGGGTCCCCAAGAGAACCAGACATTTCCTTCGGTGGGTGCACAAAGAGCTTTTGCTTCCTGCAAACCAAACTTTCTCCTCTTGGTGAATTTTATAGGTAGAATTCAATATTCTCCTCTTCAGGAACCTCCTCCTTGGAAAGGGCAGATTTAGTGTCCTGCTGAGTTAGACAAGGGAGATGCTGGACTTCCCCTTTGCTTTGGACATTCAGATAAATGGCAGGTGATTTATTTTTAGCATTATCTCTTTGTCTTGGGGAGAGGAGCCACATTCTAAAGGCTCAGGGGTGCTGGGAAGTAAAGCTATATATGCATAAAGACTGTTTCAATGCTGAACACTAAATTCAGTGGTGGATTCAAAAAAAAAAAGAATGTAAATATGCACTTAATGCAGAATTTTATGGATGGTCATAATTTAATATATTGCAAACTTTGTAAATACTTGGGAAAAAGCCTGTAAAGTGTGTAAATAAATGAGATTTGTATGTAAGAAGAATAAAAAAGTTTTTACTTTTTGCAATTAAATACAAGTGTTAATGCACCTTTTCCCTTTTCCTCATTTTTATTTTCGTGTTGCAGGCCAGCCATTGAGGGGTTATTTAACCCATTTTAGGGCACTTTTTCTAAGAGGAGTAATTTTAAATGAAAAGTCTGAACACTTTGGGCTGGGAAATGTCATAACAAAGAAACTCTGCTGCCTTTCAGTGGGAGCTTGACAGGCTTAAGAGTTGGACAGAGGGAAAACTAGTGAGGTTCAAGAAGGGCAAGGGCAGGTCCTGCACCTGGGGAGGGATAACCCCAGGGCCCAGCACAGGCTGGAGGTGACCAGCTGGACAGCAGCTCTGTGGAGAAGGAGCAGGAGGTGCTGGTGGATGACAAGCTGTTCCTGAGCCAGCAGAGTGCCCTGGGGACCAGGAGGGACAGAGGGATCCTGGGGGGCATCAGGAAGAGCATGGACAGCAGGTCAAGGGAGGGGATCCTGCCCCTCTTCTCTGCCCTGGTGAGGCCATGTCTGGAGTATCATGTTCAGTTCTGGTCTGCACAGTTCAAGAGAGACAAGGAGCTACTGGAGGGAGGCCACAAAGGTGACAAAGGAACTGGAGCATCTCTCCTGTGAGGGGACACTGTGGGAGCTGGGCCTGTGGGGTCTGGAGAAGAGAAGACTGAGAGGGGATCTCGTTAATGCATTTAAATATCTCCCAGGGGTGCCAAGAGGATGGTGCCAGACTCTTCATGGTGGTGCCCAGCGACAGGACGAGGAGCAATGGCCATAAACAAGAAGTTTCACCTCAACATGGGGAAGAACTTCTTTGCATGGAGGGTGGCAGAGCCCTGGAACAGCTGCCAAGGAACCACGTGGAGTTTCCCTCTCTGGAGACAGGAATTGTCCTATGCACTCGTTGGCACCAGCAGCAGTGCTGCCTCTTCATCAAGGGTGTGCCCCACGTCCCATTTTAGCTCCAAAACTCCAATAAATACATTTCCTCCCCAATCTTGAAGCTGTTGGGTGTTCCTTGCTATAAATCTCAGTGCCAGAGCCGTGGGCTGCTGAGAGCAGAAGGCGAGTGCACGATGCTGAGCTCGGGTCTCCCTCCCCTTGTGCTGGT
>JAWWEW010000073.1:2028980-2047147 GCA_035583185.1 Anabacerthia variegaticeps
ACTGGGAGTGGTGAGCTGTCCCACCCAGCTGTGTGGCCGGCAGGCCCTGCCACATCGTGTCCCCAGGGACAGCAGGACCCAAGTGGCAGCGAGACATGGTGGATGGCTTTGGTGTTTGTGGATGAGACATGGTCGTTGGGTTTGATGTTTTCTGGTGTTTGTCAGGTTGAGTTTCCAGCAAAAATGCTCCTTTCCCCCATCCCAATATCCCTGTTTGTCTCAAGTTTTGGCAAGTTTTATCTCTTTCCCTTCTTGTCCAAAGAAAGACTTTTTTATTTTCCCGTTTCCCTCCTGTTTCTGATGTAGCTTTGGCCAGTACTACCCAGATGTTCTCCTTCCTCCTCCTCCTCCTCCCCACACCTCTGCAGCCCTTGCCTCCTCCCTCCCTCCTGTCTCTGCCCCATGTCCCATGCCTCAGTTATTGCCATTATCCATTGCCATGGCTTTATTTTACGCCTGTGCCTGCACCCCTGTGCACACACAGAAGAGAAACCCTCAGCCCTGGGAGGAGCCACCAGCTCCTTCTTACAGCTCTGCCCTGCATGGCTTTGTTTCTTTGCATAATTTCAGTGTATTTCAGTTTAGAAGAGGATTCCGTGTGACATATAATTTGTGTGTGGTGGTCCAGGAGAAACAAGTCACCACGTGAGTTGGTACAATCCGAGCTCCAGAGAGCCAAGGGATGAAGTTACAGGTCACTGGTGGCTCCAGGAGTTGCTGCAGAACCACTGTCATTGTCTGGGACACTGTTTTGTTGCCCCACATCTCCCTTCACCTGAGGATTCCCAGTCAGGTGTGTTAAATATTTGACAAGCTTTCCAGACTGGTGGGAGGAAGATAACTGGAAGATACAGTCCCTTCTCTGGTGACTGCATCCTTTGATTTGTTCCACAGATGAGGTGGAGGATGACCTGAAGGCCATTATTCATATCCTCCCACCTGCTGCTCTGTCCTGTGCACTGAATAAATCCTGTTGTGAAACTCTGTGTGGGGTGTGCAGAGTCTCCCTGCGGGATCTGAAGGCCTGGAAGCCACTTATTATCCCTCTAAAATGCTCCTCATTGTGTGCTCAGGGAGAATTGCTAAAGAACAACGTGACTTCTGGGTGTGCTGGAGGGGTTTTTGGCTTTCCAAAAGCATCCAGGTGCTGCTTTTTGTAAGGGTGTGACTTTAGGTTTTTCAACCTAAAAGCAGCAGGAGGGGAGGGGGGTTGAGGGTGTTGTGGGGATTGGGATAATGTAGGGAATTTTCCATGAGCACCCAGATGAGTGCAAAGTGAAAACGTGGCCCCACCAGGAATTTTTGGGCAAGGAAAGCAAGAGAAAAAGGAAAACTGGGGCTGGAGCGTTTCTGGTTCCCTGTTTTAGGAAGCACAACACCAGCCTCTCACACCCTCAACACACACAAATTCATCTTTGCAGCACAAAGAGAAGTTAAACACAAGTGTTGGTGCCCAGATCCTGCATTTCTGCAGCAATTTCACTTCAGAGCATCCATCTGGGAGCAGCAGAGGACCTCACAAGGCACAAACTCACGGCACAGGAGCAACATTCATGCTCCACCTTTGAATTTTGCCTTTCCCCATCGCCCTGCTTTGCCCAGCAGAGCTGCCCTGCAGCCCCACATGTCCCTTGTCCCCAAACCCTGCTGCAGCAGCCCAGCAGCCCCAGGTCCCCTGCAGGACCCAGCTGCCTGTGGGGTGTTTTGGGGTCACGGTCACGGCCAGCCCGGCCACGCAGTGACCGGCAGATGGCACTGGGAGAGACACCACTGAGAACTGGGCAGCTCTGAGCTCCCTGCACACATCCCTGCCCAGAGCTCAGGGCTTTATCTCACTGCCAGCTTCATGTGTAGTTAAGAATCAGATTAAAAATGACCTCCTGCCCGGCTGCTGCGGCTGCTGCACGTTCTGGTGCAGGCTGAGCTGCTGCTGCCGAGCTGCTCTTGGGGGGAAATCCATCCTGAGGTTCTGGACAGATGATAAAAATGCAGCCAGAGCAGCTGCTGCTCCCCTGGAGCGAGGGCTGAAGGGTTGGAGCTGGGAGAGCATTTCAGAACCACGTCTGGGTGGAGGAGAGTGTAGCATGAATTCCCTACAAAGAGCAGAAAAGCATTTTCTTCTCCCTGTAAAATCAGGGCATTTGGGCAACACCTGGTTTTTTGCAGTGCTGGAGCCAGTGAGTGCTGCTGATTAACAACCACCAAAATAATTGTAGAACTTGAGTATTTTATCCTTATTTGGGGGCTAGAGAGCCTCGTGAAAACTGTTGAGTTTTGCTTTCCTTAAGGTTTGGACTTCTGGAGACATGCTGTTGTGCAAGGACCTATTTATAGAGTGCCTTGCAACAGAAAACCCCAAACCAGGAGGAAATCCGCTTTTCTCTTCCCCCTGCACCCCAGGCCAGCGGGGCTGAGCCCTTCTCACACAGCCATTTGGGGTGGCTTGGTTTAATCCTAAATTTTAGAGGGTTTAGGCAAGGGCAGGGTTTGGTGTGGTGCTCAGGGGAGGACACAAAATATTCCAAGGTGACTTTTCCAGCATTTCCACTCCATTTCTGGCATTGGCATGAAGGATGCTCCACCACTGGGGTGACCCTGGCAAGGATGCTGCCAGGTTCTTACAGCCCCATGGCCGTGTGTGGTGGCAGGAGGAGAAGGCATTAACCATCTCCTGGGGTGAGTTGGGTTGAAATCATGGGATCTGAGGTCTGGCTGCTGGGTGAGCCCCACTTGCTTGGTTCTCTCCACACATTGTTCCCAGCAGGGAGAGGGACTTCTCTGCTGGGATCATCTGCTGCTGGTTGAGCAAGAGGAGGTTTCTTGCCTTCAGACTCCTGAACATGGAAGTTGGGAAGGTTGGGGTGAACACTGTCCTGGGGGATTTGCACCTGGGGTTATGATGCTGGTGGGTCCATCGAGCTGCCAAATAATCCCTCAGAGTATTTGTGCTCAAAGTGCTCTCCCCCCACAGTGTCCTGGGAGGTGCTGGAGGGGACCCACCTTTCCTGATCTTGCTTTCTGGCTGCTTTTTGCTAAAAGAAAGTGCCTGTCCCTCCGTGCCATTGTGGGCAGGGTTGATGGTGCTGCCCTGCTGAGATGGGCTGTGGGATCCTGGCCAGTGGATCACGTGGTTGTCCCACATACCCAACAAGAGAACCTCAGCCAGCCTGTTCACCCTCCTCCTGGGCAGAGACTGCCCTTCCCCTCGTGCCAGGAAGCATTGGAGAAGTTAAATATTGCCTGGTTGGAATTTATTGGGGTTAGTGGATCCTGGAAGTCCCTGTGTCCCCCTGATGCTGGTATCACTTATAACCATGCAAGGACCATCCAGGGCAGAGAGAAGCCCAACCCGCGGCCCTTGAGCTGACTGAGGGTGAGGAAGCAGGTTGGGCTTCCTGTAGGGTTTGTGTTGGGTCAAGAAAGCCCCTCCTGACAGTCAAAACAGATGATCTCAGCTGCTTGGCCAAGCCAGTCTGCCCCACATCCTCATCATGTCCTTCCTGGGGCTTCCCTTCCATGCTCGGGCTCTTGGTGAGACAATAACAGCAGCCACCCCTCTGGAGGTCCCAGTTCACCAGCCAAACACACTTCAGGGCAATAAAGACACTGCTTTAAACGAGTCAAAACAAGTTTATTTTCACAAGGGAGTATCTCCAATAATATCTTATTCATGGCTTCCAGCTCACACAGTTTCACTGCTTGAGATTCTCGGCATTCATATCAATGCCGTGGAGGGGGACTGAACTAATTCCATTTGGGACACACAGGATCAGTTCTTTTTGAGGGGATAGCCCTTAAATGTGGAGTGGATATGCTGCTCTGTTCCCGTGCTTGTGGGGCTATTTTGGTGCCTTCCAGGCAACTTGAGGGCAGGAGCTCTGCCCCTTAGCAAGCAGCTAGAGGATAATAATGCAGCTAAGAGGACCAAGCTCTAGTTTTGCACAGCAAGTCGTCAGGACCGCTGAAAAGCCAGATTTATGGAGAGAGGGCTGCATTCCTTCCCTGCTACACACTGCAGCATCCCCACCCACCAGCTGTGTCCCTGCAGCTACACCCCATCCCAGCAGAGGAGCCTTAAACAAGCTGCTTCGTTTGGAGGATTCCCACAGCCCAGGCAGTCAGGTCTGGCTGTCCCTGCCTGTTTGCCCAGGGTGAATGAAATTGGAGGGCTCCAGTTTCTCTTTGCAGCTCTCTCCCTCCCACTTCATCTGAGAAAGTGTCCCCTGCTCACCCTCACTCCCTGGTGTCTCACGTGTCTCCCTGGCGGTGAGATGGTCCTGATAATGGCCTGGAATGTCCTTTGGTCTCCTAGAACTGATGCAGCCCTGATCATGTTACAGCTCCACTCGTGGTCTCGATCCTGCTTACTTTGGGAAATGGCAGAGGGATAGTCCCATCTGCTCCTAGGAAAGAGAGGAATGAACAATTCCCTGCCCCTTGCCAAGGGCCAGAGCTCTGAAGTGTGACCTCTTCTCACGTATCTGTTGTCAGATATATGCCTGGGAGAACCCAGAAGGATTAGGATTGCTCCCTTTGGCTCACAGGTCTTCCTTTACCTGTCTTACTTTAGGACAAGTTTTTAGTCTGACTCACTGGTTTATCCTATGTAAACAGCCATGAGCCCAAACCTCCTCACCGGGGTTTGCATGTAAGTGAGTTATGTTGATAGGAATTATCAGATCACAAAGTACCACTCTGTAACTCCATACCATGGGACAGCTGGGAACTTGTCCAAAACAAAATGCACTTCCTGAGCAGGGGCCAAGCAGCCAGATCTGCTCAGCTCCCAGGGCTCTGAGGCCACGGGATAAGCTTGCCCTTGGATTTGGTTCTAAACCCAAACTTCAGAATTGGGTGCAACAAACTTAAATCGTGAGCTCAGATCTGCCCCATTTATACCAAAGCATCTGCTCCCCTCCAGCCCCGACAGACCAGAAAAGAACAACAGATTTAAACACTTTACAACTTGAGCTCATCTCCTGCAAAAAAAAGGAGTAGAATTGAACACCAGGAGCTGATGCACAGACTCATTTCTCTTGTACCCATTAAACAGAGGTGGATCCTCTGCAAGCAGGTGGCTCCATGCTCATATGCCTGAGGCACAGAGCAGTTCCTAGAAGAATGCAATCCTGAATGCTGTAAGAGAAGATCCATTGAGTTGTTCAACAATGCCATGCTGTGTTTTGGGAACCTCAACAGAAAGAAGCGATGCCTCAGGAGCTCCTCCGGTGCTTTTGCTGCTCTTTAAGGAAGGCAATAGACTGTATAGTTATCACCTGAAATGGGATCAAATCCCTCCCACCAAACTATACAACCTACTACCTCACCTCCACAGAGCAGAGCGGAGGACTCGCCTCGCTCGTGGGCAGAGCAGGTTCCCACATGTGCTGAACTTGCACCACCTGCCTCCACGCTGAGGGCAGAAGTAGATGGTGAGAACTTGGTGCAGAAGTAGATGGTGGGACCTGAAGACTTGACTGTCTCCTTAGGAAAGACAGTAGATTGTATAGTTAGCTCAAAGGGAGGACCAGACTCCACAACTATTCAATCTACTACCTCAGCCTCAAGGACAGCTTGGCAGCGTGGCAGAATAAGGCAAGGAGATGATCCTCATCCAGACACCTGCTGCTCTGCAGCTCCTGGGGAGAGAAACACATGAAAAATCATCAGAATTCATCAAGTCATACCCAACCTTGTCCTGGAGCTCTCTTGCCTTCTTTACACCTCCTTCAGTCCACCTGGACTGCCCCTTATCCTTGCAATGGCACTGCCTGCAAACTTTCTGCACCCAAGGGCGTAGGGGAGCAGCAGCCCTGCCCTTGGAGCCCGGGGCCACACATGGACACAGCAGAGCTCAGGGGAAACTGCAGCGATGCCAAGCACACCCAGCCAGGCTGACCTCACCTCCTGAACACACAGCATATCTAGAACAAACCTGCCAGGCCAGATAAGAGAATCCATCCATTTAGCTGCTGTGCACTCCAGGGAATTGGGCAGATTAGAAATAACCGAGTACAAGGAAGCTTTTAGGCTGCAAATGTAATGGTATCGAGTACATCAAGGCAGATCTTATTTCCCAAACAAATGAGTGCAACATGCAGCCCTGCTGCCCCCCTAATGCTGCAGCCCAGCCAGGAGGTATTAGTGTGGATCCAGACAGACTGGCTTCCCCCCAAGCCCTTGGCTCACCTTCTGAGGCTTTCTCCTTCTCTGTACACCCAAATACAGATGCAAGGTATTAAGCTGCTCGCTGAAAAGAAACGTGCGAGGTTCTTTTGCAAGGAGAAAGAATTCCCCTGGGAGATTAAAGGAAGCCACACTGATGAGGGAGCCACCAGTAGCATGCCAAGCATGTGCATCACAGCAGAGACCCAAAGACAACTTCCCACGGCAGCTCAGCAGGAGATGTCCCCAGCCCCCCAAAATGTGCTGCAGTGGGAGGGGGGAGCTAAGGCAGAAGTCCCCAAAGGGACAAAAGCTGCCTAATGCCTTTTGCTTCCACAGATACCAGCCGAGATAACTGAGATTCCCAAAGGTTTGGTGAACGACTGTAGGTGAGAGTTTAGGATGGCCTAGGGTATCTTTGCAGCAGGTTTGGAGAGTGCCCCATTCCTTTGCAGAGCTTTCCATGAGTCTTCCTCTCTGGAGTTCAACACAGCCCAGGTAATTCTCTTAATTTCCTCTGACACGCTGATCCTTCACAAGGAGTGACCCACTGTGCCAGGCCATCTGGCCCAGGCTCTCCTGGTGTGACAGGGTATAAACAACGTCAAAAAACCAATGTGGCAGGGTTGATTCCTACAGCATTTCATACCCAGCCCATCCCCAGTGCCAAGTACCTTCCATCCCAAACAGCCTTCTGACAGGAAACACTAATTTTCCTGGTTTATGGGCATAGAAGGTGATGCAAAGAGGTTGCACATTGTTCTCAGAACACCAGCCATGGTGGTAAGAAAACCAGTGGGTGCTGCACTGGTAGGGGACTGGGAAAATGGGTGGCCCAGCTGATTCCTGGCTGATTCCTGGAGGCAGAGGATGCTCATCCTTCTGCATGCTGAGATTTTTGCCAGTTGACCTGGAGGAACAATTTTCCCTGATTTCCCAGCCTGGTGGCTCATATTATTTTAAACTCATAAGGCAGATGTCTAAGCCAGGCATTTAAAAGGTCACTCTTGATACCATTGCAGAGTACAGGCATTTGGGTGGGAAATTACATTAAATAACTCCAAGTTCACATAGATGTAATTATACATGGAGAGAGAGGGAAAAGAAAAAAAAATCCCTTCTGACTTCTATAAGTAATCCTGAAAACAGAAGATTTAATTATAATAATTGTCTTAATGAGTATAGGTTTTGGGAATACCCAGCTGCTGACTCTGCAATCCTGATCTTGCCTGTGAAAAAAGGAGTCAAAGAGGAGGATTTAGAAATACTCTGTCCAGTAAGGATCACTCAGAGCATCCCACCCTTGTTTGCCCTACACAAATTGCAATGACAACAAGACCCTCTCCTGATGGCTCATGGTCTAAACCATCAAGAGAAAAGAGGGGGAAAGAAGGAAAAGCAGAGAGGTGCCAAAATTTCCCTAAAATCACACAGCAAGTCCATGGTAAAGCCTTGGGAAGTCTGGCTCCAGTCACACTGCCAGTTCACCTGGGCCAGCCTAACCAGGTTAGGACAGGCTCAAATCCACCTCTCCCGACTGTCTTTGACAGCTCCCTGGTAAAACCCTGCTGGGATTTCACATCCTGAATTACTCACATTTGCATTCAGCCACCAGATTTGTGCAAACTCCACATTTACCAAGATTCTCAGCAGAAATCCCACAGCAATCATCGAAACGAGCCGTGTTCCAGCTCTGCCCCGCTCTCCAGACATGGAATTTTCCCTGCTGGAATATTGCTGCTGAACCATTGGGTTCCCAAGTGCCTGGATGTGATGTAGATATGCAAAATTCTGCACAAAACAGCCAACAGGGTCTGTAGGAGTCAGAGGTCTCTACCCAAAGGCTCTCACTGCCTTGTGAGCTTTTTAAGCCCAGTTTTTGAAGGTTTTAAGAGACTTGATTACCAAGAACTGGACCTCTTTGAAGAACACCTTTTTCTGTGCAGGCCTTAAGGCAGAAGCCCTGAAATTTTCCCCTTCCAGATTCGTAGGAATCCTTCAAAATGCCAAAATCTGGTTTTTGTGCAAACACTTGATGGGGCTCTGTGAAACTGCAGGAAGGTCCCTGTGCCCAGAGTGTGTCACCACACACACAGGTCCTGCTCTCTAGAGATGCTTGTAGGGGTGAGGAAAACTGGCAGGAAAAGCATTAATATCTTTATAAAGCCAGCATGAAAACGGCATTCCAAGCCCAGCTTTCAGACTCAGCTTTGGCATGAAGAGGTGACCTAAATTGCTCCTCATTTAGCAGGGCTTGGGGTGGCTCATGATGACCCCAGCAAACCACCCAAGCCGATGCCCCCCAAAATTTTGGAGCATCTACGGACCAAAGACGCCCGAGCACGGCCAAGTCTCTGCCTTTTAAAGCAGGGAAGGAGCCTTGGAGAGGAGCTGGAAAGGCTCTGGAGCTTTGAGGAGCTGCTGTGGTTTGTTAAGGAGCAGTGAATGAAATGGAGGAAGGGGGAGGAGGAAAACCATGGAACAAGGAAGGCTCTGCTGTAAAAGCTGACGCCACTTTCAGCCTTTGTGCCGCCGAGCCCCACGCGCCCGTGCCAAAGCGTGCCGGGCACAGGCAGGAATTCCCAGTGGGAATTCGGGGCCCTGAGTCGCCAGGAGGGTTTGGAGTCTCCTGGAAAATGGGCTGGGCTGGGGCAGGACCGGCCGAGCGGCACAAAATGGTCGGATGTGGCCATTTTGTTCCCTTGGCTTTGCCGGGAGAGGAGCCGGCCGTGGCATCCCGTGGCACTCCCATCCTCACCACCTTGCTGGGGGTGGAAAAACCACTAAGCAAGCAGACCAAAAGGAAAATAAATTAGGAAAAAAAAAAAAACCAACCCCAAACTGGGTTAAAAAGCCAAGCACGGAAGGTTTCGGCATCCAGCACGGATCGGAGCGGCGCGACACCGGCTGGCAGCGAGGAACCCGCTCACCAAAAAGCAGCAAACAGCCCAAAAAAACCATCCTTAACAAACCCTTTGCCACTGGAAAGCAGAAAAATGACATTTGCCAAACCAGCCACGAGGGCAAATTGCTTTTAACTTCTCCCAGGCAAGGTGGACCTCACAGCAAAGCAAGGCTGAGCCTAAAGTCAGTATTAAATATCCCGCTTTCAGACAGGGAAACAAAGGTACCCTGAACGGGGAAAGGGAAATGGAAGCAAAAATATTTCAAATTAAATCCTACAATAGCCCCTCTCTCAGCGATGCTTTCCCTCCACACACTCTCGATGACACAGGGAGTCTTTCGCATCAACTTTGTGGTGGCATTTATTATTAAACAATTAACAGGTATCTTAATAAATAGGTGCTCATCTCTTAGGGCTTGGCTCGAGTCCTGTCAGATGTTTCTAAACATCTGGCTCATCATTAATGAATCTGATAATTTTATCTATAATACAGGCATCTGTACCTTCCTTGTTATGTGACTTATCTTTTATCAAACCTTCTCAAATACATTATTAGAGGTGGCCACAAAGGTAATGGTTTTTCTAGACTATGTAAATTTGCATATAATTTGCCCTCCCCTGAAGCAAAAAAAGAGAAAAGAAATCCAAGAATTTTTGTTACAAAAGACAAGCGCTACTTACATTTCAGAGCAATTTCTTCAAACACTAAAAATAAGACCAAAAAAAATATCTTTCAAGCTTATTTTTACCCGTGAAGTACTCGATCCTATAGGTGAACTCAAAAATCTAAAGAAAGAAGATCCTTTGCTGTAACATCCTATAAAACTCCCCTATTAGCACTGTTTTCCCCCTCGATGTTGAGTTCATCAGCTGCTCGTGAAAGGTGTGGAGGCAACGTCCACCTCAACGTCGATTTGGACCAAAATATCTCATTTTCAACACGAACCACCCAGCCCCAGGACCACCATCCCCATGCAAAGTCCCTGCATCGCCTGCTCGTAAACAAGCCAAGGAGATACGGAGGCAAATACCTTTCTGTGCAAGGAAAGCCATTTCACCTCCTTCTGCTCTCCTTCCCAGCTCCTCTCTGGGAGTGTCTGCTTCTCTCCACACGTCTGGACAGCCACCCAAGCAAAGGTAGGACGATCCCTCTGGCACTGATGCCTTTCCAGAGCCCGATCCCCGCCGTGCCACGGGACGGAGATCTGCTCCTCGGAGCGCCCATGAACAGAACGACATGACTACCAAATCCAAGGCATCCAGGCTACTGAAGGAAATGCAGAATCACTTTGAGGGGGAAAAAAAGAATTGCCTTTATTTGGCGCGTGTTCTGGTGGTTTTGCCACGTTTCTGTGCAAAATTTTATGGTAACGCCAGCAAGTTGTCTTAAAGTTTCAAGGCGTGTTATTGTTGGTGGTGTCTCTGTTGTGGATCACACCTTAACGTGTGCAGGATACACACAGAGTGCAGTAAACAGGTTGTTGTCACAGAGCAGCTCCAGCCTTGGGAGAAAAGCAAGGGCTTAGAAAGCCAAGAGCAGCTATCGCTTTTAACATTTAAATCAAGGGGGTTTTTTCCATTCCCGAGATGAAAACTTTCAAGGCGAGAAGGCAATAAACAAACCGGACAAACAAACAAACCAAAAAAATCCTTAACAAAATATCCTCCGGATGACATCAGCTAAATCCAGGCACTGCCAGCTCAGTGGGAAGGTCGGGTATGGTTTCCACCCAAAACAAGAGGACACACAACAGGTTAAAACGCTCCGGTCCGGCAATGGCCGGCTCTGATCATACCAAGGCGATGTGTAAAACCACCTGCCCGCCCAAAAACAAACGAGACAACAGTGCTCTCTGGTACTTTATAAATGCAGGAGAAAGCAGGGCTGTTTTATTGAGTGCAGCCAACAAACCTTTCCGTCCGGCTATTCCGTGCAGCCCTGCGACTCTGCGTGCACCGAGTAGCCTTACGCTGCTGACACAAAAGCTCACTTTGGCAATTCCAGGCATTTTCAGTGCTCAACATTCGCCAAAACTACCCACTCTCTGACTTTGGGCTCGTTCCAAAAGGTCCTTTTTTTTTTTTTTCCCCTTTTTTTTTTTCCTCTCTCTCTCTCTCTCTCCTGCTACAGCCGGTGCCACGTAGAGAAGGGAGCGTTGGGCTCGGTCATGGCCGCAGCCTCCAAAAAAGAGCCAAGTCCCAGCGTCCCGGCTTCCCCATTCCAGGCTGGAAACAAAATGGCCATGGAGCAGCCATTTTGTTTGCTGCGGGATGGGAGGGAGAAGGGAAGGGAGGGGAGACGCAGGCCAGGATGGGGGGGAGAGGGAGGGAGAAGGGAGGGCGTCGATTCGGCAGGAACCCAAAAGCTCTGCAAGCGATGCCCGGGCGCGTCCCCCCATCGTCCAAACCGAGGTGGAGGGATGGACATGGAGACGGCTTTCCCAGCCCTCCCAGGCTGGTGGAGCCCGAGCTGTGCAGCCTGACAGGGTTGCACTTCCTTCCCTGGGCCTGGCTGGCACCTCCATCCCACCCACTGGCTCTGCCGGAGCTCCTGGTGGGAGCCAGGCAGGAGAGCGGAAACCAACCCAGCCACGTCAAAGTCCTGAACTTCCCCGGGCAGGAAACGGTGTAAATAACACCCGAGGGGAGGGGGAGAGGAACCCACGCAGGAGAGGGGACCTTGGGGACAGCACGGCCTCGGCAACCCGGATCCGAACGGCACCTGGGGAGGAGCAATCCCAGTTCTCCCTGCTCTTTCCCATCGGGATGAGCCTGCCTCGGGAATGGAGGCTCCGAGCAGAAGGACCCTGTGCCTGGAAAAAGCCTCACAAGAGCCACGACTTGTGTCTCTCTGCCCTTCCAAGGACCAGCATCACAACTGCTCATCATCTTGGGGAACCACGTAGGTTTTTCACTGGATCCCCAATCCCTAAAGCCCAGGGTTGAGGTCCCAGTTAGCATCCAACAGGAGGCAGAGTTAAATCCCACCCTTGACCACAAACATTAAATCCCTTCAAATCCTGATGAAAAGAAAAACAAATGAGAGGTTTTAGAGGAAGGGAAATACCTCATGACCTTGTTTGAGAGTACCCAGCATGGAAAGGACACAAATCAAACACCCCCTGGGCTTTCTGCTTCTGTAGGTGGGACAAGAAGTGAAGGTCAGGGCTATTCCCAGGATTTGGGATGGGTAAGAGTTCACAATCCCCTAAGGATGCCAGGAGCTGGAACTGCCAAAATCTTGCACAGCTTTGAAGATACTACAGGACTTGTAGGAAAATCCTTTAAGGAAGGTTGTTAATTGGACAAGGCACTTTTTGGCATATTCATATGGGATAAATCTGAGCACTGGAGGAAGGACCAGCTTTTTCTGGTCGGTGGGGAAGGAAATTCCTTTCTCAGTAATTGCAGCAGAAGCAGAATGCCAGCATCTTGAGTTATCCTGTGAAGAAGCTGAAATCTTAACACTTTTTTTAATAACCACTATTCCTCACTATCCAATCCTCACCAGCACCCTGTAAAGCAGCATTAGAAGGTTGCTGTGATTGATTAGGCTTATTAAAATATCTCTGAAAATAAACATCACCTGTTAAAAAAACCTCTATTGAGAGCCTGCCCAGGCTATCCTGACTTCTCCTATGGTGTGGAGACACGTGACCTCAGAGGTGGATTTGGGCACTTCAGGTGGACCTTGAAGTCTGGGAATTTTACAGGTATTTCAGAGGCCCAAGTCTGGTTAATTTGACCAGGATTTGGCAAGGCAAGGCTTGCTTCAAAATGCCTTTGCACAGAAAGAATAGTGCATTTCTTGTGCAATGCTTTTGCAGGACAAGCAGCAGGACAAGCTGCAGAATAAAGGGCTCTGGATGCTTATGTGAATAGATCAAAATGGCCACATGCAGCTTGTCAGGTTGAAATTCAGAATGAAAAACAATTTCACCTGCTCTGGCAACAATTGTCTCTTCTAGAAACCCCCTGACAAACCGAGGAACTCTATTTTGACCCTTATTCTATGTGAAAATGAACACAACAAGATACATTTACGAGACAGGGGGTTTGCTTTTCCCAATAACAGGGTCTCTGGATGAGCTAAGCAGCACCTTCCTGGTGGTCCTGGGATGGAGCAATATGGAATTAGGGACATGCATGGGGCTGGGAATGATAAAGATAACAATAGCACACCCAAAATGCACTAGTTACTTAATGAATATATCTTAGTCAAATGGGGGGGCGGGGGGAAAGGATAGGAATACAGAGAATAAAAAAAGGGGGATATTTGGGAGATTTATGGAGGGGAGAGGGTCTGACTGTGTAAGCAAGGGAATGAGAGCAGGAATGCACAGGTTTTGTGGCCCTGGGATACTGAGGGAGCTGAGATGGTTTGTGTCAGGAGAGGGAGGTGTGAACATGATTAAAATGCTGGAGCTTCACAAAGGACAAGGGAGAATTTTGCAAGGGAGATATTTTTGTAGCCTCCAGGCTGGGCTGCTGTGGGCTTGGTAAACTGGGAGTAGATTGAGACATGGGCATAAAAGGAGTCCCTTCTCCAGGACAGACCTCTTTCTCTGGTGCTTTCTGCTTTCAGGTGCTCTTGCTGTGGCCTCAGCAGAGCTCTCACTCAAGGCACACCCTTGACATTCCTGTTCAAGCTTCCAGTGGGAAGGGCTGTGAGTGCCTGGGCTGGTTGGAAGCCAGGGGAAAAGGACTGCAAAGCACATGGCCCCATAATTAAGCCCTGGGAGACTCTTTTCCTCAGGGACATATCGTTGCATGCAGGACTTGGTTCTCCTTCTTCACACACATTTCTTTGCTGCCAAGGACTGTCATTTGATAGTAGGTAGAGCACAGAACTCTCATTGCCCTCAGACCAGAGCTGGGTGGGGAGAACAAGCCTCCCCTTTCTGTTCGTGACCAGGGCTCGTGAGAAAGGGTCTGTGATGCTGTCATGGGTCTTGCAGGCCAAAGAACTTCACCCTTGTGCTTTAGCCCTGGGTTTTTTTCCTCCCACACTGCAAAGCTGTGGAAATCAGCTGCTCCTCATCATGTGCCTGAGTCGGAGGACTTCCTCAGCATCAAAGTTTCCCCTCTGGTTCTTTGCTGGAGTCTCTTCAGGTCTCATCCCCCTGGTCTGATGATATCCCAGTGAGCCTGTACAAACACAGCCCTGCTGTCATCTCTCACATGCTCTCTCCTCTCCACAGTGGCCATTTTGCTTGTGGGTCATGAAATTTAGAGTGGATGGAAATAGGAGTGAGAAGCAAAGGGAGGTTTAGTCTTTTGGTGACGAGAAAAACCTTCCTGGTGAATGAGGAGAAACACGACTGGCTTTTTGTTCCTTAGCTGGTGCTTAGCAAATTGCCTTCTCCGGGTATTTGCATGGATTCAGTTCTTCTCCAGGCTTGCCCAGTGGTTCTTTTCCTCACTGGGCCTGAGCACTCTCTTGGGAGTTTTTGGGACTCTTTCACTCCTGTCTGTGTGGGTAAGACATCATCAGCAAAACCAAAATCACTTGGGAAGGGAAAAGCCAGACTTCGTAGCTGCACTGCTGAGCTGCTGCATCCAGTCCTGGTGAGTGACTTTGCCTCTGTTTCCTCCTCTGGGAGACAGATATTCCCTACCTGGGATGCTGAGAAGGTTAATTAGTTAATGTTCTAATTAACCGAATGTGCTTTGAACAATGGAATTGCTTGAGGCAGTAGATCTCATGAAGGTCTAAGTCTAATACTGGCTTTAACAAGATTGGGCTCCCAGTTCTTATCAGCTGGGACACCTTGCCCTCAGCCAGAGAGAAAAGAATTGAACTTACATACATTATTCATGCTGTTTCCACGGCATTTCTGAGGCAAAAACGGTCAGAGTCCATCCAAGCCCTTCCCTGCCTGCTTCTCCCACCAAGGAGGAGGATGGAGCTGCCTTCTCCCAGACACACGGGGGCTCCACACCAAGGAGACACAGAAATCCCCACTGGGGCTTCTGACAACATTGCTGGGGGTTCTGCTACATGCCCAGCAGTCTGTCTGTGACCCACATGCCACCCTGCTCTAGGTTTCTCCTCTCTCTTCCAGAAGAGGGATGGTGGCAGGGATGGCAGAGAGCACTCTGCCTGCTCAGGTGAGGGGTGGCTTCACTTCCCACATCACTGGGACCCATCCTGAACTGGATTTGGAGCTGCACGAATCCTGCAAGCCAAACCATTGTAGACTTTGCCAGTCCCGAGGTCACCCAAAAGCCATTTTATGCAGCTTCAAGCATCTTATGTGTCTATGGAGGCAGCTGAAAAGGGGAGTCAAAACCCATGGAGGAGGTTTGAAGCTGCTGAAAGGTCCCAAGAGAGATGTAACCACTGGAGCTGGCAGAAGGTTGTTTGCCTTGAACTCATTTTTGGCATGAACACAGAAATCTTTCTTTACCCTGCACTGCATCAGGGTGCCAAAGTTACCCCTTAAGAGTGACACTGTTCCCAGGCCGTCCTGGGTGAGCTGGATGGCAAAGAAATTGTGACAGTTTAGTTTGCTCAGGGAACTGAGTTTGATTTCCAGGCCTGAAACTAAATTCCCCTTCTTCCACATCAGCTCTGCAAGCTCAGAAACTCTGCAGGTTTAGCTGAGTTCCTCCCCAGCTGGAACAGGAACTGCAAGGCAATGCCACAGCTATTTCTTCTGTGTCACATTTACACAATGCAAAGACCTAATCTGAAGAAGCTGAAAATCATAATTAGGTGGGCAAGAACCTACAGTGTGAAAAATTCATCCCTCTTTAGGCTGAGGCGTGTATTGTATGAGACTCTCAAGGGCTGAGTTTTCAGAGCTGCATTTTCAGAACTGAAGTGCAGCTGAAAGCAGGGCCCTTAAAATAAGCAAGATTGGCAAACGTTCCCACCTCCAGCAGTTCTGACAATGACACCAACAGACTGATTTTCCTCACCCTTTTGGCTGAGCCCTTCTGGAACTGTGGACAGATTTTCTATATGTAAAGTTCTTTATAAAACTCCCCCTCCATGCAACATAGAAATGGTACAGATTCCTAATTGCAGCCAAGCTTGACCACAGATACCATAACACACATCCAGCTCCCAGCCCTCTTTGTGGATGCAAAAATGCCTCAGAGAAATAATATTAATAAGGCTTTGCTAATTGATGGTGTTGTGTTGGCTTTGACCCATCTGTTGATTGGCCATTCTCAACTGTCATTTCCTAAACACAATTTTTTTCTGCTTGTTTATCCTCCCTGGCTTTGCTTGCACACAGCCACCACCCAAACCCCTCTCTCTGTCCAGGGACTAGGATTTTTCACTCCTATTTCATTAGCACCAGAGCACAGAACAATGTAGGGCCTATGCAAACAACTGCTGCTGTTTTCTTTTGCTTTTCATTTATTCCTTAGTGGTAAATCAGTGCATTCCAAACCAAACAAAAAGCAGAAGATTTAGGACCCCAAGAACTGACCAGAGCAATAAAATAGGGGCTGAGGACGGGTTGCATTTGGCAATGCAGCAACAAGTAGGCCTTGATAGCAAATTAAATGTTTAACCTGTGCTGCATTCCTCAGATTGTTCTGGCTGTAATGACACTTTGGCACTCGGCAAAGGGCAGGATCAGGTGCCTGGACCCCTGAACACCACACAGGGGGAGGGCTGGGCTGAGCACAGAGACTGCTCAGGGGAGGGACCATCTTTATGTGGACAGCACTTGTGATGGAGCCCAACAATGACCACAAGGAAGAGCCCATATGAGTGCAGGTGGACACAGTTTGGGCATGCAGGATGCTGGGACTGCAAATTTTCATATAGGTTTTTGTCACCAAGCTTGACCTTTCAGAAGACCCTGAAAGACCCTCCAAGCTTGAGCCACTCCATTACAAAAAAGCATTTTCCCATACACAAACCCCTCCTTTGAGTTCATTTCAGCCCAAGCCTGACATCTCTTAGCCAGTGCAGGGCTGCCACATGTCTTCTGCATAGCTTGGACAAGACTGCCAAGGAAAAGGTGGTGCAATGAGTCCTCAGGATCCTTCACCAGCACCTCTCAGCTCTAACAGAGCAAGGACAGAGAGCCCAGTGCCTTCCACCACCACGTGGGGACTGCCCTCAGCATCCCAGGGGATGAAGAAGGCTTTGAAGCTGGGCTGCCAAACATAATCCACCTTTACCTGCTGAGCCTGTGGAAAGCTGAGCTTATCTGTGCTCTACAGAGATCTCTTTGGACGCCTGTTCAAAGCCCTCTGGAGAAGGTGCCCACCCTGCTCCCTGGGGAAAAGGCTTTCCCTGGGCTTGCTCCTGCTGTTTGCAGGGATCGTGGTGGGTTTGTTGGAGCAGCAATCCCGGGATCCCTCCAGCCCAGAGGGGAGAGGGAGCAGACGCCATCCTGGCTCACAGAGAGCCTTGTTCTCAGCCTGCCTGGAGTGGCCATGGCAGACAGGGATGAAAACAGTGCCCGGGAGGCATCTGCCTGCACCGGGGCGTGCGCGGCTGATGTGCAAGGATGAGCAGATGGGTTGATTACACAGGGAGAAATGGACACTAATCGTATCCAGATTCACCAGCTGCAGGATTTCCTCCTGAGCCCTGAAGTACAGGAAGCCCTTACCTGCTTCGTTATCCTGTCTCTGTTCATTAGCCCCTTCCCCCGCCCTGGGAACCACATCTCACTAATCCCCCTGGGCAGGGGAGGGCCCAGACTGCAAAGCTGAGATGCAGATGGGGAGTCCCACAGAGCTCAGGCATGGCTGCATCCAGCCCCAGGTCTGCTCCTGGCTCCACCAGCTCAAGTTTCCCTACTCTGGGAGCTCATGGCCCGACTTTTCTTTTGCTGCTGCCTCTCTGAAGAGTCAGGAAGATTTCAGGACTAACAAGAGCAAGCTGAACAGCAAAGACTGTTGGAGCTGGATGTGTTATTGTGTGTTCTCCACATCTCTGCTGAGATGAAGCTGCTCCTAGGGTGGAGTGTGAGGTGTGCTATAACAGCATGAGGCTGATGGGGCCAAGGAGAGAAGGAGGTTCTGTGGATGGGAAACAGCAGAGACAATCCCCCAGCAGGCTGGAGAGAAGGAGGTTTGGTGGATGGGAAACAGCAGAGGCAATCCCCCAGCAGGCTGGAGA
>JAWWEW010000073.1:2047247-2069195 GCA_035583185.1 Anabacerthia variegaticeps
GAGGTTCTGTGGATGGGAAACAGCAGAGACAATCCCCCAGCAGGCGGGAGAGAAGGTTTGGTGGATGGGAGACAGCAGAGACAATCCCCCAGCAGGCTGGAGAGAAGGTTTGGTGGATGGGAGACAGCAGAGACAATCCCCCAGCAGGCTGTAGGACAACTGGCCAGACTGAACTGGGAGGTGATGTTGGAGACCTCATCTCTAATCTTATTCCTGGGAGACTGAGAGCTGCTGAGGGGTTGGGTCCCATCACCTGCTTGGTTATGGTACAGCCAGCTTGGAGAATGGAGCAAAGCCCTCCTAGGCCACTTTATCCCTGTCCCTCTGCATCCACCCCAGCTCTCTTCGGAGGCAATGATGCACTCCCAAGGCAGGGTGGCTGGAGGGATGATCCCAGGCATCCTCCCTGTGGGGCTGCTCAGCTCCCAGGTTCTTACCCTGATCCTTCTCCCAGAGACAGGAGCCCTGGGAGCAGATGTGCAGCTCTTGGTCACGTTGGTATCAGCACCTGACCTGACTTTTTTTGGAGTTTCCACATAAAAACTGCTCAGAAAGCATTATAACCCAAGTTGTTGCTCAAAGTTGGGCTTTTGGGACCTTCTCTCCTTGCATGCCGAGGGTGCCTTCACTCCCAGCCTGAGCTCAGGCTTCTGTTGTTAAACTTGGAGCAAGAAAACGAGCCTGCTCCCAATCTCCTGCCTGCTCCCATCCTGCTGCCTGCTCCCAATCTCCTGCCTGCTCCCATCCTGCTGCCTGCTCCCAATCTGCTGCCTGCTCCCAATCTGCTGCCTGCTCCCAAGCCGCTCTGGCTCCACATGCCAGGATGCCACTTGCTGCCCCTGCAATCTCCATTCCCCTCAGCAGAGCTCATGGCCAGCACCGAGCAAAGGACAGGAGAACCACTCCCTGAATTCTTGGTGTTACTCCCAGAATTTCCCTGCCCAGGCAAAGCTGCTTCGGGTCCCCCTGCCTGGCACTAAACCATCAGCACAGACAACCCTGTGAGTTCAAAGCAGACCCTGAAGATTGAGCCAAAGGTGGCTGTGGCTGCCCTGCAGAGCCCTCAAGCTGGAAGGAGGAGGAGGAGGAGGAGGAGGAAGCAGCACAGTGATTGTCATGGTCTTGCAGGTGAGGAGAAACTTCCTGCCCAGTCCTGCCTGAGCCTGGACTGACCTGGGCTGAGGGGCCATCTCCCTTAGGCTGCTCCTCAGCAGGGCAGTGACACTGATGTGCTGGCAGCAGCCCCAGCACAGACCAGCACTGGTGTGGCAATGAGCAGGAGAGGTGTTTGCAAAGCCACCACCCCACAGACCTCCCAGAACTGGGTGACACTTGGTTGTCACCACCTCAATAACACAGCACCCTCTTCTTAGACCCTGCAGACCTCACTCCATGCACGTGTTGGTTGGGTCCTTCCCTGGGCTACTTCTCTCACGTTTCCTGTGGCCAGGACTATCTTGTGACAAACTCCAGCATGCCAAACCCTGCGTGTCTCGTGGGCTTTCCAACTGCAAAGCCAGACAGCACAGCTCAGTGCCCATGAGCAACCCTCCAATAACAAACCAGCCACCTCTCTTTGTCCTCACCTTTCACAGCAGCCAATTATCACTGAAGTTAAACAGTAGCTACCAGCAACTCCACCATAACAAACTGGGGCTGCAGAATAAAAGCAGAGGGAAATTAGGGACTGAGAGAGGTGCAGAATGGAAAATAAATGGGATTGCTCTGTCTGAGGCCCAGCTGTGGGGTGGCACAGAGAGTGAATCACACCTGGGTGCCTTTGGACACCATGGTACATGAAGCTTCCAGCATCAGCTCTCCCTTGGATGGGTTTCTCCAAGGATCCTGTGAAACTTGTGCCCCCAAATCCCTTGGAACAGTTTGTGAAAAGGCTGAGGATGGAGCCCACAAGGCCAAATTCAGTCAGGTTGCCTTTTACCCACTCTTTGCCCACCAGAAGTGGTCCCTGGAGTGGTGAAGCTGCTTGTATGGATGGCCCAGCGTGGGGGAAGCTTTCCCCTTGGGTCTGGCCTGTGGAGACACAGAGCTCAGCATTTGCTCCAGCTGTAAATCAGGCACTTCTCACCAATGGAACTTTTGCTTTGAGTTGGGGCGGGGGGGAGGGGGCGGGTTGAAAAAAAAAAAGAAAAGAAAAAAGGAAATCACAATCCAAACTCTGCCTTGGCCAAACTTGGACCTTTTAAGGAAAGGAAAT
Source organism: Anabacerthia variegaticeps (assembly GCA_035583185.1). Lineage (NCBI taxonomy): Eukaryota > Metazoa > Chordata > Aves > Passeriformes > Furnariidae > Anabacerthia > Anabacerthia variegaticeps. Next base: position 2,049,463 of record JAWWEW010000073.1, read on the forward strand.
TTCCCAGAGCCACCCTCAACTAACCTGGGGGCCTGATCCTGCTCTCAGGAATGTCCATGCGAGTCCAGAGTGGCTCTGCTGCCTGCTGGGGGGTTACAGCCTCGGGAGCAAAGCTCCTGGTGTCCCGCCAGGACATGGAGCAGAGCTCACACTGGAGCAGCCTGGGAGCAACCCGGGTTTTCATAGGCAACAAGCAGCAGAAAGATCTGACTCCCCATTTCAGGAATTCATTCTTTCTGCTGAGCCATGTTCTGGAAGCACAAGCCCTATTTTGCTGCGAGCTGTGTGGAATAAACCAGCTGTGTCCCTTGGCTGGACGGCGCTTCCAGGGGTGCCAGATGTTTTGCTTAGGACACGTCAGAAGAGCCTTGCTTGAGTTCAGGCTTTCTCCCCTCCCAGGCTGCTCACAGGAGCTTCAGTGGGTTTTTTTTTTTAAATATTTGCCCTCCATCAGCTTTTCCCAGGGAAACAATAGGGACTGGAAGCAAATTGGGAAAGGTCTGGTTTCACCCCAGCCCCTGTTTGTATAAATAATCAGCAAGGGAAAAGCTGGGCTGATGAGTAAAACACTTGTGCTGCCTTCTCACTGGAATTACGGGTCTGGCTGTAACCTGGTGTGTACCCAGAAGAGGGAATCCCGACACATTCTGGGGGGTCAGACCCCAGGGATGCCTGACTGCCCCCAGCTCCCACAACAGGGCAATTTCAGCTTCCAAACTGAAGGAAGGTTGGTTGTGAAAACCTGCCTAGGGGGGTTCAGGGCTGGACTCCTGCACCCCAGGCACCAAACTGAGGTCACACAGCTCCCTTTGGGGTCAGGAAGATGTGCAACAGCCAGGACACCATCTCTGGGAGCCTCTCACCACCCTGCTGGGTGCGGCAGTTTTGGGGACATCCCCAGAGAAGGCTGGTGGGTCACAGAGCCAAAGCAAGCTGGGGCATTTGGGGGCTTTGTGGCCAGTCCAAAGGTTTGACTGTAGGGCCATACATCACTCCCTGGAAAAGGGTTTTTTCGGAGAAAGGAGGAGGAGAGGGGAGGGTGGGCAGGGGGGACAAGGAGGAAAAATTTGGGGAAGGAGGAGGGGTGGCTTTCACAGCTCAGAGCGCCTGCAGAGCACTCAGCAGCCGGGAAGGAGGACCCTGCCCTGCAAACAAGCTGCTTTTGTTGTGTCCCAAACAGGCCTAAATTAAGTTTGACAGAAAGAGGGCAGATTCACCCTCGCTGGGACAAGCCCCGGGCTCAGCTCAGGCCGGGGCGACCCGAGGAGCTTCGGCATGGCAGTGCCAAACGTGGCCCCGGCGCGAGGCGTGAACCTCCACGAGGCAGGAGGTGGAGGGCCCCGTTAATCATCCATCCCGATGCCTTCAAAAAGCAGCTTCCTCTCCCAGCAGCCCCCGGCTGGGCCCAAAGGCTGCCATCTCTCCGGGAAAAGCAGCCTCTGGAGCGCTCCCATCCCGCTCCCGGGCATCTCCTGCCCGGCCCCGCGCCCGCCCTGGCACGCTGTGCCAACGTGGGCAACAAGCTGGCTTCTAAACAGTTAATTCTGACAAAACCAGATGGCCTGAGCTCCCTCCTTCCCCAGATCGTGTAATTCACCCCCCTCCAAAAAGAAATAAATAAAAATGGGATGAGACGAGCCCTCTCCGAGTGTCCTCGGTGCCGTCCTGCCGCCCGCCCTCCCCGTGCCCACCCGTGGGCTGGCGTGGCCGGCCGGGAGTGCCGTGCCCACCGGCCACGGCTCCCAGCACCTCGCCGTGGCTGCCATGTTGAATTGCAAATCCGACATGATTCGACATAATTTTCCCCCTCTCGGTGGTGCCCGGTGGGGAGGTGAGAAGGGCCCGGGTGACCCGCACCCAGCCCCGGGGTGGGTGTCCCGGGTGGTGGGGCGAGGGCAGGGGGAGGAATCAGCCCTCCAGTGCTGCTCCAAGCACTGCACGTAGGGACCTGCCCATGTGCTGCCCATCCCCTCCATGGGAAACCGATCAGAGTCGGGTGTTGGAGCACCAAGGGCCGGAGGATTGGGCGGGAAGGGATTTTGGGGGGAAAAAGGCAGGTTACAGCAACAACAAAGCAACTGGAGGAACGGAACGTTATTTCAGATCAAAGGCAAAAGAAAAAAAAAGGCAAAAAAAAAAAAGAAAAACCCAACCGCACCAACAAAAAACAAAAACAAAACAAAAAAAAAAAAAACAAAAACGAAAAAAAAACCAACCAAAATTAAGAGTGAGGTTCGATTTCGTACCAAGGCAGCAAGAGAGACGCACCGTGGAAGAGAGTGGTTTTGTTGTGGAGTAGTGGCTGGATTTAGCTCCGCTTATCCGGACAATCATCAGGGAAGGATCCTTTTCCGAGAAAGGCCAGTTTGAGTGAGACAGCTTTTTTTTTTCCCTTCTCTCGCTCGCTCTCTCCCCTTTCCTTCTCCTCGCAGCTCAACGCCAAGAAATGGGCGGTGCCTGGATGCCAGGCTCCATCCGAACGAGACACCCAAGGCCAAGGGAGGCTGGCACAAAGGCGAGCTGGCAGGAATTCCTGCACTCGGGGCCGCGCGCCTGCGGGACGAGCCCGCCACCTCCCAAAAAACCCAACCTCCCAAAAAACCCAACCTCCCACGCTGCCCGCCCCGCAAAGTTGCCCCATTGGGGTCAAAAACGCCCCACGAGGCTCAAGCACGGGGCGGGAAAAAATAGAAAGGACAAGAGGAAAGGGGGGGAAAAATAAAAACCCAAGACCTTTCTTTGCATCGACACAGGTTAAACAAAAGGCTTGGGGAGGTGGATTATTTCTTTTCCGCCCTCCCCATGCTCCTTTTCCCGCCTTCCCATGGCTCTCCTCCCTCCTCTTGTCCTCCATCGCCATCTCCCTTGCCCGCCGCCCCGTCGTCCAGGCAGAAAGGAGCCCTTGGCTCCCTCCTGGCTGGTTTTAGCACGACAGGAGGTGGCGGGTCCTTGAATAGGAACACGCACACCCAACGCGAGAGGGGCACGATGGGGGGAGAGGGAAATAAAAATACCACGAGGACAAGAAAAAGAAATTTGTATCCACACAAACAACAACCCACCCGCCATGGAGGGGTGCTGGGAGCAGTCGGTGCCAAGGGCGGCGGGCTGGGGGCGGGTTGGGTGCCAGGGGGGTATTTTTGGCCTTATTTTGTCGCTGCCGTAGCACCTGGTCCGTGCCGATTGTAAAAGGGAGCCGCGCCGGGTTGGGAGCGGGAGCAGAGGGGGGGCCAGCTGGGGTTGGTAGCGCTGCTGGGGAGATGCCAAAAACCCAAAACAAAACACGTTTTTCATTTTTGTCTGCACCAGGCTGGGCGCAGGCGAGCGCGGGGAGGGAAGGGAGGGAGAGGGAGGCGCACGCCAAGAGGAACCCAGTGCGGGGCCTGCGGCCACGTCCCTGCCCTCGGCCCCTCTCCTGCCCACCCGGCCTCGCCTGCCAAGGCCCGGTTGGCACGGCTCCCCCCGAACAAAGCCGTCACCCATCCCCGAGCCGGCGCTGACAGTAAGCAAAGTGACAGGCGCATCTTCCGCATGTTAATCCAAACGGCGAGGAGGCGAGCGAGCGGCGGAGGCCCCCCCTTTGCCATGCACACACACAGACACACAGACACACAGACACACAGACACACAGACACACAGACACACAGACACCCCCCGTGCCACCGACCCACGCCACCCCAGCCCTGGCACCGGCGGCCTCGTGCCGGGGTGGCGGCGGCGGCGCCGAAGCCTGCCCGGTTGGCGAGGCTCAAGGCGAGCCGGAGCCCCTGCTCGGCCGGGCAAACGAGGCCACTCGGCATCTGCTGTACCTGTTCCCGCTGCCTTCATCTCGCCTTGGAACCGTGACAAGAGCGCACTCGCCTCTGGTGGGCTCTCAAAGCCGCGGGTCTGTAACCCTTTGCAGGAAGTTGGCACCGATCCCAGGTAGGACTTTACTCCCCGGCTCTCCCCCCACCTCCGCCTCCCGCTCCCTCCCCTCCGCTCCCCCACCCATCCTGTCCCCTGGGCCCCAAAATCGCCACCCGGCCCCCCGGCTGCCCCCGCCTCGTGGGCCGGGGAGGGCTGGGGGCGCCTGGCAGACGCCGGGTGCCCACCGAGCCCACCGCCCTCGCACACGTACCCTGGGAGGATGACCTGGGCAAGACAGAGAACAACAACTTCCTGCTCTGGCTCCCTAAAACGCCTGTTTCCACGCAGGGGTTAGGCGAGACGGGGGGAGCTGGGAGGAGGTTTGGGGGTTTGTCGTCATTGAACCAGGCTTTTTTTTTTTTTTCCCTTTTTTTCCCTTTTTTTTCTTCTTTTTATAGCCTTTTCCCCCCCATTTTTTTTTTTAGCCTTTTTTCCTTCTTTTTTCCCCTCTTTTTTTATGCCCCTTTTTCGCTGGGGTTTTGGTTTTTTTTGAGACATATATTTTTGCCAGGCAGCCCAAACCCAACGCGAAGGGAAAGGGGGGGAAAGAGAATAGCTCCAAGTCGGCAGGACAATGCACGGGAAACGGGGAGATTAGCCCAGCTCTCGAAATCCATCACGCCCGCCCCGTTTCTGAACCGTTCGCCCCCGCGCCTCGTCTTTTTTAATTCTCCCAGCTCCTGAATTATTCCAGTCCACGAGCAGGAGGAGAGCGCACAGTCCGGAGTCCCTCAGAGCTGCCAAGAGCATTGCAACAGGAAAGAAAGGAAGCGAGAGAGGGAGAGCCAGGCAGAGCCTTCACAATCGAGCAGCGAGAAGAGCAAGGAGAAATTAACATCCAATTAGTGCCGTGTTTAACGAGGGAGACAGAGGCGGCTGTTGTTTTATTGCCCTGTTCTTTTCAGGCGCATCTGACAGGCAGCAGGGAAGGCACCCCTGCTCCGAGTGACGTCATCATATTTTATTTTTTAATTATTTCCCCCCCTCTTCCCCCTCCCGTCTTTCCTCCTTTAAGTTTCACGCAACTCAGCCGGGGAAATTTGGGACTTTCTCGCATTCAAGCCATCAGCTCCCCCCACCATTCCACCTCCAGCCACCACCCACCCAACGCCAACACCCCGAAAAAACAGCCGCGCCAACCCACCCCGACGTCTTTGTTCTTCCAATAAAAAAAAAAAAAAAAAGGGAGAAAAGGAGGTTAAAATCAAAATACTAAGCGCCGGGCTGCGAGCCGGGAGGAGGTTTGTCCATGTGCGTGTCCCGCCGCGTGCGTCGCTCCCCTCTCCCGTCCCCTCTCCCCAGACACTCGCCCGCCTTGGAAAACTTTGCGGCGTGTGACGCTGCTCCGGCCTCCTCTGGCAGCTTGACAAGAGCCGCCTGCGCTCTGCTCTGCTCTCTTTTTAAGGGAGAAACTCCATTCCCAGGGATGAGAGCATTCCCATGCTGATGGAGAGCGAGGGTCGGCCATGCAGCCCCTCGGCGCTCCTGGGCACGGGGAGAGGAGATGGGTTTAAGGCTGGGGAGGTTTTTCCCCCCTCCAGCTTCTCCCCTCCTGGGATATGGGGGTGTGAAATGCCGAGGGAGGTGTGGAGTGGCCACGGTGGTCACGGGGGATGGAGTCTTGGCTGACCTCGTGCTGGCAGCTCTTTGCCAAAAGGGCCAGGTCTCCTCCGGGTGGGGTAAAACACCAGCGGCTCACCCAGAGAGCATTGGCATCCCAGGAGGGGACAGGGTTGCTCGATTTGGGGGAATTTCCACCCCAAAAAGGCCCAAAGCAGGCAAGGGAGAGCAAGGAAATCAGCTCCCCCTTGTTCTTCCCATCCTCTTACCAGCCACCAGCGATGGACGGAGCTGCCACTGCCAGCCTGGCAGGTCAGGGCACCGTGCCCAGCTTCCCCATTGTGCCCTTCATGGCCTCTCCTTGTTTCCAGCCACGATTTCCCTTGTCCAGGGGGGACAATCCAGCAGGACCTGGCTCCTCCAAAACCCCTTCTTCGGGTGAAGGCCATCCCAGGGGATGGGGCCGCCCCGCTGCCACCAAGGACGGGGCCATGTGAAGACAGGGGACAGGTCCAGGGCCACCGTGCCACTGGTGCCTGGGTCTGGTCCAAGTCCCCACCCTGAGCATTTCCTGGCACCAACCGGTCCCACCACCCCGGCGGCAGGATCTCCTCTGTGAGGGTTATTATTTTATTTATATATATATATATATATATATATTTATATGTGTTTCAGTTTTCTTTTAAAGGAATTATTTGCCTACATGGAGCCCGGTGCTGTGGGGGAACAGCACAAACAGCCTTATCGAGGGCACTTCCTCATGCATGGCTGCAGGACAGGACCCTCTGTCACTGCCAGGGGGGCTGGCAGCCCCTGGCCCTCCTGCTGACCAGACACCAGGGTGATGGAGACACTGTACAGTCACTGGGAGAGGTTTGCTGGGATGTTTCCCTCCTGGCTCCACAGCAGGAGAACAGCTTGGATTGAACTGAAAGGTCTTTAGCAGGATGGTCCTGCAGGGGAAAGGGGAGCATGATGCTGCACTTCCCCGGGCACTAAGGCTCCAGCAGCATCTTGCTGCTCCCTAAATCCTGCCAGACCCTGCTCCCTAAACCCTGCCAGACCCTGCTCCCTAAATTCACCCAGATCCTGCTCCCCAAACCCTGCCAGACACTGCTCCCTAAATTCACCCAGACCCTGCTCCCTAAACCCTGCCAGAGCCTGCTCCCTAAATTCACCCAGAGCCTGCTCCCTAAACCCTGCCAGACCCTGCTCCCTAAATTCACCCAGACCCTGCTCCCCAAACCCTGCCAGAGCCAAGCATCCAAGCTCTGCAGAGACAGACCAGCCCTGACCTGAGATTCCCTCTCCCTGCTGCGGTCACTGCCTCCCCTCTCCCCCAGGCAGCTGGGAGCAGACGAGGCCAAAGTCCCAGCAATCTCTGTTCTCCACTGAAGGCTGATAAAGCCGTGCAGGCAGCGATCCCCACCCATCCCAGTTCTGTGCAGGAGAGTCAATATTTAAACACAAGTTTGTTTCCTGGGTGGATAGAGGAGCGCTGGTGGGAGAAATCCCCGGCTCCATCCCTGGGCGCCAGACCCAAACCTCCTCCTCCCAGCCCTTCATTTGTTCTCCCGAGCACATGGTTCACCCTGGATGCCCTTTCCTGTGGGAATGGGGGCCCATCCCTTATCGGCTGAGCTGCTTTTAGCAGCGGCTGCACGGCCAAACACTCGCTAATGGGGCAGCAATTTAAGGGATGCCCAGCCAGGGTTTGGGTTGTCTCCTTGCCTGCTCCTGGTGCAGACACTGTCCTTGTGGTGGGACACCTCAAATGAAGTGTGGGATGAGAAGAGCCAGGGATAGAAATGGGAAGAGGTGAGGAAATATTTAATCGTCCTAAGAACGGCAGCCCCTGCCTCGAGGTAAGGCAGCACACTGAAAGCTTTGAAACCTGGTTTTCAGTTAAATTGAATGAAAAAAAAAATACATTCAAGTGTTGTGTTTACTGCAGTTTGTGGGTCCCGGAGAACTGGGCTGAAATTACTGGCAGGATGCTTGCCCTGGTGCAGGTTTAGGTAAATTCCTTAGGTGAATTCCTTAAGTAAATTCCTCAAAGGACAGGAAATAGCACTTTTCAGTGCAGGGGCTGCAGCCAGGTTGCTGCAGGAGCTTTCACAGGCATGTGACCAGCAGAAAGTGCCCTTAATTTGGAGGGTAAAAGTACATGTTCCTGAGTAGGTGGTGTGTGATGTGGAAGATGCAGTGCCCAGTGTTGGAACAGGCCAGAAACCAGTTGATGTGATAAAAGGCTGGTGGTGGGTGAGGATCCTGGGAGCTGTGAGAGGGCAGATGAAGTGGCTGAGCCCACCTGACAGGTCTGACATCAGCAAAGGGTCTCCAGCAGCCCTTCCAGAAGACCTAAGGGTCAATTTGAGCTCCAAAAACCTAATTCCATGTACATTGTTTCATGCAGCCAAGCCCTCTGCTGCCTCCAGCCTCACTTCAGGTGCACCCAATGCAGTTTGCTCAGCCCAGACCTGCCGGCCTTCCATGGACATAAGGAAAATGAGGGGGAAACTGAGTTTGTAACAGCTGGTTCAGCCCCTGCTTTGGGGAAAAGACCAAAGGAAGTGTCTGTCTTAGACTGAAACCTTCCCTGAGTGAGGGAGCCTGTTATGCAGGGGAAAAAAAATCACACTTTACAACAAAAAAAAAAAGGAACAGCCAAGAGTTGTTTAAAGCTGTATTTTGGAGCATAATTAAAACCTCTTTGAAATCATCTCTGGTGTTAGGGAACAGGTCCATGCATTATTTAATTCTGTTACTGTAGCACAAATGGGGAGGGAGGAAGGAAGGGAGGAAGGACAGACAGGACCAACTTCACGACACCAAAGGGAGCTGGGTGGGGACTGCCAGTCCCAGCACATACCACCACTATCCTGCAAGCCCTGGCTAGGAAGTGTGGACTGACCCTGTCTGATGGAGAAAACCCCTGTGTGATGGCAGGCCGGGGTCCCCAGAGGACCAGCATGAGATGTGGCCCCAGCTGGTGCTGCAACAGCACACACAGACCTGCTCAGGGACTCCCAGACCCTCTTCCCAGCATGTGCAGCATCACCTCTGTGCAAAAGACTGCTTTGTGGGGGAACCAAACAGGGGGAAATCTGCCTGGCTGCCACCACAGCACAGACTGGTGCAAAAAACCCCTTGTGTGAGTTAACTCCTGCCCTGATGCCACTGGGGAGCTCTGCTACACACACAGAGCCAGCCGTGCTCCTCTGAGCCCTCTACCCCAGTGCCTCAGGAGCCTTTGGCCAGCTCCAGGTTTATTCCCTTCTTCCTGGGCCATGTGCCCCTGCTGCAAGGGAGCCCTTTGTGTGCAGCACCAGCATCCAGTGCCTCCATGTCCACCAGCAAAGGGGCAGTGCCAGGGTTTGGGGCCCAGCAGGGCTCGTGGTGCTACTGTCTGGGAGATGCTCATCAATGCAGTCAGGCCAGTCTAACCCAGCACTGCTCCCACCCTGCCCACCCCACACCAGCAGCTCTGTTGGGCATATCCTAAATACAAAAATCCTTCCCAAAACAGAGACAACTCCAGTGCACATCCCTCCCCAAGTGCCCTCTCTTGTGTCCACATCCCACCACTGCCTCGGGCTGAACTGTACCTGTCTCTTTGGAACTCTGCTGTTCTTTGTAGTGAGACACTGTTTCCCTTTTCTGTTTTGATCCTCTAATTTCCCCCTCACCCCCGTGGGAGGTGGGGTGCTCCTGGCGGTTCAGGTACCCTCAAACCTTAACTATGGATCCCAGGTTGACCTTGCCCAGGATGAGCTCCCTGCCACACCAAGGTGTGCCCTCTCCAGGAAGGATGAGGCAGGAGGCTGGTCACCTGGGATAACCTTCACAGCCAGGTGACCTTGCATTTCCTGCTGCTTCTCAGCTCAGGCAGCACGAAGCAGTCTTCTGTCTCTGCATCTCAGGGCTGGCTCCTTTAGTACCTGGGCGTTTTCTGGATTCCTGGACTTCCCCAGTGACTCCAGCCCTACAGCCTGGACCAAAGAGACAAGACAAAGCCCTTTTGCTCTCTCTGCTACACATCCCAGTCAACACAGCCATGAAGATGGAGCTTTGGTCCAGCTGGAGCCTGAAGCCAGATGTCCAAAAGCCAGTGTGTTGCTGGCCTTGCTGGAGAGGAGGTGTCAGTCCTGGCACCACGGACTTTGGATTGGAAAATAGAAATAGACATATATCGAAAGAAGCTCGGGGTTTCTGGAGGAGTCCACGTTGATGTGCTGCCCCTGGCGAGGATCAGTCGATGGGGAAGGAGGCAGCAGCGATGGGAGCCCTGCGGAAGAGCAGGCTGGAGCCACGGAACAGCTGCCCCTGGGGAGGACATGAGAGCACAGGGTCAGGGCAGCCGTGCTGAGACCCAGCCAGGGAACTGCAGCTGGTTTAGCAGGGACTGACTTAGCAGGGCTCAAAGGGCTGGGCACCTTGGGCTGCTGTGCAGGAGAAAGTGGGGTTTCAGCCCTGTGGGTGCTGGAGTCGGGCATTTCCCCCAGGAGTGATGGATGGAGAGGGGCAGAGACACTTTGCTTCAATGCACAGGCTAAAAGTTTGCAGGCTGCAAGCTCGGGGCATGTAAAGGGCAGGCCAGCACTGCCAGGGCTGGTACCAGTGCCAGACTGGAGGGATAGAAGCAGGTTACAGAGCACATCAAGGATGCAGCACTTCTGAGGAATGCTGGAGAGCTTGGGAAGGAGCAGAGGGAGCCCAAAGCACAGTGTGTGCCCCACTCCCTCACCTGAGCACTGAGATACCTCCAGCAGTGGATCCAGGATGTGAAAGCGGGAGCGTAGGGAGGGAGGCCGGCACGCAACCTGCGTGGCAACAAGAAAGAGCTGAGAGGGCCATCAGGTTATCCAGAGAGGTAACAGGAGAGCAGCAGTGAGTGAGGGGAGGACACAGAAACAGTGTCCATGCTGGGCTGGCAGCCAAATGACCAGCTCCTTATTTACAATGCACCAGATCATGTCACTTAATTACCCCTGGGGTGTACAAACACGGAGCGTTACTTGGATACGTCAGGAGTCCAGGACTGTATCTACACCTTCAAGAGCCAGCACATGTTGAGAAAACACTACACCAGCTGCTTGGATCCCCTTGCCCTGAGCACGAATGCAGAGGATTTCTTGGAGCAGTGGGATTGGGAAGGCAAGCCTGGTCCTGCTCCTGCCTGCACCCATCACTGCAATAGGAGCTTTGTTTCCCTCGTGCCCCTCCCCGGAGCCAGCACGGCCCCTTTGATCCCTCTGCCTCCAGTGCAGCTCAGAGTGGACCACACCACCACGAGTCTCCCTATTTCTCTCCACTTGAGCTTTTCTGCTGCTCGTGTCTGTGCCCTCTGATCTAAAATTATAAGCAACCTGGGACAGGAAACGAGCCAGCTCTGCGAGGTGCCACAGAGTTTATGGTTCTGTAGGAAAGCTTTACGGTCGTTAGCAGCAGATTCAAACAAGGGGCTGCAAGAAAGGAAAGGAAATCTTTAGATCTCAGTGTGAGGGACATACCCACAGTTGTTCACTGCCATGAGATCTCCCACGAGAAGGAACGGGTACGTCAGCATGCTCACAGCGATCTGAAAGCACAGAAAACCAGCAGCCTCTCTTAATGCTCACCATGGCAAAAAAAAAAAAAAGCTATTTCCAGCTTTTGCACGTTATCCTCATTTGGATGTAAAGTACAGACGAGTCTTTGCCCCCTGACCACAATCTCTCACCCCCCAGATGGCAAGAAGAGGGGAAAGGATGAGGCAATTGCCTACGTACCCCCATCACGAACTTTGTGTAGCTCCGGATCACCGATGCCTGGCTGAACTGCAAAGAGAAACCACAGGGGTTGTGGAGGAGGGGGATGACACCAGGCTGTCACTGTCTGCGTGTGACATTACTCCCGAGCCTCAGGCGAAATGGGGCAGGGGAACAAGGCAGAAAGCAACAGCGACCACGCTGCACCCCAGCTGTGAATCTGGGAAGAGAGCTGCTGTCAAATGATCCCCTGAACTGCAGGTGGAGCAGAGACAGCACCTTCAGCCCAAAGCTGTGTCTCCATGAAATTAGCCCCTGCTTCCCAGAAACTCCTTCCAACTGCACTTCCAGGTGCTTGGTCTGGACCCTAAACCCTCCCCCAGGCACTTCCACTCACGTTGTCGTCCACTGCGTAGGTGTTGATGAAGTGAGCCACGAGGTTGCAGCACCAGAGGAAGATGACATCCCCCAGGATGTGAGGGACTAAACCCCTGCAACAGCAAAGGGACAGCTGTGAGGTGCAGGAGGGACCCAGTGCCACCTTCCGAGGTGCCCAGCACTCCTCCCCTCCACCAGCACAGAGGAAACCCACTCCTCAAAATGCATCTTTATTTTGGGAGGAACTGAAAGGAAGAAGGGAAGATTTCAGAGAAGAGATCTCTCAGCCTTCACTCAGCTCTGGAGTGAGAAGTTTTTGGGATCTGTTGTTTGGGCATGACTCAAGTCCTCTTGTTTTAGGCCAAATCCCTCCTTGGCCCAACTCCTGCTCAGAAACCCAAGCGAGACACAGAAGTGATTTCCATTTTTGCAGATGCTCTTTTGGATGCAGAATGAGAAATTCATCTCTTTGTGAAATCTCCCTTCTTTTGGAAATCAAAACGAGGGGGGCTGTTCCTGCACAACCCACTCTACTGCAAAGTGGGATTAACTGGGGCAGCACTCGTGTCCCTCTGATTTTTCCCAGTCCATGCTGCCCCCAGGAGCACAGTGCTTTGATTTATGCCTCCCACTGAGCTCCCAGCAGCACCAGCACCCCCAGCCTCTGGCACTAAAACCAGGAACAAAATGTTTCAAAGGCTTTCTCCAGTTTGTTGGCGCTTTGGCAGCATCTGTTGCACCAGTGTAGCCACCGAGCACAGGTTTCCTGCTTCTGCAGGGGTTGTTCCACCACTAAAGGATCCAGGTGCGTGTTAAACTTGTGTTTCACCAGCAGATGTGGTCAGTTCTTCTGAAAATGAGCCTGTTTGAGAGCCACAGGAGTGTTTGATGGGTTGGAAAGAGCCGCCTCCAAGCAGATTTATTCGTTCCTTCCCAAAATACGACGCTGCCTCTTGGAGCAGGGGACCAGTTTTGTTTCCTGCTGTGGTCACTGCAGCAGCAGAGCAGCAGCTGGGACTCTGATCCAGCATGCTGGGCTGGCACTTTTTGGAGACAACCTGTGCATTGTCAAGGCTCTGGCAGCTCTAGGGATGCAGCTGAGGTCTCAGGGGCCAAGCACAGCCAAAATCTTCAACAGAAGATCCACTGACTTAAAAGATGTGAGACATGAGAGCAGCAGAAAGGACAAAGAAATCAAAGCTCTCTGGTCCCAAAGAAATGGTCTGCTTTGTGTTTGGCTTTCAGCCTTTATGAAAAACATCCTTTCTCTAACTCAAAGTCAAGTCTGAGGCCCCTGAGCTGCTGCAGATATGATGAGGGCTTAATGAAGTCCAGAAACAGAAGGCTAGGTGAGGGCAGCCATGTAAAGAAAACCTCACCCATGTGTTGATAGAGAACTGGATTGTTTGTTCCACTTGCAGTAAGGATCCCACCCCTCTCTCCCCTCCAAAATAATGACCAATGCTGGCCCTTTGCTGATGGGATGCTGGAGACCAGGGGTCTGAGAGAGCTGCAAAAAGGGATAAAAAAACCCCAACAAGCCAAAGGCATCAGGCCTGAAACCCCTTTCTGAATTTCAGAGCTGCCTTTACTATTATTGACATAACAAAGTGACTGGTACAATTTTCACACATGTCCAAGAACTGGACTAGGAACGAAAAGCTGGAACAGCAGCAGGCAGATGAGGAAGCCTGAAGGATGCACAGTGATGTGACCTAGCAGGAGAAACCCCCAGTGCCAGGGAGCTGGGACAAGTCACCTTTGAGCTGACCATGCCCAGCAGTTGCAGAGCTCAGGGAACACTTTTCTGGCCTGGCAGGAGCCTGCCGCAGATATGAGGGGAAGGGAGATAAATCCATCCCCTGAAAAGTCTTTATCTCTAGCCAGGCACTCGTTCAGAGACTGTGTGCCCCTGTTAGTGCTGTGCAGGGGTTATAAGGCCACGAGAAACAAGTGCACTGTGATGATTTTAAGGCAGTGGATGTGCTGGGATTGCACCAGGAGGGCTGAGAGGAGAAACTCAGCAGTTTGGTCCTTCAGAGGCAGTTTGTGTTCCCCTCACAGCAGTGGGATTTCCTAACAGTGTTACAGAGCATGCAGAACTTCAGAGCCCTCCTGAGACAATTTGGGTTGTGTTAAAGCCTTTCCTGTGAACTATTAAGTTTAATTAGGCGACCAGGAGTGTTTATTTTATGTGGATGGAAGGGAATGTGGCGGCTGCTTTCATATCACTTCCTTGGGAGGTGGAGGGTTGTGGGCAGGCTGCTCCAACCAAACCCCCCACACAGGGACCAGCCCAGAGGAACCTGGATTTGATGGAGGATATTTGGAGCTGCACAGCTCAGCAGAGAAGCTGTTGGCTGCCAAAGGAAAATGCAGTGACACTCAATGGATGAGGGCTTTGCAACCCCCTGGCCCTTTCCCTTTGATTGCTTCCCTCTTCCTGATGCATTCCTGTTTCATCTGGAGGCCCATATTTTGTAACTGCAGAGCCAAAGGCATCCTAAAAACCCCTCCTGAAATTTCAGAGCTGCCTTCACTATTATTGACATTATAAAGTGAGTTATCTCCCTACTAGAAGCAGAGACAGGAGGTGGTTTTGCTTTTATGTAGATGCAAAAAAGAAAGGCAGGAGGCATTAATTAAGGCTTCAAGCAAAAAGGTGTCCACTAAACTTCCACTTCAGTGATGCCACCAGTTTGCCACACTGAGCTGGAAGCACCTTTCAGCTCCTCCTGGTCCAGGCAGCATCACACTCCCACTACATCAGTAAATCTGCTGCCACCAGCTCATTACAAGCACCCAGGGTGCCCTGCAAAGGAATGTGCTGCCGATCCAGACCCTGGCTTTCATTTCAACAAGGGGTCTTATTGTTGCACTCGATCTTGGTGCCTGATGCACAAACAAATGCTTTAAATGGTTCACTGAAACACAGAGAAGCGTCAAGGGAAAAAGAAAGGTAAGAACAAATACAGTGTTTCCTCTGGGCTCTGACGGTTTGATTGAAGATAAGATCTGGGGCAAACTTAATGGTCAAGCTGGAGCACTGTCAAAGGCACAGATTTAATCTGTGCTCACAGGAGTGATGTGAGAGTCCCTTGGTCAGACAAGGTCTCAGCTGAGTGTGGCTCTGGCTGAGGTTGGCAGAGCAGCCAGGAGAGCCATCGGTGCCTTTGGACTGAGGGAGGAAATATTTAAACAACTCACGTACACAAAGAATCCCAGGATGCCTTCTTCCTTAAATATCCTGCCAATGGCACTGAACACACCACTGCCAAGAAAGGAAAAGAGCTGTGAGTGTGCAGGGTTTGTTCCACCCCTGCCCTGTGCAGCTTCACACGCAGCCCCCAGCCACAGCAGTGCCTCCCCAGACATCACTCCAGCAGAAGGCAGGTAATTCTCCTCACACCGGTGAGGGTTGAGGGAAGGAAGGTCGTGCCTGCCCTCTGCCAGTCTGCAATGACACCAGGGACAGCACTCACCCTGCAGACTACTGTTTAGTGCTGAAGGTACAAGAGCTCTGTGTGAGTGGACACAAGTGCCACAACCATGGCACAGAATATGGTTTGATTAAGCTGATTCTCAGCCCAAGGACTCTGTCCTGCCTTTGGGAACTCATGCTGGCTGCCATGGGTTAACTGCAATCCTGTGGCTGCAGAGGGGCAGATACTGCTGGAAAAGACTTGGATAAATCCTGCAATGCTTTGTATTATCTACTCTGCCTCCCTGCTGCCTTCCCTTTCTATTAACATCTAAAGGAAAAAGGCAAGAGACTTGCTGAGGTGGAACAGAGGTGGGGCAGAGCCCAGCCCTCCCCTGTCCCTTCATCCCACAGTCCCCCACCCTCTAACCACAGCTCAGATTCGTTTTTTGCTCTCCCAAACCTCCTGGGTCACTGTATTTCTCATGGCATGGGAGCACTTGGCACCCCTGACCCCCAGCCCCTTCAGAGCTGCAGCCACTCACCTGTATTTGACTTCCCGGCCCACAAACTGGACCATGCAGCGCATGGAGATCACTGGGAGGAAAGAAACACAGGGCTGATAAACAAACAAATCCAGTTTGGCTTGCAATGGATGTGAAGGAAAATGCAACCTGACCCTTCTCCTCTCCCTTCCCTCAATGCACAGCATGTCCAGCTCCTCTCAGTGCCCGTCATCACTGCAAGACTCATTAGAAACTGGTGCCTTTCCTCAGCCTGTAATTGGCAGGAAGGATTTTGTAGAATCACAGGTTTGGATTGGAAGGGACCTTACAGATGATCTTTTTCCAAACCTGCCACAGGCAGGGACACCTTCCATTAGTCCAGGTTGCTCCAAGCCCCATCTAACCTGGCCTTGGACACTTCCAGGGATGGGGCAGCAACAGTTTCTCTGGGCACCCTGTGCCAGGGCCTCACCATCCTCACAGGGAAGAATTTCATCCCATTATCTCATCTAACCCTGCCCTCTGGCAGTGGGAATCCATTCCCCTTGTCCTGTCCATCCAGGCCCTTGTAAAAAGTCCCTCTCCAGCTCTTTTTAGGTACTAGAAGGCTGCTACTGGCCCTAACCCCAACGGGATCTCTGGAACAAGCTCTTGGATGAAGGGAAGAGAGCAGCTCATCACTCAGCTGGGTTAGTCCCTGAAGGCCAACCCAGGCATCAGCCTTGTATGATAGAGAGGTGTGAGTAAACAGGGTTCTGGGGTGATGGCCAGCCTGGAGGGGCTGCCAGGAGGAGGGAAAACAGGGTTCTGGGGTGATGCCCAGCCTGGAGAGGCTGCCAGGAGGAGGGAAAACAGGGTTCTGGGGTGATGCCCAGCCTGGAGGGGCTGCCAGGAGGAGGGAAAACAGGGTTCTGAGGTGATGCCCAGCCTGGAGGGGCTGCCAGGAGGAGGGAAAGCAGGGTTCTGAGGTGATGGCCAGCCTGGAGGGGCTGCCAGGAGGAGGGATGGCACTCACCGTGCAGCGGGTGTGACACAACGCGGGACACACACTGCATCATCATCTCGTGGGATGTCTGGGAAGGGGAGAACAAACCACACCTGTATTAAAACTGTGCTGCTCCACCTGCACACATCAGGTCCCTTCCATTTGGGGTCCCTCTTAAAATCTGTTCTTTGTGGCAAATCTCTGTTTCTATGAAGTATTTAATGGATGGACACAGAATGGCTACAAAACACCACACATTTCTCACCCCAAGTTCCTCTCCAAGTAATCACACCCACAGTTTATGTCTCCTTTGCTCTCCAGGCATATTCCCAGTGGGATCTCCCTGATCATTCATTGACATGCAATATCCACTTCTCACCTCTCTGACCACTTTCCTAAGGGAAGTTTTCACATCATCCTTGTTGGACACATGTTCCATGTCTTCCAGTGGAAAAGCCTGAGTGGAGAGGGAAGAAACACAGTCAAAACTGATGGAGATGCTGGCCCACAAACCCTCAGTGTCTGAGGACAGGGGGAAACCACGAACAGTTGTGCTCTAGATGGGAGGAGACAAACAGGCAAGAAGGAACACAGGAGAAGGAAGGAAGGGTGGAAAGTAAAATAGAGGAAGAGAGGGGTCACAAAACTGCTGACAAAAAAGGCAAGGGAATGTTCATATTAAACCAAAATTGTTTAAAAAAAAAAAGTTTTGGGGATATGGGTGCTGGAGGATTATTCTAAGCCCTTAGGACATGGAGAGGGATGGGTGCATCAGTCCTCCACGTACAGTCCTGGCTGGCTGCAGGCACTTTCAGGCTCCCAGCTCTGCTGCAGTAGCACTGACTGACCCAGCAAGATGATTAATGGAGAGAGAATCCGACCTTTACCTTCTTCACACTCCCCCTGGTGATGGTTGATAAAGTGCTTGAGATGAGGCGAGGAGTCAGACCACGGAAGAGGCCTCTCTTCCCATCCACTTCCACAATGTGTCTGGCTGGGTGAGAAAACACCAGGCTGCTGTCAGTCAGGAAGGGGCCAGCTCATGGACAGACACCCCAAACACCTCCAGCATTAAGCCAAAACCACACCAGGCCCACCATAAGTGATTTCTTATTGTAACAATCCTACATAAGCTTCATATAGGATGCCAAGAATCCTTATTCCCAGTCATCTGTCTAATCTAGAAGGAAAGTTCCAGTGTTTTGGGCTACCTCTCATCTTTTGATGGTTTTGCTTACCTGAAAGGGCAGGTCTGGACTGAACCAGGGTCAGGAGGGATCATCCCAGGTGGTGTCACCAGGGATCATCCCATGTGCAGTGTGGTGTCACTGGGGATCTTCTCATGTGCTTTGTGGTGTCACCTTCTCCCTCCACCCCAAAGGGTCAGATTCAGGGCTAATATGGATCTCACAAACCCACATTCAGTTCCTGCCCCACCACCTCCTCACAGGTAAACTTCCTGAGGTCTCCAGTCACAAAAAACGCCAAGAGATCCAGTCTCTCCCTGGTAGAACAAGGTGGGATACAACCCACTGCGTGCTGGTGGGTACTGATGGTTCCAACTCCCCACCTGGTGCTGTCTAAGCAAAGCAGATGGGCTCTGTCTGCCTCCATCACCCAACACTGTCCATCTATTTGGAAATGCATCTTCCAAAGGGCACCACCAGAGTGTTTCCAGCCCCAGGTGTCCCAGGACGGATTTGCAGTGCTCCTGTACTGCTCCTGTGCTGGTTCTCACCCCATGGGTGCTGCTGAGAGCTTTTGGGATTGGCCCAACTCAGCTTTCAAGACTGTGCATCCCCTTTCCCCACAGCAAACCTGCTGTGACAGCAGGCCACAAAGTATTCACCCACCTCTCCCATGCTGCTCCACCCACAAAGAGAGCAAAATACTAACTTTTTTTCCCCTTCTAAACATATTACCTTCCCTTTTCTTGGTCTTTCTGTCCCTTTAGGGCTCCATCTACAACACAAATGAGCAGGGCAGGGGGGCAGGTTATTGCAGGGCTGTTTTGAAGCAGTGTTGGCAGGGAGGGACCTTCACTCACCGTAGGTGAAGAAGCCAGGCAGGTACAGGACTTTCCTTCCCAGCACATTTCTTCCCACAGTTGGAGGTAGTGGCTCATGCCCAACCTGCAGGAGAAACCCCATGAGCAGGTCCCTATCCTGGTGTTCCCAAAGCCCTCGGAATGTACACCCTCCCATTTTGGGGGTCCCTGGGATTCCCAATATAGAGGGGTTTCCCATCCCTTCTTATATGGGAGCCCCCACTGCAGAGAGGATCCTCATACCCCCCATTTTAAAGGGGTCCCCTCTGTACAAGGTGTCCCCATCCCCTGTCAGAGGAAGGGTCCCAATACCCCACTATAAAGGTTCCTCACTATATAGGGGTCCTCATCCCTCCATTATATGGTGTTCCTTATTCCCTATATAGGGAGTCCCCATTACAGAAGGCTTCTTCATCCTCCTATTATACAGGCCCCCCATTTGTATATATGGACCCCTGTAATAAACAGGGACCACCCCTTATACACAGAAACTCCATCTATACCCCATTACCCAGGAGTCCCCCGCATTACACAGGGGGTCCCATTATAACGGGGGTGGGCTGTAAATACAAGGATTCCAATCCCATGGAGGTCTCCATAGGAGCAATAAACAGGAATCCCCCTCCTCTTATTATATTGGGGTCCTGATTCCCTGTTATATGTGGGGACCCCAAGCATACACATCCCACTACATATGGGGGTTCCCCACTCTACAGGTGCCCCCCATTTTATAGGTGCTCCCACTGCACAGGGGGTCCTGTTATAACAGCAGAGCTGTCCATAGTGATCCCCAGCCCATGGCTGTCTCCATAGGGGCACCCTACAGGCACCCACCTCCCCCCTTTATACTGGGGTCCTGATCCCCCATTATATATAGGGACCCCATCCCATTACCATTCTATAGGTGCCCCCATTGCACAGGGGGTCCTGTTATCAGAGGGGGGCTGTACATAGTAATCCCCAGACCATGGAGGGCACCCTACAGGCACCCACCTCCCCCCTTTATACTGGGGTCCTGATCCCCCATTATATCCCACTACTGTTCCATAGGTGCCCCCCATCCCATAGGTGTCCCCACTGCACAGGGGCTCCTGTTACCACTGTACACAGCCCTCCCCATCCCACAGGCACACTCCACAGGATCCCACATCCCCCTCTTACACCAGGGTCCTGATCC
>JAWWEW010000073.1:2086641-2109681 GCA_035583185.1 Anabacerthia variegaticeps
GGACGCAAGGGCAGCAAGGCCAGGCGTGACCCCGCAGCCATCCCGGAGGGGTGTTCCTGCCTGGAAAGGGTTTTTTTTGGAGCAGGGATGCTGGCAGGGCTCCGTGCTGCGGCACCTCTCCGTCCCTCCCGCTGCTCCCGAGTGCTCGCCGCCGTGATTCCCTGCAGCGGGCTAAAAATATCGCCGGGAGCTGCCGCCGCACACCGGCACTCGGAGATGCTTATAAATAACGCGGGGGGATGCTCGCACCGGCCCTTCCCCACTGCTGCGGGAGGAGGTCGGAGCCCCCCGTCCTCGCCGTGCCGCCGGAGGGGTGGATGGACACATGGAGACATGGTGGGACACGGGGATGGAGCTCCTCTCGGAGCTGCCCGGGGAAACTGAGGCACGGGTGGGGCTCTGCCGGGGGCAAGGGAGGAGATGGACCCCTTTGCCCGCGATGCCGGGGCGGGAGAAGGGATGAGCCCCGTGCTGATGGCAGGGCTGGGCAGGGACACACAAACCCTGGTGCTCGTGTTACTCTGAGTCACATTCCTCTGCATCAGACCCGTCCCTTTGCAGCAGCTCCATCCCCTGCAGCAGAACCAGTTGCCCGCATCCGATCCATCCTTCTGCACTGGATCTGTCCCTTCGGCCCAGCTCCATCCTTCTGCACCAGCTCCATCCTGCTGCACCAGCCCCATCCTGCTGCTCTGGATCCATCCTGCTGCTCTGGATCCATCTCCCTCCATCGGATCCAGCCCCAAACTGTGCCCACACACCCTCCCCGGGTTGGGGGACCAGCTCGGGGGATCTGTCCCCATCCTTCCCATCCCTCCACCCCATGGACCCCCACTCCCGCCCCTCATCCCTGCACTGAGCTGTAGCGGTTCTCATGCCCGTGTCCCCCGGGCAGCTCCCCATTGCGTCTGGCTCCCTCTGAGGCCATGGGGAAGAGGCTGCAGGAGGGGGGTCCCATGCAGGAGCAGGGTCCTAGTCCGGTCCCATCGCTCTGCTGGGGCTGAGCATCCCATGGGAACCCCTTCCCGCCATCCCTCCCCTCCTCGCTCCCATTCCCGCCACGTCCCAGCCCACCCCGGCGGAGCTGCCAAAGCACAGGGCAAACGGGGACAAGCCGGCAGAGAGAGAGAGCGAGAGAGAGAGCGATTTTTGTGAGCGTTTATTTCCCTCCATCAAAATCCAGCAGCCGGAGAGCGCGGCGGGAGGGGGAGGCTGGGGAAACCCATGGAGCTCCACGGGCGGTGCTGCCGCCCACCCCAGCGCCAGCGCCGCGTTTATTCCCCCTCCCCGCACCACATTTCATGTCGGCCCCGTAGCGGAGCTGAGTAATAAATATCAGCTGCTGGTAAGCGGTGAATCACCGCCCGCTCCCGGCGCTGACACATCACCACGGCGGCACACGGCGCTCCTGGCCCCGGCCCCAGCCCTGCCCCCGCCCGCTCCCCGCGCTCTGGAGCCCCCACGATCCCGGCTCCACGACACAGCCAAAGCCACCCGGCACTTTCGGCCACGGCACGAACACATTTGGCCGCGTTCCCCTGGCTGCCGCCTCAGCCAGTGCCGGGAATCAGCTCCAAAAACCGTGTTTTTTGGGAAGGCGCTGGTTAGGTGATAATATTTCACCAGCTGAAGGGAGGCTGGGGGAGAGATGGGGGTGCTCCTGCCCTCTGGATGCTGGGAGAGAGATGGGGGTGCTCCTGCCCTCTGGATGCTGGGGGAGATATGGGGGTGCTCCTGCCCTCTGGATGCTGGGGGAGAGATGGGGGTGCTCCTGCCCTCTGGATGCTGGGGGAGAGATGGGGGTGCTCCTGCCCTCTGGATGCTGGGGGAGAGATAGGGGTGCTCCTGCCCTCTGGATGCTGGGGGTGGCTCCTTGCCAGACCCCACGGTCAGTCACCCCCTCCCTGCATTGTCCCCAGTGTGCCTGACTGGTCCCAGTGGGCTCCCCCGGTTCTGGGGCAGATGTCACATTTTCCAGCACCATATCCCCCCAAACAGCCCTGACACCCCCCAGCTCAGGGTCCTGCTGCCTCCCTGCTGCCTGCACCCATCCTGCAGCCTTTGGCCCCGGACAGATGGTTCCCATGGGATGGAGGGGGACCCCGACCCAGCTGTGATTTCCCTCCCTACCAGCTCAGTGTGTCTCCAGTTGAAGAGCTAAAGTGGCACATCTGTAAAGCACAACATCTGGCAGGATGCCCTGGGCTGGGGGAGCACCTCCTGCCAGCCCCCCAGCACTGAACCCCCTCCAAAGTCTCCAGGGACTCTAAAACCACCCCACACCCCAAGCACTGCTTGAAACCCACTGCTGCAATGAGACCAGCACATCTGGGAGGCACATCTGGCGCCGTGCATCCCCGCAGCTCAGTGTCACACTGGTGAGTGACACAGCCCATCCCAAGTGCCACCACGGAAGCCGCGTGTTCCTGGGGAGCTGCAGTTCAAAGTCCCCCCCGAGCGGCTGATCCCCTCCACAAGTTACAGAAGGTCCTTGGACCTCGTGAGCAGCTGGTGTGAAGCTGTAATTACCTTAATTAGCTCTGGGATTGCATTCCCTCCCCGTGCTAATTTCGTTTCTACAGTAACCAGCCCAAGAGGTGTGCGTGCGCTCCGAGCGAGACGGAGACAGGAGCCTCAGCAGCCAAACCAGGCACCCCGAAACCAGCCCGAAACCAGGAGCCACCCCCAAATCCCCACGCCCCAGGGGCTCAGCCAGCCCTGTGCTCCCCGTGCAAAGGTTCACGAGCTTCCTCCTTGTCTCCCACCATCCCAACGGGGTCATTTGTTGCTGGGAGCATCCATATGGCTCTGGGGGAAGGGACTGGTTTGGGGGAGCGGAACCGGAGGCAGATGATCCCCAAATGCACCAGTGGACCTAGGACCAGCAGAGTCTGGGCTCATTCCACTCTGCTGGTATTTGCTGTAACCCAATATGCCCCTGATGTAAGAGCCATTTGGGAGGAAACCATAAAAGCTTCAGGAAATGGGTATTAATTCACCTCGTGGCAATAAAGGGGAAGGAGGGCTCCTGGGCAGCGTGGCCGCCTCGTGGGAGCGAAGGCGAGTGGGGCTGGGAGCACAACCTCTGCTGGGCAGCAGGCAGGCAATCTTGGAGCAGCCACCCCCAGAACTGGGACTTGATCCCCCCCTGGGTGTCTTCAGATGGCAAGGGGGTGGCTGCAAGGTGGGAGCATTGAGGTCTCACCCGGGTGAATCATCGCCGGCCCCTGGAGCAGAGCATTTGTTTGGAGCTGGAGCGTGACTTGGGGAGATTTTCTCACCCTGGAAATCTGGAGCAGGTCCAGCTCTTCCCTTGCAAACACCAAACTCTCCTCTGACTGCATCCCTCTGTGATGTCAACCAGCCTTGGCATGGAGAGGGTGACCCTCCAGCAGAGGCAGAGCTCAGGGAGCAGCAAGGATGGGGGATCCCTGTGCTCCCACCTTGCACAAGGGCATGGATTGGGTGATTCTCCTGTCATGGTGCTCCAGTCCCTGCACCACAACCATGACTGCAGTGAGCATCATCCTGCCATGAAAAATGTCCTGGGCCATGCAGGATCCATCCTGCTGCTTGTGGAGGGAGCAGGGTGATGCTTTGGGTGGGGATGCACTTGGGGTGCCCTCCCCTCCACCGTGTCAGGACTCCTGGGCTCACCACACACAGGACTATAAATAGTGATGGAAAGCAGGTTGCAACTCTCACATTGCTCCGTGGAGGATTCAACGGCCCAAAAACCAGCAGGGCCTGGGGAGGGGGCCGGGATGGTGAGGAGCAGGGCCCACACTCCTGCCCTGTTTCAGACATCCCAGAGCAGCAATTCCCGGGATGGATTTCTCCCCGGCATCGGGCAGCAGCAGCAGCAGGACGGGCAGTGGAGGCGAATTTCGCTGAGTGGTTGCTTTTTAAAAATAACTTTGCCTTTGTCAGCAGGTCAGGGTTGCTCCAGATTGAATAATCGCAGCCGCCCAGCCCTCCCCTGCTCCCGGGTGCTCGCTGGCAGCCCCAGCCTGGGATGTGTCGGGCGGATGCTGGACCACGGCTCCTTCTCCAGCATCACTGTCCCCAGGGGTTGAACATCTCACTGGGGACACACAGCATCCCCCACCCTGCCTCCCCATAGAGCTGCTCCCGGTGGGGATGCCCTGAGCTCACACCCACCCCCAGGGCTGGGGGTGTTTTCGGGAGGGAGCTACAGGCGGAATTGGAGCACACGGGGACGGAACCATCGGGCGTTTGCCAAAACGGCTGAGTCACGCAGTAATTACGCCTTAAATGTGAGCACGTTCGTGCAGGGATGAAAGATGCTCACATGAGCTGAGGCAGGGAGCTCGCCCGCTCTCCCTCCTGCTGAAGGGAAGGAACAGATCCAGCCACCTTTTCTTGGGAGCAGGGAACATGACCCGGCTCTGGGTGGACAGGAGGCCGTATGGGGCGGAGGGGGGAACCTGGAGCAGAACAGACAAACAGCAGGGGAAGGAAGGTGAAACCCTGTGAAGCAAACACTGATGGCAGAGAGTGGTGCCTTGGGGTGAATTGCAGCAAAGCCAGTGATGCTTGGACCGGGCATGGCATGGCACAGGGATGCCAGCACGGCACAGTTCAAGGGCTGGGCTGGCTTCCAGGAGGGAGAAGTTTGGAAAGAGATGAAGCAATTCGGCATCACCGGACTCACTGAGCACCTACAGCACTGGGAGGGAGAACAAAGCACATGGGAAGGATGCTGTGCTACCTGGGACTGCACCATACCCAAGGATGCTTAGGAAAAGGGGGAACAAAACTCCACCAGACACCTCCTGTCCAGTTCCAATCAGGATGAGGACAAGGGGATGGGCCATGTGCAGAGGCCAACCTGCCTCTGAACACCCAAGGCCTCTCCAGAGAGCTCCTGTCCCCATCCCAGTCTCTCTTTGGGGAAGCTTAGGGGGCCAACACAGAGAAATCCTGGTGTGGGGAGGGAGTGGGTGCAAGTGCAAGAACTTCAGATGTCACATTGCTCCCTACAAACACCTGCAGGACCATGGCTGATGGGGAGATGCCTGCTTGGCTGGGACTCCATCAGCAGGGCACGGGAGAGGAGACACTGAGACGGGGTTCAGCCTGCCAGGAGCTGCCGTTTGGGCTCTTCTGGGCCCCTTTTCCCCCAAAGCAGAGTGGTGGCACGCTCAGCATCCTCTCACAGACGTCCTCAGGAACCCTTTGCTGAGCTGGTGGGGACACAAGGTCTCCCCGTCGCGCCACCGTGGCCGGGGTGAATGCCGACAGCGAGGGCAGAGCTTGCAGAGAAATCCTCAGCCTCGTTCAGCTCTGATTTACACCCTGGAGACGCTGCTGGGCTCGGCAGAGCCGGCACTGATTGAGGGCAGCACGACAGCATCACACCCTGCACCATCTGCACCCAGCCCCACAGCCCCCTCTGCCCCCCACGGCACCGCCCCACGGGGGTGTTCCCACCCCACCACCACCACCAGGATGTAGGGGTGATGTCCCCCAGCCCCAGGATGTAGGGGTGATGTTTCCCACCACCAGCATGTAGGGGTGATGTTCTCCACAAACAGAATGTAGGGGTGATGTTCCCCACCACCAGCATGTAGGGGTGATGCTCCCCAGCCCCGGGATGTAGGGGTGATGCTCCTCACCACCAGGATGTAGGGGTGATGCTCCCCAACCCCAGGATGTAGGGGTGATGGTCCCCACCAGAGAATGTAGGGGTGATGCTCCTCACCACCGGGATGTAGGGGTGATGCTCCCCACCACCAGCATGTAGGGGTGATGCTCCCCAGCTCCGGGATGTAGGGGTGATGCTCCCCACCATCAGGATGTAGGGGTGATGCTCCCCAACACCGGGATGTAGGGGTGATGCTCCCCACCACCAGCATGTAGGGGTGATGCTCCCCACCATCAGGATGTAGGGGTGATGGTCCCCACCAGAGAATGTAGGGGTGATGCTCCCCACCATGGGGATGTAGGGGTGATGCTCCCCAGCACCCCGAGGCACCCTCAGTGCTTCCACCCCCACGGGGCTGTGGTGGGACGTGCATGCCGATGCAATTCCTGCTTGGAGGAAGCACCACCAGGGTCCACCAGCCCTTCTTGCTGTGGTGACTGGTGGGTCCCAGCTCTGCCAGAGGCTCATCCAGAGGCAGGGATCTTTCCACATACCTGCAGTCCCTCCCTCCTTGCAAAATGCCTCCCTGATCCCTTCCCGCTAAAATCAAACCCTTGGCACATTTGGGTTTGGGGTCAACATCGGGGATGGGGTGGCTTTGGCTGCCTCACTCTCCTCCTTAGCCCTCCAGGCTGTTTTGGAGGTGAGAAAGGAAACCGAAGCTTTGGTTTTCCTCTGTTTTTCTCGGTTTTTTTTTCACTAATAAAGGGAGCAATTTGGGATTGTGCTGCTGGCGGCGCGCCGGCTCTCTCCGGGCTGATGGGGGGAAACGGGGAGGGGGGATATAAAAGGTTTCATGCGGTGAGCCGGGCACTCAGGGAAGAGGCTGAAAGGGGGTGGTGAGTGCTTTGTATTTCATGCTTGAAGGCACTGAGGCTTTTACCAGCCTTCCCGCGATGATTTAAGAGCGGCTCTGCAGTTCAGGAGGGGATCAGAGCCACGTCTGGCAGCTCGGTGGGACCCCCCAGGTGTGCCCGGGGTTTGCCTCGTCCTGCATCAGAAATGCCCCAGAAGGACAAGGACCGACTGGGGGTGTTTGTGGGGCAGCCACAGAGTCATGGAGGGGCATCTCCAAGGCACAAACCTGGTTTATGGGAGACATGGTGAGCCCTGGTCCCTGCTGTCCCACCCTGTCCCCACCTGCTCAGCACCCCCTCTGCAGCAAGAGGGGTTTCATCCATCTCTGCCCACGGAGCTCATCCCTTCTCAGAGGGTTATTTACTGTCAGAGTGTTAATCCTATAGAAGAGGGTGGCCATGGCCTGTGGGGTCCTCTCACAGCCCCAGATCCTCCTGAGCTGAGACCTCAAGAGGCAGAGCCCCCCCAAAAGCAGGTTCCTGCCTCCCCAGGCTGTGCAAATGGGCAGGGGGTGTTTGCAGCCAGCTGCCCCCTGGCACAGGGATGTGGGGTGATCAGCCATGTCCCCCAGATCCATTTGCTCCAGAGCACAGGGTGCAGCCCATGTTTTGGGCAGCACCAACTCTCAGTCTTGTGCTTCAGCCACAGCAGCAGCACATTTGGCACTGAGGTTTTTCCTGTTCTCCCAGCCTGGCTCCATCGAGTGGGTCCATGCCTTGGCCCCTCAGCCCACCAAGTGCACCCCAGGGCAGGAACATCTCCTCTGGACCCCCTGATCTTCACCCTCCCTCCCTGCAGGTGCCACAACCCTGTCCCATCCCATCTCCCCAGCTGGCCTGGATCCAGCCCAATCCTCCTTTTTCCATCCCCTGGGGTCTATCTAAACCCTGAGTAGCCCCAGCTGATTTTCTCCTCCCTGAGCTTTAGTGTTTTCTTCTCTTTTTATCCCTTTTTTCTCTTTAACTCTGCCTTGAACCAGGCCTGTGGATGCTCATCTCCTGTGCCAAGGCTCCTCTGATTCATGCTGGGCAAGATGTGGATGGGAAATGGGCTGGAAGGATGCAGGATGCTGCAGGGTCAGGTCAGAGCATGGCAAGTGAATGGTGTGAGAGGCAGCAGGGTCTCCTGCCCTGGGGATGTCCTGGCTGGGTGATATGAGGGAGTGAGAGAGAAAAGGGGCTGCAGGTTTATCTGCAGCTGAGAGGGGAACTGGAAAGGAGAAGGTAGGATGGGAGGGATGGTTTTGCATGATCTGAGGTCTGCTGGGGGATGGAGGGGGAGAGTCTGGGGGATGGAGGGGGAGAGTGAACTCCAAATGCAGGTTTAGGGGTGAGAGTGGCCAAGGATGGGGCTGCACAAGGATACAGGTGGGAGCTTGAGGGTGCAGAAGAAGCATCAAGGGAGTACCTTGGTTTGGGATACACCTGGATTGGGAATGGGAACAGCTCAGCATCGTGGGGAAAAGCCCCTTGGGATCCCCCCAGCACTGCTGGCTCCTGGCAGCCTGGAACACAGGGGCTTCAGTGCCCTCCAGCTTTGGGGTGGGGGCTCAGCCATGCCTGGGGTGGCACCGGCCGAGGAAGGGACCCTGCTTGCTGCAGTCATGCCAAGGGCTTTATTGAGGAAATCACAGGGGAATTAAATGTCAGGCTGCTCCTGACAAGCGGGAGAGACTCGGGTGGTCACCTACACCTCAGCCCCTTGGGTGGCTCCGCAGGGTGGGGACACAGGGACCCCTCTCCGGGTGGGACTGGGGCCTGGTCAGGGGACAGGCAGGGTCGATAACCCCCGACTGCCCTTCCCAAGCAGAGGGAGCTGCAGATAAAAGCTCTGCAGGCAGAGCAGGGCTCAGCTCCAGGCCTGGCTTGGGCTGATACCGGCCCCAAAGAGCAACCTCTCCCTTGGGCTCAGCTCAGCCCTGCAGACCGACCAACTCTTCACCCCAAATTCCCCCCGATAAGCAGCTTGTATCGCTCTAATTGACCTGGGTGATACCCCAGGCGTGCCCTTCCCTGCCCCTGCTCAGGGTTTGACCACACTTTTGGGGGAGGGGGGGAAATCTTGTTTATTATAAAACCTTCAGCAATGGCCAGATCCTCTTGCAAACCCCTGCGAAAGCCTCCGGCATAGCAGGTCGGGAGGAGCTGGAGGGGGGGAAGCAGCTGCTTTGGGGATTATTAATGAGCAGCGAGTGATGGGAAAGGCGAGGATCAATTGAAACAAAGGAGTTCAATGGTAAAAAGAAACGTTTGCGGAGTAATGGGAGTCCATTTCTCCAGCCGACTGTCGGAAACGCATCCTGTTAAACATCCATCAATTATCCCAGCTTGCAAATGCATTAGAGTAATGAGGAATTATCCATCAAATACACTTAAAGCCAGTGCCCCCCTCTGCCAGCCGCCTTGCAAAGAGCCACTTCAGGAAGGGAAAATAGCCTGAAGGTGGGTGGAAACTCGGGGGTG
Organism: Anabacerthia variegaticeps; assembly: GCA_035583185.1. Lineage (NCBI taxonomy): Eukaryota > Metazoa > Chordata > Aves > Passeriformes > Furnariidae > Anabacerthia > Anabacerthia variegaticeps. Next base: position 2,095,630 of record JAWWEW010000073.1, read on the forward strand.
GGGCGGGCAGCAAGGAAGCTCCAAGGAACCATTCTCTGGAGCCTGGTCCAGTCCAAAAGATGCTTTCCAAGCTCCGGGGGCAGCTCCTAAGATTGCTGCCTCCTTCACTGTTTGCTTCAGAGAGCTGTGATAACCCTGGCTGGTGTCCCCCATGGCCAGCCCAGGTTCCTCCTCTGTGCCTCACTTTGCCCATCCTGCCTGTAGCACTGCCTGGGGCCACCCATGGGTGCTGCTCGTGTCCCCATCACCTCTTCCAGGAACAGAAGTAGTGGTGAGCATGGTGTATGGTCTGGTAGCTTAAATTCCCAGAAATCTGCCCCCACCTTCCCCTGTATCACCCACACCCCTGGCACCCCGAATGGCCTCGGGTTGGCAGGAGGGTGTGTGGGGGTAAAGGGTCTTGCAGCCCTTTGGGATGACAATCCCTGGGCTGGGCTGGATGCACCCAGCAAAAAATAGCAGGATCTGGCAGGCAGGATCCTACTCTGCCATCAGCAGGAAGGGGGTTCTGGAGCTCCCATTGCCCTGGTGGGCTCTGAGGGGCTGCAGGTCCCAGTGTGTGCTGGGATGAGGGTTTGGAAAGCAGCCAGAGCAGTGCAGGATCTGAGCACAGAGGAACATGGGGGATGAGACTTGGCATAGGAGGGTCTGGGGTTGGTGGTCCTGGGTAACTAAAAGGGTTTGACCCCTTCAGTACTGGATTCAGGGCTGATCCATGAGTGATCCATGCAGCAACCCCTGAGCAGAGGTTTAGGTGTCATGGTGTTAGGGGACATGTACTCTCCCGGGGGACAGGGCTGGATTTATCAGGGTGTTCCCCCAGTATCAGGATTTGGGGAGTCGGGGCTGCTCTGTGGTGTTTAGGTGTGGATTCTCTGATGTCTGGTGCTGTGGTTGTGGGCACACTCCTGCCTCTCCCTCCCTGTGGGGGGAGGATTGAAGAGCAACAGTCGGAGTTTCTCTGTCTCTACACCTGCCTGGTTCCTCTCAGCTCTGCAGGCACCACTCAGATTGGGGCTGGAAGTGGACAGCAGGTTCAGAAGTCCCTGGGAGGAGGCAAGAGGACAACCAGCACACCACAGCCTGTGTTTCCATAAGGAATCGGGGGGAAAAGCAGCTCCTGGGCTTGTCTTTCCAAGGGCTGATATCTCCACCTCCCAAACCCCTCTGGCAGCCCTGTCCAGGCCCAGCAGTACCAGCCTGGGTGGGGTACCAGAACATCCCTCAATCCATGGCAAGCTGAGCCTTCGTGGGAGGGCACTTGGCCTGATAACAGTAACTGCCATTAGGTGTCACAAGAGCATCGGGTCTTTGCTCCTCCTGTGAAGATGAGCAGTGGCATGGGATGGTGAAGTGCCCCTTGGGGTGGCACCTCGGACCCAGAGATGCCCCGGGCAGGGGAGATGGTTCCGCTCCCAGAAGCAGGAGCTCATGGTGCCACTGTCATCCCTGGAGGTCACCGTCCTTCTGCCCCCTGCCAGTGCCTGGCTGTCCCTTCCCCTGTCACCTCCTGAGTCTCCTGCCCTGGCAGTGGGGACAGACAGGAGGTGGCACCACGTTCCTGCTGCCCCACACTTGTCCCTTCAATAACCTGCTGTGTTTTCTTGGGTGGAAGCAAAGGCAGTGGCTGCTCTCGAGGAAGCAGCCGGTGCTGGTACCTCTCTCAGCATCACAGCTCCCACCTGCAGCCAGTGTCCCCCCAGTGCCCTCCCAGTGCCCAAGGAGAAGCCTAGGGCTGAGTTCCTCCTAGTTCAGGACGTATCCAGCTGTGGAGGCTGCGAGGGCACAGCTGGGCAAGCTCTGGGCGCTCAGTTATGGAGGGATGGATGCTCTGGGGTTTGTGCCCTCCTGGGATTCCCACTCCTGGCCCCATGCCACGTCCCACTGCCCCACACCAGGGGCAGCTGCTGTGCTCAGATAACCTTCCAGGAATTTGCAATTCTTCCCCCAAATGCCATGTCCCTCTTTAATTTTGCAACACGACCTGAAACAAAGCAGCGTCCCCGATAAGGCACCGCTGGGAAAAGCCTTTGCCTCCTCTGCAATACCGGGCACGGGGCTGCGGTGAGCTGATAAAGCCAAAAACACCGGCTTCCCTGGGGGAAGGACCGGAGCAGGAGCTGTCCCCGAAGCATCTTTCCCTCTTCCCTCCCTGCGGCTGGAGGTGGCCGAGCAGGAGAGCCCTGAGCGCTGGGCTGGGACGGCTTCCCGGCCCCGGGTGACCTCCCAGCATCACGTCATCCCTTCCCTCTCGGAGAGGCTGAGTTCATGTCTGGCCTGCCCGGAGCTGGGCACTGTTTCTGACCTGCCTGTCCCCTCCCGAGCCCGGACACCGGCGTGGCTGTCACCACGGCCGCTCCAGCATCGCGGCTGGCTCCGCACCCTGCCCGGCCCCCGCATCCCCCCGCGCTGCCCTGCGGGATGTCGGGGGCTGTCCGTGCGCACCCCAAAGCCCGTGCGGGCTGCGGTCCCCGGCGGCTCGGAGGCTCGGCGAGGGGCTGGCGGCGTGGGGATGCTTTGCCGGTGACTCACAGCATTCCTCGCAGGTCAGCGGCGGCCGGAGGACACCCCGACAGCCCCGGCCGGCCCTGGCCTCTGCCTGAACTCCGCTGGCAAAGGAAACCCTCCCCGGCGCCAGAAGCCGGGGGTCCCCGCAGCGGCACCGGCGGGGAGAGGCAGCGGGGTCCCCCCAGGTGGCCCCGGGTGAGGGTGGGGGCAGGGGACAGGAGGCTCCTGTTTGTATTCACTCTGGCAAACTGACCCCTCCGTGGCCTGCGTGTTTCCTCTCGCTTTGGCAGTTCTGCAGAACCCCAAAGAGGAACGGGCTTCCCGCAAACACCCCCAGCTCGGAGCGCTCCCCAAGCCCTGCCCAGCTCCGTGCCTCGGTTTCCCTTTGCTGGGGAGAGGAGAAGGGACGCTGCCTCCTCTGATGCACAGACAGGAGAAGGTTCCCATTGCTTCTCCCCTCCAGCTCTTCCTGGCAACATCCCAGCCCATTTATTGCTTTGATTTCCCCCCCCCCTCCCCCAAGCACTTCCCTTTATCTTTTTACAACCTGACCCCTTTGAATCCACCCCTGGGGACCCTCGGGGTGTTCCCCCAGCACAACCCTTGCTGCATCCCACCACCCCCAGCCATCCATCCCCTTCTGTTGCCATCCACGCCACGTATCACGAGTGGGTCTGTTCTCCCTGCTGCCAGAACCCCTTCCCAGCCAGGAGAAGGAACGGGACCGAGGCAGGATGAGTGTGGAGGAGTAAAGTCGGTGGCTGTGAAGTGGCCTCGCAGCTCTTGAGCCCCCGCCGTGGCCGTGGCCGTGCCCTGCCGGCTGCCCGGTGCTCAGCACACAGGAATGCCGTGAGTTTGCAAAGTGGTTTCAGCGAGACGTTATCTAATGGAGGAGGAGGAGGAGGAGGAGGGTGGATTAAGCCAAACCCACAGCACCGGCTTTCAATTAGACCGAGCGAATTTACAGCTTCTCCTGGCACAGTAAACACACACTCATGGGGTCCCGACCTGGCGTTTCCCCTCCATGCCCTGGCAGGCAAAGGGAGCAGCATCCCACGGGTGCTGGTCCTGTGGCAGCCAGGAACACTCCGGGCTCTGCATTATTCATCACCACACAAAGGGCAGGGAAACGTGGGTGATGCTGTGGTGGGCACCGTGCCCTGAAGCTGTTCCAGCTCGGGGACCTGGGCTGCGGGGATGGGGAAATGATGGGGGCAGAGATGGAAACCCAGAGAAGAAACAGCCCTGCAGCATCCACTGGGTGGGAGTGATGCAGCCCCGGGGTTCTGGCTAACATAGCAGCACCCTGGCATGGAGGTGCTGTGGTCCCATGGGTGGCTGACACTCAGTGCCCTTCACCCACCAGCTTGCCTCCATGTCCCTGCATCAATCCTGCCATCCCTGTGCCTCAGTTTGCCCCTGGGAGCAGGGAAGGGTGCTGGCTTTCTGGGTGTGGTGGCAGAAAGGTGAGCCGGGCAAGCTGGATGAGCCAAGACAGGATCTCGCAACCAGGGCCAGGAGCATCCTGGTGGCACTGCAGACCAGGGCTGGGTGGGAGGTGCACACACACGTGTGCCAGGGCATGCCTGGCACCCACTGCCAGCAGCCTGGCCCTGCCCAGCCACCTCTGCCACGCAAGGAGTCAGCAGCAGCTCCTCACCCCTCACCCTGCACCAAAGGGGTCCGGCGGGGCCAGGATGGTACATCCTGCCCCCCAACCCCAGCACTGCCGGGCACCCGAGGCCCTCTGAGCCCTTTTGGCCACAGTGGAGGAGCCCTGGGCATGTGCTGATGCCTGGCTATGTGGGTTGAGGCTGCTGTACCTGGGTGGGTGGCACGGGGAGCAGGAGAGGCTCCCAGGACCCGCGCCCCGGATGCAGGCACCTGGCCAGGAGCGTGACGGAGGAGCCCGGCAGGGCTGCTGGGGTGACGTCCTGGCACTGCTGCTGACGTCTGATGGAGGGAAAAGCCCTCCCTAGAGCAAATAAGCATCCAGGCTGTGCAAACCCAGCTTGGCGGGTGACTCCAGGCAGGTATCTGGGTCCCATCTGGCCGCTGTTTACCTGCCCACTGGAATCCACCCTGCAAACTTCCTCCTTGGATGGCACAGATAAGGCCAAGGAGCTGTGTTTGGCCATGCACTAGCCTTGCAGGGAGGACACTGGAGCCCCAGACCCTGAGTTGGGTTTCCTGGGGGGATGCTGATCCCCTGGGGACACCTATGCCTCTCCACAGGGCAGTGCAGAGTGGATGCCAATGGGGTTTTGGGGATTTTGAGCACCCAGCACCAGCCCCTGCCAGGCCCCTGGGCTGAGGGCCAAACCCTGTTAGCACCAGCCTGGCTCTGGGCACACCCCAGAGCTACACACCAGCGTCCAGGGAGCAGGCAGGGCTGCTGGGTCTCCTTCCAGGAGGGTTCTGGCAGGCTGTGGCATCCCCATCACTGCCTCCTTCCTCCCTTCAGCCAGGCTCTCCTGTCCCTCCCTGACCCGTGGCAGTGGCTCCTGTGGTGTGCAGGGACTTGGCAGTGGCTCCTGTGGCGTGCAGGGACCTGCCACCACGCAGGGAGGGGACGGTGCTGGGGCTGCCTGACTCAGGCAGGACCCTGCCTGCCATTCCCTGCCGCCCACTTCAAATCCACCGGGATTGCTCAGCCCCTCCGTGCAAACAGGAGCCACTGGCTGCTCTGCCCGAGGCACAGGGGGGACCAAGAAACCCCCAACCCACTCCTGTCCCATCCTGCATCTTTGCACTGAGGTGCTACATCCCCCCCAGAGAACAGGGGGACCAGGGAGGGCATGGTGACAAGTGCAACCCCGTGGTTCAACATCGCTGCACCCGCTGACCCTTTCTTGGGTGCTGCCAAGGAGGGGAAGCTTCTCCTCACTCCCCTGTTCCAAGCTTTGCAAAGGGGGTTTCCAGCACAGCCCTCACTACTCAAATGGATGGATGGATGGATGGATGGATGGATGGATGGAGAGTGAGGCTGAGACCTGACACACTTTGTTACGCCCTGCCACGCTCTCACTGTTCTTCCAGCTGGGGTTTGCAGTGCTCAGGGCTGTGTTCCCATCTCTGGAGAGGGGGGAAAACTGAGGCAGGGCCAGCAGGTGCCCAGGGGGTGATGGAAGCTGGGCGGGAAGGATGGTGAGAGAGCGGGGAGCAAACCCGGCCCCGGCCCCAGGCTCACGTTGCGAAAGCAGCTGGTTATCAGAGCGAGCGGCTTCCAGGAAAGGAAGGAAGTGTGGGGTCACCCAGCCCTGCTGCCGCCCTTTTCCAGCAAACAGCCCCGGCCTGCTGATAATGTGGCCGTGCCATCGGCCACCCAGGAATTCAGGGCTGCTGGCCACACACGCTGCTCAAAATGAGGGATTTTCCCCTGTTTCCTCTCCCACAAAAGTGAGACACGGCGCCAATGCTGCCCAGCTCTTGTGTGGGGTATGGGGCGGCATCAGCAGTGCCGCAGTTCCACCTCAGTGACTCTTACTGGTAGGAACTGGGAGTCACTGGGCTGGGTTCGCTGCTGCTGTGCCAGGGGGTGTGGAAAGGTGCTCAGGGATGTGTTTCCTGCTGGGCTGCCCCAGTGCAAGGTTGAACTGGGATGTGGGGTGCAATGGGGAGCTCTGCTCCCACATGCCTTGTCCTCTTCCAATACTGGACGTCATTCCAGAGGCCAGTAAAGCAGCAGGACATCGGGCAGTCCCACCAGACTAACAGGTCTCTGGAGCAGCACTGAGGCAGGATCTGACCCCCTGACACCATCCTGCCGTGCAAAGTGTCCCAGGAAGGAGCAGGGACAGGAGCCTGGAGCCTGCTGCTCCCCAATACCGGCAATAATTACGTGATTATGTGCTTTGGAAGCAAAGTGCAGATTAATCTCTGATCTTGTTAGTCTGTGTTTTACCATCTGCTTCGTGCAGGCAGGAGAAGCCCTTGCCCTGCAGTGCAGATGGGGAAAGGTGACGGGAGCCCCTGGGGAGAGCTGGAGTCCTACAGGACAGTGGGTGCTTTAGGGAGTGGGTCCTGAGCACATCAGGACAAGTGGATGCCACCCAAGGCAGCAGCTGTCACCCACAGCCACCCGCCCCAGCCCCGATTCCTGGAAACCAGCCTGGATCCGGCTCGCTGTGTGGCAGGGCTGTGCTGGGACTCCTCCTTTGGCCAACAAGTACAGGTGCCAATGGCCCTGGGGGGCTGCTGGGAGGGACAAGGCAGTTCAAACCACAGGGAAAGGTTTATTACAGTTTATTGTAGTCCAGGTGGGATAAAGAGATAGAGAGATAGGACTGAGGGCATGCAGGCGGTCTGTGGCCCCACATCTCCTGGGCTCCCCCATCTCCTCCACTTGGAAGGTTTTGCCAAGCAGGAAGGGGGAGATCTACCATTTATTATGCTTTTTCTCCTGCCCCAGCAGCCTGGGACAGGCCCAGCCTTTGCAGCAGAGCCAGGTCTCATGGGGATAGGTTTCTACCAGGACCTCTCCAGGCTGGGGACAGCACCAGCCCCGGTCCCTCCAGCACCCAGAGCTCATTGGGGGTGATGCCAGGACAGTGAGTGGTACCCAGGAACTTCTGTGCCCTCAGCTGGGCTGAGCCACCAGCCCTGAGAACCTGTGCCCATATGGGGGTGCCCCTTTGCCCCATCCCCCTCGGGTGTGGGGGGTCCCAGCGACCCGCTGAGCTGCACAAGGGCACAAAGCCCAAACCTAATTGCCCATCACCCAACCCCCGGGCTCACCATCGTGACCAGCCCATCTCCACATCGCCCATCCCACGTGGCAATGCAGCCTCCTCCAGCTTGGGAGCAGCATCCATCCCGCCAGGAGCATCCCGGCAGCCTCCCCTTTTCCAGCCGCACACAAACCCCCTGCCCGCTGTCCCCACGGGCTCCCGGGCCGCGTGTCGCCAAAGGCCGGGCAAAGATGAAAGGGATTTCCCGGCTGACCTCCTCACCCCGCACTATTTGCACCTCCTTTCCCGCACGCAGACAGGCATTTTTCCCATGCTCAGGGGGTCAGCGCCCTCCCTGCACTCCAGGACGGAGCAATGCCAGGAATGTACCTGGGAATAGGCAGGGGAGAGGAGAGCTGAGCGCTCTCTTGTCCCCAGCCAGCCACCAAAATCCTTTTTATACCCTTTAAAAGGTGTTTTTCTTGTGCAAATGCTCTGCAGGAAGAAACCTGTTAAGCTGGAGCAGGTGGGGGTCCGGACTCAGCCTGAGCCTGGGGCATAGATGAGTTTTGTGCCCCTCAAGTGGTGCCAGCCCATGGTGCTGGTCACCAGGACAGATCCCGAGTCCCCAGGCATGGTCAGGGGTCTCACCTGGGCCCGGGGTCTCCCCCAGAGCAGCCAACAGTGCAGGTGCACCCACTCAGCCTCTTCTAAACAGTCTCTAAAAAGACCAGTTTTTGCCCTTGCATCTCCTTTTTTGGGGTGGAATAAGCCCATTTTCCTCCTCCAGCCCCACACAGGCTCTGTGACCCCCTGTGCCTCAGTTTCCCTGGGCTAAATCAGGGAGGACAGCCCATCCCCCTGGAAGTGGAGCCCAGTTGCCCACGTGTCCTTGTCTCTGCCATCGTCCCAGGCTGGGCAACCAGGTTGGGTCCTGCAGCTTCCCTGGGCCCAGGCTGGGGGCTGCACTTCCACCCTGTGGCAGTCCCTTCCTGGCTGTCAGGGATGGATAACATGGAATAACATAGGAGAAATGTGTTTCCCTTTGCTCCTCCCCACCTTGACCTTGCATCACCCGAAACACCAATGAAGGGGAAACAAAAATGAAGTGTTTTGGGGCAAAACCTGGGCCCCAGCTCAGGAGCTGGTGGGACAATGCCAGGTGATGCCCATGTCTGGGGGCTGCTCCCCTCACCCAGCAGGGTACAAGCCCCCTGCCCAGTGCCCCTGCACAGAACCCTGTGCCTTCGAGCCCCCCCTACCCCTCATGCCCCCTCTCCCTGCCCCTTCCCCGGGGCACCCAGTGGGTGACACAAGCCCTCAGGGACGGGCAGATTTCCCTGCCTGTGCTCAGGGATGAGCTGGGCATCTGCAACTCTCAGGGACAGAAGGATGGGAAACCTCCTGGGGCCACGGGAGGACACAGCAGGGAAGCCAGGCCGGGCACCCCAGGACACGCCACGTGTGCAGGGGACCAGCTGCTGGGACCCTGCTGGTGTCAGGGAGGAAGGAGCTCAGGGGCTGGGGGTCATCATTTCCCTGTGCTCTCCAGGGGTGAACGTGGGTGACACACGTCCCTGGGTCCCCTCTGTCACCCCAAAGCATCCCGCTTTCCCCTCTTGCTCCGTAAGAGGGTTTGCTTGTAAACAGCAGCCCCCGGGTAGCACTTCTAATCCCTCTCCTCTCGGCTATTATTCATCCCCAGCTAACCTTAAAGCCTCCCCCTTTTTCTCTGCGAGGCACCCCCAGAGCAGAGGAAATTCCTCAGCCCTGACGTGATGTGAAACACGAGCGGCTCGGCCCCTGCCGCCCCCTTCCCTGCCCCAACCTACCCGGGCCATTTCCCAAACCAGGTTTCCCTGTAGCATCCCACTCCCCCCTCCTCTCTTTTTTTTCTTTTCCCCAACCACCCTTTTCTGCTTTAGACATTGTAACCCGAGAGGCTGGAAATGCAGCTCCTTTCATCTTCCATTTCCCACATCCTGAGAGTCTGGGGAGAAGGAGCCCACCCAGATGATGGAATCCCAAATATGTGGCTCCTTCCACCTCCCCGGTCCCCTCCGCCGCCCCCCTGTGAGGCTCCATTCACAAAGCAGATTAGCCATGCTGCCGCCTCCCCGCACACCTCGCCCCAAAAAGCCCGCGAAAAAGCCGACGAACAAAAAAAAAAAATAAAAAAAAATTAAATTAATAAGAAGAAAGTCCCGCGGCTGCTCCTGCGGGGAGCAGGATGGGTCCCTGCATCTCCTGCTCCACTCGCAGGTCCCATCACTCTCTTAAGCTGGTGGGAATTGGCACCCAAAGGCTCAGGACTGGGTGATGGTTTCGAGAGGTTTTAGGGTGCTCCAGCACTCCAGTAAGGACCTTTCTCCTCCCTGTCCCCGGGTGATTCCAGCCCCAGGATGGGCTGCGTGTTTCCCAAGCTGTCACTGCAGCGTTGGGGTCCCCGCTGGGTCTGGGGGGACCCCGAGGATGAAGAGGGGAGAGGAAGCACCATCCAGCCAGCACCCTGGGACTGCCCTGCCTCCCAGCACCCACGATCCCACCCCACGGGATCCCAGCACCTCCCCAGCCCCCCGTGGAGCTCCCATGCCCCCCGGGATCGGTCACATCCTGCAGGGCTGCCCATCACCTGCGCCCCCAGCATGCTGGAGGACACATATACGTTTTATTGCATTTCCAAAGTCACCGCTGAGACCCCAGCGGGCACCTTTTTGTGGCCACGGAGGTGACTTTGAGCGAGCAATGGCACATTGGGGATGTCCCAACCATGGCACCCACTGCCTGGCCGAGGCCAGCTCCTTCCTCCTGGCTGGGCCGGCCAAGGATGGCTCCCTGCGTGGAGGTGGGAGCATCCTTGCTTCCCTCCTGTCCTCACCTCTCCCTCCTCCAGGATCTCACTGCCAGGCTGGGACAGGCCCTGGGTGGGCAAAGGGGTTCGCCCTCTCCTCACGGGAGAGCGGGGCATCGCTGAGATGTCCCAAATCCCTTTTTTCAGGCTCTGGCAGGAAGCAAGGGGAGGTGGAGAGGGCTGGGTGTGGAAGGTGAGGAAGGTTTCAGGCTTTCCCCGGCTTTTTCCCTGCTTCTCCCCACGCCCTGGGCCAGCCGGTTCCGCGGGCGACCGAGCCCGAGCCGAGGGAGCCACGGGCGGACTCAGCCAAGGTCACGCAATGACTCAAAGCTCACGGTGGAAAACCACAGCCCTTCTGTGTCACGGCATTAATGGCCCCGCATCTTCCCCTCCCTCCTCCAGCCGTGTCCCCTCCGCCGGGGGATGCTCGTGGGGCTCGTACGGGCTTGTGCTCCCGCCTTGGCGTTGACCTTGCTGTTTTGTTTCAGCGCATCAGTGGAAACCTGAATTTTAACCCTCCACCCCGGGGGCTCCAGGGCGGCAAATCGCCCCTCTCTCCCCGCTGGGCATCGCCCTGGCCCTCCCCATTTACACCTATTTGCTAATTGTGCTGGCGGGCAAGGCGAGGGGGAGGAAATACAAAAAGTAAACTGCGAAAGCAACACTGCAGCTCCAAGGGCCCAGCACAGCAATCAAGCGATAAAGCAGTAATTAAGCCTGATTATCATGCAAGGCAGCCCCGGTTAGACTGGAATGCCACTGAAGAGCCTGAAAGCTGCCGGGATTGTTTGCAGGGCTCAGAACTGATCTTTTGATGTCTGCTGGGAGCTTCTCTCCCCCAGACCTGCCACCAGCTCCATGTGCCACGCCAGGGTCCTGTTTGCCCCCCCGGCATGGTCCCCGTTGGGTTTTTCCTCCTTGCAAGCCCTGCGTGGTCCCCTCTTGGCTGCAAAGCGCTCCCCGAGGGCTCATGTCAAGAACTGGGTTTGCCCCAGGGGTGGAAAGAGGCAACCCTGGCCAGGGCAGGACCTGCAGGACATCCCTGTGTCCATGGAAGGGCAAGGTGTGCTTGTGGATGTGGGCTGCTCTTCTCCTGTACCTACCATCCTTGGTGGCTCCCACCCCGGAGGAGGAAGAGGGTTGGGAAAACAGGAGGTCCTCAGGGATGAGGGCAAGCAGGATGGGGTTTGTTTCATGTTGGGTTGAATGTCTGACACATCCCAATGGCCTCGTGTGGGCTGCCAGGGGAAAGGTGAGTGCATGGGATGGGCTTGGGGGAAAGGTGGCTCTCAGCCCCAGTTTGGGGTCATTTTGGGAACAGGGATGTATCTGGGCGGGTTATTCTGGAAAGAGCTGGATATGGGTGGGAAGCGTGACCCCCTCCCCGCTGCACACGGCCAGGGCATGGAGCAATCCGTCGGGTTTTCCCCAATCCATAGGGGACACCACCTCTCCGTGCCGGCAGGAAGAGACGGCCACTGACTCAGCCCGCTGGGGAAAGGAGCAGTTGGGCAGGTTTCCGCACGAGGATGAGTCTGGCCCCAGATCATGCCATGGTTGCAAGACACGCTGCTCCCTCCGACGCTAATGAGCAGGTTTGGGCAGGGGCAGGACGAGGCTGAGCCTCCCCAGGAGTCAGGAGGGCCAGGCAGCCCCCGGGAAAGCCCGGCTGCTCCGGGCAGGCTCTGTTTGTCAACAGGTTTCCAGGGCAGCCCCCCCGGTGCCTTTCATCATCCTGGCAAAGAATTTGATAATGAGTTTGGGGCCAGATGCTAAGTCACCTCATCCCACGGCTGAGCAGCGACTGGCAGAACCAGTTGTCCCAAATATGCCCAGGCGGCGTCAGGTGGGAATAAGGCAGGAGAAAAGCATTGCCTGCCCCTCTCCTCCACCCTCAGCTTGCAGCGGTGCAAATTACAACAGTATATGAACAATTATTGCAAAAAAAAATAGTATTTTTAAATAAAAGAGGCAATGGAAGTGCTGCAGCAGATTCTCTACATTTTCCATAAATAAAATGTCACTTTCTGGGTAAAGCCCAAGGTAGGTTTTCCAGTTTTCAGCTGCCTCAGCCCCTGAAAGAGGATGTGCTGTGTTCTGGGTAAATCTAAAAGAGGCAGCAGTGGTGGTGAGTCCTTCCCAGCTGGCGGGAGGGCTGAGCCACAGCTCTGCACCCCGCTTTGGGAGGTGTATTTTGGTTGGGTTTCATCCCTTTTTTTTTTTTGATACTACAGCAGCCGAGATCTCACCAGCATTTCCAGTAAGCCCCATTCGATTTCAAGCATATCATCCCACAAGTATGTGTGGGATGCTGGGAACTCCTCGGTCTTGCTCGGGAGCGGGAGCCCAGATGGGCTTCGTCTGGAATAATTCAGCTCCCGGTGGCTGGAGCTCTTTGCTCTAAATGCTAATAGAATGAGTAATCAGAGATCTCCATCCAGTAAATTATTTATCTTATCTCTGGAACTCGGAGAGGCATCTCAGCCAGCGACTTCTGCAGGGGAAAAAAACCAAACCAAACCAAAAAACAAACAACAACCGAAAAAAACCCAAACAAACAGGAAAAAAAAATAAAAGAAAAAAAATTTAAAAAAACCCCAAAGCTCAAGGATGTTAGTCAAGAGTCCACAGCTGGAATGGCCACATGGCCACTTTTACTGGAAAGGGGCAAAGCTCAGACACTCTTTGACCCGTGGGGAAGCAATGAGAGGATCAGGTGGGACCTGATCAAGGGCTGGATCAAGGGTTGGACTCGATGATCTTAAAGGTCTTTTCCAACCCAATCGATTCTATGATTCTACAATTCTATGATTCTGTCATCCTATTATTCTATGATTCTATGATTTTACGATTCTATGATTCAATTATTCTATGATTCCATGATTCTACGATTCTATTCATCTATGATTCTATTATTCTATGACTCTATTATTCTATGATTCTACGATTCAATTATTCTATGATTCTATGATTTTACGATTCTACTAATCTATGATTCTATGACTCTACAATTCTACTATACTATTCTACTATTCCACTAGTTTACAATTCTACGATTCTACTATTCTATCATTCTACAATTCTACTATACTATCCTACTATTCTACTAGTTTACAATTCTACTATTCTACTATTCTATCATTCTACTATCCTACGATTCTACTATTCTATGATTTTATGATTCTACTATTCTACGATTCCATGACCCGGGGTGGGGCGGGGAATACGGATCACCATCACCCGGGGAAGCCTCGACACTCCCTCCAACAAGAAACTGAAGCAGTCCTAAAACACCCCTCCCCGAATTGCCGCCCGGGCACTGCGCGCTTCCCGCCAAATCCCCCCCCTTTCCCCCCCCCAAAAACACCATTTCCCCTCTCCCTATTGGCTGCGGCGCGGCCAAAAGAGAAGGAGGCGTGGCCATGTGTGTGACCACGCCCCTTTCCACGAAGCCACGCCCCTTTCCCAAGCCACGCCCCCTCCCGGCCCCTGCGGCTCGCGGGGCCGGCGGGGCCCGCGCGCCACACGCGGCCCGGCCTCGCGCGGAGCGGCCGCTCCCGCCGGATCCCCCCGGATCCCCCCGGATCCCCCCGACCCCAAACCACCCCACAGCACCCCACACACCCCACACGGCACCCCCGCAGCCGCCCGCGCCGCGTCACAGGGATGCTGCTCTCCAAAATCAGCTCGCTGGCGCATCTCCGCTCCGGGACGGCTGCGGAGCTGCACAGCGCCAAACTCCAGCCAGGTCAGCCGGGCACAGCGAGGGGGGCCCGGGCAGGGTTTGGGAGGGGTTTGGGGGAGCCTGAGGGGGTTTGGGGGTCACTGAAGGGGCTTGGGGGGATTTGGGGGGTGTTTGGAGGGATTTGGGGGAGCCTGGGGGGGTTTCGGGGGTTTGGTGGTTCCTGGGGGAGTTTGGGGATTCTCTGGCCTGATTTGGGGGTCCCTGGGGTGGCTTGGGGGATTTGGAGGGGTTTTAAATCCAAAGGAGGTTTAGGGGGGCCTGTGGGGGATATTGGGGTG
>JAWWEW010000073.1:2132153-2201366 GCA_035583185.1 Anabacerthia variegaticeps
GAGATATTTTGGGAGGACAAGAGGTTTGGGGAGATTTTGGGAGGACAAGAGATTTGGGGAGATTTTGGGAGGACAGGAGGTTTGGGGAGAATTTGGGAGGACAAGAGATTGTGAGATATTTTGGGAGGACAGGAGGTTTGGGGAAATTTTGGGAGGACAAGAGGTTTGGGGAGATTTTGGGAGGACAGACGTGTGTGACGAGAGCACAGCACAAGCCACAACAAGAGCCTGCAAGTCATAATACTTTTCCTCAAATGACCATAAAATATCTCAAATTGGAAGAGACTCATAAGGTTCATTGAGTCCAAGTCCCTGCTCCATGAAGAATATCTAAAACTAAACCATATGACTAACAGCATCACCCAGAAACAAATGAATAGATAAATATATAATATATTGTAAGATGTATATTGATATATAATATGATATATGCAATACATGTCCATAAATGCAACCACCAGATATTAAAAATAGCAGGATATTAAAAAGTTCTCTTTCATTCTTAGAAATTGTTGTATTACAGTAACTATCCACTATTTTTCAGTGCCCTTTTACCCCTTTTTGTGCTTGCACTGACATCAAAGGTAATTCAGGCAGGCAACTGCTTTAAGTTTGTCCAGAACTGAGTAGGATAAAAACCACACACAGTAAATAAACTACATGAAAACAGGTTTCCCTCCTCCACTCAACCTTCTGTTGAGGCAAAAAAATAAAATGAGTGCAAAGAAAATGTCCACTTTCACCTGTTTTCTTCCATTTAAAACCTGCAGGACTCCTGACTTGGCTTCCTATCTCAATAAATTCCATATTACACTGTGGCAAGTAAATGGAACAAATATTTAACTTCCCTCCCTTCCCATAAGTAGTGGATTAGCTCAAACATCTGTTTAGTTCAATATCTTCCCTCCTATAATCATCTCAAGGCCTTGGAAGGGGAGAAGATTAAGACATACACGTATTAAAGTGCTCCAGAATATGCTCTTTTCCTCCAGAAAGTTGCATTTTGGGTGTTTCTGAAGTCAGGAGACTTCATTGGTCCTCCCTGGATTTCCTTCCCAGGGCTCTGTTCCTTTTCCCTTGGATCCACACCCATTTCCCAACATTCTGCAGGAGGAACAACACATCCATGCCCTTGTGTGAGAGTGGATTTGGTTGCCCCCTTCTTCCCGTGCTGTAAAATCACACAGCACCCCCTTTGCCACGGCTCTCAAGCAAATCCCATCACAGCTCTGCCTTTCCCCCCATTATTTAATTCCTTTTCCCTATTATTTTACCCCTTTCCAGACTCAAGAGTTCCATTTATTCCTCTACCTCCATAAAAAAAAATTGCATCCCCTTTTTATCCTTCTTTAAACCTTTCCCAGTGGCATTTTTGTCTCCCTGGAGCACTGGAATAACTGCACTTGTGTGCACAGAATTTATTCTACCACTTCCCTTGCCTTTATTCCCCATTACAGACTCATTCAAAGCCAATCCCCCAAGGATTATTGCAGGGATTTTTCCAGATCTTCAATAGCCAGCTCAGAGCCAATTGCTCTAAATGTAACATCAGGGGTTTTGAGGGAGTTTGAGGTTTTCCTTGGACATTTTAATCCTGCTACTTCCACGGACTTTTAACTTTCATTCCTTTTGACACGTAATGTAGTAACATTCTCCTGCAATTCCTTGGGGAGTTTGAAGACCATGAAAACAGGCTCTCCATTTTTATAACACAGGCAAATCATTAAGCCAAAATCCACAAACATTCATAAAGTGATACCAAAATTTACCAGCAGGGCAGTTTCTCTCTCAGCTGTTGTAAATAATATGAGTTTACTGAATTCTGCATGTCATCACTTCAAATCCTTCCAGATCGTTTTAAATCAAGGACTGAAACACTGAAGTTTTCCGTGGTTGACTCAACTGTGGAATTCAATGTGTTGAGATGAAATGCACCAAAACATGCAGGGAAATGAGACCCTCAGAGCAGTGGAGGGAGATTTAACCAGCTCAGTCCAACCTGCAAAGACCCAAAGGGAGATGATGAGGCTGGACCTCCAATCTCCGTTTCCTTGGATTCGTTCCTGCTGGGATCATGAGAGATGATCAACACACTCCCAGAATCTGAACCAATTTCCCTCCTGAGAGGCTCAGGGAAGGCAGCCCCTTCATGGACTGAAGGGCAAAGCCTTTCCAAGACTGCTGAGTCTCCAGGGGCTTCATTAACTGGCAAATAAAAAAGCAGGAGGACAGCTGATGGAAGAGCAGGAGATAAGCAGAGGTTGTTCCACATCACTATTTTAAACTTAGGTGACCAAACTCTGCCCTCTGATTTCTCTGCACTTTGAATCCCTTTCTGTAAAGTCTTTGGGACATGAGAGACCACCTTTTATCTGGGCTGGGTGGGAGCATTCAATTTTCTTCTAGAATCTCTTTATGTCCCAGATTCCTCAGTATTTATTCTGCAGTTCTGTGTCCGTGTCCTCTGGGAGCCTCGGGCTGAGAACTTTCTGCAGTGGTTTTGCTCAGTATTTGTAGGAACATTCAGCTTCTTTTTCGTGTCATGGAGTCACGTTCCCCCGTCCCCAAACTGTGGTTTGGATTTCTTTACCCCTTTTTGGAGAGCTTCTTATGTGACATTAATTCTCTGAGGCTGCACATTGACCATCCTGATGTATTTGAAGCGTAGGGTTTGAAATCAAACGGGCAATAAAAGGTGAAACATGACACAATTGTATTGATCACCTGGCAATATTTCAAACAAATATGGAATTTGTTCTCATCTCCTGGTGCCAGTGAGTGGTTCTTACTTTTCTTTCCAAGGGAATGACTACAGGGAATTATTTCTTAATGCTAGATGGCTAAAATGTCATATTATCAAATAATATCACATCATTGGATAATGATAACTGTAAAACATGCCAGTCTATCCAAATTTGAACCTGGTGATGTGCAGTTTTATTGGGTAGAAGGAAAGTCCTTGGATATGAATATCCTTGGGATATTAATTCCTCCCAAATGTCCCCTGTCCTTGGCTGTTCCCTGCCTGGCAGGAGGAGTGCAGGTTCCAACAGAAGCAAGCAGCCTTTGTTTTCCAGCATGGAAAACCCTGCAGAATTCCCTTTGTTCATCACCATGTCCCAAAACAGCCAAACTTCAGAGTATCCAGGGAAAGGAAGAAAACCCCATGGCTGTTATGCCTGGAGGGCTGCACAGAACCACTTCACCCACAAAAAAAGAGAGGGAAAATAAACACATTCCAGCAACACATCAGTCTAAAAGTTTTTGAAGAGCTACAGGTGTCCTCTAGACCACAGACTTCTCCTTCTCCAAGCAAAAGCACCCCAAGAACACCAGTAAATGCTGTACATCAGGCTCACTGTCCTTAACTTCACAGAACCCCAGAACACCCTGAGCTGGAAGGGACCCAAAAGGATCATCCAGTCCAATTCCAGGTCCTGCACAGGACACCCCAAAATCCCAACCCCTCCTGGAGCTCTGGCAGGTTTGAGGCTGTGCCCACTGCCCTGGGGAACTTGTTCAGTGCCCACCACCCTCTGGGGGAAGAATTCCTGACTTGCTCTGCCTGCATCTCACATTCCTGCCTGGTTTCCACACTGCTTGTTGTTCTCACTTTTAAGAATTTCAATGGGATTGCAACAGCGACGAAAATAAAAGCAATACCTTCGAAACGGTCCTACCCACCCCTGGAACAGCTGCTGCTGCTTTGCCTTGAGGTTGGAAGGGCTGTGTGGAGCATCTGTCAGTGAGTCACCAGGGCAGAGATTACGACGTTCTGTTTGTGTTTAGATTATCTGCTGGAAACGCATCCGGGGGACTGGCCTGGGATTAATGCGATGAAATCTGCCATTTGTGGACCGTCACCTCATTGTTATCTGCTCCTCACAGGGCTGGGGGGCAGCTCCAGAACCACCTCCCCCATCCAGCCATGGAAGGGGAAGAGGAGAACAGAAAAGGTCAGGCTTCTGAAGTGATCCTGAGCATGTGCTTAACATTCCCAACACAGGAGTTGAGGGAATAGCTGCAGCCACAGGCACACGAGCTGGAGGACAGCTCTTTCTCCTTTGGGCTGCAACCACCTTCTCACACAAAATCCATCTCTGATTCTTTTCCCAGCTGCATCAAACAGTGATAGGACAAGGGGGAAAGGTTTTAGACTAAAAAAGGGGAGATTTAGATTAGATATTAGGAAGGAATTCTTCCCTGTGAGGGTGGGAAGGTCCTGGGACAGGTTGGCCAGAGAAGCTGTGGCTGCCCCATCCCTGGAAGTGTCCAAGGCCAGGTTGGAGCAACCTGGGCTAGTAGAAGATGTCCTTGCCCATGGCAGGGGGTGGGATGAGATGGTGTTCATCATCCCTTCCAACCCAACTCACTCTGGGATTCCATGGTAAGGTTTATTTCCATCACCCCAGCCTGGGATTCCATGGTAAGGTTTATTTCCATCACCCCAGCCTTGAGCTAAAGCTTGCTCAGACAGTGTTTTGGACTCCTCTTGATGAAACTGTTGCAGCACATTCCCAACACTTCTCCTTCCCACAGCCATAAATGCTGAGGCAGAGAAACAGCTGCAGGAGGAATCCCAGAATGGTTTGGGTCAGAAGGGACCTTAAAGTCCATCCAGGTCCAAGCCCTGTCATGGGCAGGGGCACCTTCCAGTGGCCCAGCTGAGATTGGGGGTGCTGGAGAAATCAAAGCAGAGCTCTAATTTGAGAGTTCTCCCTCTGAGAACTCTCCCAAAGATGCCTTTTGACTCTGCTGGTTCCACTTCAGCATCAGCTTCGTAAAACTCAGATTCTGAATTGTCTCTCTGCTGTTTCTTTTCTACAGAAGTTTCCAGTGTGACCTGCTGGTTTAAGCACCAAAACCACCCACTTACCAGGGGCAATAATTATCCCTTCATCCCACAGCTTTACGAGGCAGAACAAAGAATATGAGAATAAAACAAAGGTGGGTTATGAAGTCCACAAGGAGAAGTTTTAATATCCTGTATTAGTTTCTTCTCATTCGATTCTAGTGAGGACAATACAATTCCAGGAACGTTTCAATGGCACTCAAAGCCTAATCCTTAGAAAACACTGGAAGATGAACTTTGA
Organism: Anabacerthia variegaticeps; assembly: GCA_035583185.1. Classification (NCBI taxonomy): domain Eukaryota; kingdom Metazoa; phylum Chordata; class Aves; order Passeriformes; family Furnariidae; genus Anabacerthia; species Anabacerthia variegaticeps. The sequence continues at coordinate 2,137,247 of JAWWEW010000073.1, forward strand.
CTGTATAGAACTTTAAATAAAAATAGCATTTTTACTAATGTATTCTTCCCAAGTGCCTGCTTCTTCCTAGCATGTTTCCCATCCTAATACTGTTTTTGCAGCTGGCAAATGACACTGCCAATGAGCCTTTATGTTCAATGTTATTTAATATATTCCCATCAGAAAGCTATTTTTACTATACAATTTCAATATCTTCTTGAAGTGTCTTGCATATAACATTTATATGTTATTTTGCATTTTTTCCCATAGGGTAAGTAAATAGAGATTCAAACAACAATATCAAAAGAATTTAGGCTTGTTTGCTGAGATAAAGGGTTTTATAGAATGGAAAACTGCTTGGTTTTACAGAAACTAAAAGGGCAAATGCAACTTTTTCAGACAATTGTAGTGGAGATAATGGATACAACACCATGCTAATGACACATTTGCATTTCATTTTATAGGCATGGGAAAACAACAGGCTCAGTTCTCATTATAAACGGTGGGATGGAGTGCTCTCAAAATCTTGTCCCAGTCTATAGAACAACCTCTTGGACAGATCCAACCTTCAGGCTCACACCTGAGGGAAACACCAGCCTGCCCCAGGGGTGAGGATTTGGAGTTGCAGGAGCAGATATCACTTCCCCAGGTTTGCTCAGGACAGATCTCATTACACTGAGACACCCATTTCCTTCCTGCTCTACTCCACTATATCATCATCATTAATAAGCATCCTCTGGCCCTTCTCCTGGACTGAGAAAATTTTTATTCACACACCACCAGTATAAAAATACTGTGACCTCTTTAACAATCTTCAAGCCAATACTTTCTGCTGAATTGGAAAAATAATCTTCTGTGGCCACAGAAGTAATGTTTGTGTTTTATCGGGGCTGTTCCCGCCAAAGGCTGGATTATCTGTTTCACATCCATTTAAACACAGGAAGGTTATAACAGGGCAGACAGCAATCTGGACTTTATTGGCTGGGAAAACTGACCTCATAAATCTGATTTGATACATCTGTCCTCTCAGCTGTCTGCATGTATGCCCATGCATCCACTTGGCCATGTGCCTGCTCAGTGGTGGATCAGCTTCTGTGGCTACTGCTCCGAGGATTTTCCATCTCCCCCTCTCCCTGCTGCAAAAATAAATATGCTGAGAGGAGTGCAGAAAGCAAGGTGTGTTTATAGGGGCTTGGAGGTGCTTAAGGGAGACAACATACTCTTGGATGAGCACTCAGGAAGCTGCTTGGATGACCCAGAGCCAAACTGGTTGTGTCAATCCATCTGTTTCTGGAAGCAGACATGGATATTTGTCTCACTGGCACAGGTTGGGTAGAGGAGCTGTGGCTGCCCCAGCCCTGGAAGTGTCCAAGGCCAGGTTGGACAGGGCTTGGAGCAACCTGGGCTAGTGGAAGGTGTTCCTGCCCATGGCAGGAGGTGGGATGAGATGAAATTTAATGTCCCTTCCAACCCAGACCATTCCGGGATTCTCCACGATCCTGATTCCCTGTGAGTCCACAGGACAGTGTGTGAATGCAGCACATCCCTGCACGAGGCTGCAGGTCATGCCCCATCCCAAACACCTTCCAGCTCCCACCTCCACACCAAACATTGCTATTTCCCACCTGAACCCACCTAAAAATGCCCAATTTTCAGTCCAAGTTCCCAGCAGGGACTGCCAGATCAGAACTAACCCCATGTAACCACAGAGCAGGTGTTACAACAACCATCCCAGGCACGTGGACTTGCTGACCTGCATTTCCTACACTGAAATGTTCAGTCTGTTCATCCCCTTTTCCTCCAGGGCTCTGCCCATTTATCCACACCATTTTCCATCAGGAAACCAATTTAATATTACTAGTGAGTAAAAGGGAAAGAACAAAAATTGCCTTTTCAAAGTGAAGACCATGAAAGTCCTTCCACCAATCTCACAATCACCAAGGTTGGAGAAGACCCTTAAGATCATCACTGGCAGCTTTTGAAGCAGCTCTTACAAGCTCAAGCCCACATTTGCTCCTTTCTGTTCACTTCTCCTGGTCTCTGGAGCCTTGATGGGAAACTCCAGAAGTGCTGCTCTTGTGTTCTACCTCAACAGTGACATGAGTGATAGAAGTAGGAACAAATGGAAAATGAATTGTCCTCCTTTTTCAATAGACACAAGAGTCATTTCAAGATGGATAAACACTTCTGTTCCAAATCTCTTAGTTGCTTGATGCAATAACAGGGGTGAAATATATAAAATTATATCTACAAAAAGTGAGATTAATAAACCTTAAGCAGCCTGTTGTCTGTACTGATCTCTGCTTGTTTCAGACTCTCTTGTTTCACTCCAAAGGGGGAGAGCAGAGGATTAAACCCCAGATTAGCCTCCCTACTAAGGGTGGATTTGGCAGTCCAGCTGCTCAGAAGGACAGCAAAGAGGAACAGGCTCAGGCTATTGATCCAATTTTCTGCTGTGCCGAGAGGAGTCTGCTCTGATTTTAGAGCCACTCCACTTCCCACCAGCTCTCCTAGTAGTGCAGGATAAGATAAGAAGATCATGGGAACAGCAGCTGATAGACTAATCCACCCATTGATTTCTCCTCCCTGCTTACTCCCTGGCTTTTAATTGAATTTTGTGGTTCAGCATTGGTTTCAGCCCGTGCTTGCCGAGTCAACTGGAGTACAAAGTAAAGCAATGGGAAAAATCAAATTCTTGAATTTTGTCCAAATGGAATTGGCCAAAAATAGACTCGAAGATTCTCATTGCAACTTTGACTCGGGAACGAAAGTTTTTTTGGGTTTTTTTTTTTTCTTTTTTTTTTTTTTTTTCTTCTGGTTTGGGTTTTTCTCCTTTTCACTCAGCTCTTCCTTGCAACCAGGCCAATGTGAAAAGGGGAATGTTGGGAAAGAGACATTTTCTTGTTCCCAGCACACAGGTTAAAAAATTCAGGGAGCTGGAGGTTTTGAAGAGCTCCCTTTTGACACAGAAGTCACAGAAGAAACTTAGCAGAGGGGACAAGTTGCTGTCAGTCACCTCTTACATAAATACTTTCCCTGCCAGCCGTGCTACAGCTCGGTTTGCTGGCTCTCATCAGTGCCCTAAGTGCTAATAATTTAACTGCTGGACATCTAAAGGCTTTGCAATGTCAAATATAATTCTAAAAGAAAGGGAGACGTTTAAAAATAGAGATGAACAGTTCACTTTCACTCCAGCACTGGGCAGAGTCTTCCCATACCCTGCCTTCACCAGGCTAAAGTTAAACTTCAGACAACAACAGTGTTTTCCACCACCTTGAGAACATCCTGCATCCCTCTTTCTCTCTGCTTTACCTGGAGAATGCCCTAAAGAACCTGGGAATTAAGGTTTGCAGTCATGCATGGTGATTTGTTTGATAGCCAAGACCATGGATGACGATTTCAGTGTCTCCAATTCCTCAGCAAGCTGCAGGTAATGGATGTCCCTTTGTCCTTAGAGCTGTCACATTCTGCTGGTCCCATTCCCAGAGGACACTGTGGGAACAGAGCTGTGGTCAAGTGGCAAAGGAATGTGCAGGCCATGCCTAAACAGAAAATCCAGGGGGAAAAAGAAAGGCACATGAACAACAAACCTTTCCCACTGGCCCCAAGGTTGAACAAAGCCTCAGGTTCCACCAAAGAGCAGAAAATCAGGTTTGGAGCTGAAGAATAAAAGAGGGACTCTGGATATCCTCGAAGTTCCCCTGGCCTCAAGTTCCACCAAAGAGCAGAAAATCAGGTTTGGAGCTGAAGAATAAAAGAAGGACTCTTTGGATATCCTCGAAGTTCCCCTGGCCTTCCAGAACCCCTGAGTAGCTGCTCTTTGCAGCAAAAACATCCAGCAAATTTATTACAGGCCATTTCCAAGTTCGAGTTCTGCTCTTAATATAGCAGCACTTGTAATTCCCAGGTTAATTCCCAAGCAGAATGACTTCACCCACGTGACAGTTTGCACTTGGAAAGACCCAAACTTTGGAAAGCCTGACGGGATGACGATCGCAACGTAAAGTTGAGTTTGTTTTCCTGAAGAGGACAGTAAGGGGAGGACAACCCAAAATGCCAAGAACTGAAGAGCAGTTTTAGGACCTAATGTGGCTCAGGGTTCCCAAAGGATGCCAAGGCCCAGAGCAGCATGGCAGGGTCTTGGGCAGTGGGGCAGGAGCCAGGGGTGATGCTCCCCACGAGGCAGCTGCACGTCCCTGTTGTGTCACCTCTCTGCACGGGGACACTGGAGATGAGGCAGAACCTCCAGAAATCCTGATCATCTGCGTGGTTTTTTAAGTAAGTGGTCACAGGATGGACAATCAGAACTCCTTTTTATGGCCATGACTGCTCCAGTGTTGTCTTCTTCGTGTTTGGAAAGAGGTATGGCCTGTGCCCTGCACTAAGGAAAGGAGAAATAGGGTGGGTGGAACCTGGTCTGGGGGTCATCTGGTCAAAGTGAGTTCCCCAACCTGGGCTCAAGGTGAGCTGGCCAAAACCATGCCCCTTCCCTCTGCTTCTAGAACACTCTGTGCTTCAGCAGCCCCAAGCAGTGCTGACAAGGTGATCAAGGCAGAGATTCCAGCCATAAAACACCCCAGTCCCACAGTGGGAAGGCACCCACTCCACCCGTGGGCTCCAGTTCTTCAAGAGCACACGGAGTGACTTTGGTGTGCTGAGCACTACATGGCCACATTACATAAAGCTGCTGCTAGCAATATCAAAACATATTAAAAGTTTAACTAAGACAATGTGTTTGAGAAGAATTTGCTTTCTTTGGAGCTGGAATGTCCCCATAAAAAGGCATGATCTGTACGAGACTGAGCTGTCCAATGATCTACAAACACTGTGTTGTGTCCTGGAGTAAACCCTGCTTTCCTCAAACCCAAATTGGTTTGGATTCCTCCTGGGCATGCAAAGACCATTTTCAACTAATGCTGCAGCTGCATGTCTTAAACCTGCCTTTGGGGGTGTGGGTCAGACTTCCACAGGTGGACTTTTTGGGGGTGTGGGTCAGACTTCCACAGGTGGCCTTTCATTTTATACCATTGCAGGTCTGCAGACAAAGCCCTTCAGGACATCCCTGGGAGGGGGGTGTGAAAGTGTCCCTGAAAAGCAAAGCTGTTCCTGTTTGCAAGGCTTGGTCCACTACAACGATGTGGCCAAAAAAAATAAAAAGGTAATTTGCCTTTCCCCACGATTCTCCTTTTACCTACAAGCCCACTGACAATACTGGGATTTATGGAGATCTGTGCAGCAGGTTACTGGTGGTTACTGGTGGTTACTGGTGGCCTTTCTGCTCCTCCTGTCTCCTTCCCACCTCACCTGGCCTCTCACCACTGTTTCCTCCCACATCTCTGCTCCAGATGCTCCACTGGTTCTCCTCAAAGCTTTGTGCCCCCCAGTCTCCTCCACCTCCCCATTAATCCTTGTGGTCCCACATCAGCACAGAGGGCAAGAAAGTCCAGGACACAAAAAAGTGAGTTGGTTGAGAGCTCCACTTCACTGCTGATAACTGGGGGGGAGTTATTTTGCAGTCTCTGAGAAGATTTACCCAGCAATACAGGGGTGAAAATCACGGTGAAGACAAGACAAAGTCTGTGTAATTGAAATAAATCCCTGGGGTGTGAGTGTGACAGCCCTACCAGAGGTTGACTCCGGGCATATTTTCCCTCGTAGCAAAATGAAAAGCTTTACTTTCATTCAGTTCTCAACTCAGAACAATTCTCCCATGCAGAACTGTGTGTTTTCCTGGAGAACAACTTCACTGGCATGAGCACTCCCAGTCTAGCTAAGCCCAAAGGTAGCTCTGGCCTGGAGTTCTGCCTCCAGCAGAGCCCAGAAGAGGTGGAGAAAACAAGTGTAAGGAACAGGGTAAGTGCAGAGCAATTCCCTCCTCGATGTACCCTCCCAATTTACTGCCTTTTTTAGTAGTAAAAACAAGTTGTAACATTGGCAGGGAGTCCCAGCTTTTTTACACTTTCATTAGTTCTATTGTTGTTCTACAATACAAAGCTCAGGTCCTGGAAGACAAGTAGGACATGAAATATTCTTTGAGCATTGCTTTAAATGCAATCGTTTGCAATTCTTTTCAGCCTTCCCTAAAGCCTCTTAAAGGTTTATCCCTAAAGACAAGAAGATACTGGACAGAGGGATGTTGAAGGGCAAGTCCATCCTTTGGGGCTCTGGTGTCAGAGCAGGATCCCTCCAACTGGGCACATTCTTCCAATTATTTTAAAATGTCCCACCCCCAACAGAATCCCAGGATGATTTGGGTTGGAAGGGACCTTAAAAATCGTGTCATTCCACCCCCTGCCATGGGCAGGGACACCTTCCACTAGACCAGATTGCTCCAAGCCCTGTCCAGCCTGGCCTTGGACACTTCCAGGGCTGAGTCAAATAGTCAAATGGGTCTCACTGTGGGATTGATGTTGAGTCCATATTCCTAATCCCAGAGCAGAATTCCCTACTGCATCCATTGTCCCTCCCCCAGACAGTGGTGGAGGGATGACAGCTGAGTGCTGGGTCAGACACAGTGAGAGAACACTCCTAAATGCAGGGGACAACCTGCATGCTTTAAGATAATACTCACATTCTGATCCTTAGTTTAAAAAAAAAAAAGGTGGTTTAAAAATCAGTGATGACTGCCTGAAAAAACCTCCAAAAGAGGCAGAACCAGGTCCTGTGAGCCAGGTGAGTCGTGTTCAGCAGGGTGGGCTGATGTCCAGCCTGGGACACAACCCACATGGCTGAAGGAAAACTGCAGCCAGCTCTGATCTTACTCCTGTGGAAGCAGAAGGGCTTTCTCAATGCCTGCAGGATGGAAAGCAACATTCAAACTGAGCATCAGAGCACCACACTGCTCTCCTCCATGAAGAAAGGCCATGGCAGGGAAGAAACATCTCACACAGTATTGGGGTGAGTCTGGGGCAGGGCTGGGCACTTCTCTCCATCAGGTTAGACAAGGCTCTGTGCCCCCAGAGCCTCTGAATTGAAATATTATTGTGAAAATGCAATTGCCCTGTGACAGCACGGCAGCTGTAGGGACCAGCTTGTAGGGACTTGCAAACACAGCTCTAAAGGGCTGGAATACACCTCTGTGGAACAGCAAACTGATCTCCTCACATGGCCAAGGGGTTCCTTGGGGGGTTTTTTATGAACATTTAGTGCAACAGATGGCTCGATACTGTGGACATAAAAATGCATATCACCAGTGCTTGCAAATGTGTCAGAAAATAGTCCAGGCTCAGAAATCACCTACCCAGACCTCGGGGCACCTCTCTGCACCCACCCACTGAGCCCATGTGCAGCTCCAGCCCCTGGGAGGGCACAGTGGATTACAAAAGGTTCACAGAAGGGCATGGAAAAGGACTAAAATGATGAAACAGCTGCCCTGTGAGACAAGATTATGGCTCCTTGGACTGGGGAGGGAGGTGGGACAGGGCAGGATGAAGGTTCCCAGAAGGATGGAGGTGGTGGGAAAGGTGAGTGTGGAACTGCTGCTCAAGAGCCCTGACATGACAGAAATTTGGGGCCACTCACATGAGCTCAGTTCAGAACATGTCCAAGAGGTGGTGGAGAAATCCTGGGTCCTGCTGCCAGAAAAGGCTGGGAAGCCAACAGTGCCTGCAGGCAGACAAGTTCATGGACAACAGGTTCATCCAGCTAGAAGAGGAATTAGGGTAGGGCTGTGTCCTCCATGGCTGGGAGTAAATCTTGTCTCCTGCTGTCACTTTTGGGGACAAAGTGCCTTTTTTAATTAATCTAAATCTGCTGTAATCATTATACACTATTTTCTGTTCCTGAAGCAGCAGCGATGGTGATGATGATGATGGTGATAATGATAATAATAATAATAACAATGATAAATTCAACCAAAAAGCCAAGCCAAGCCAAGCCAGTACATTCCCCACAGGACCCAGCCTACCAAAGCTCACTCTTCCAGGCATTGGTATCTAAAGAGTAAATAACAGTCCTGGTTTTAATTAGAGCCCTGCCAGAGTGCAAGGAGCAGAGAACTGTGTTTTACAGCACCCCCTCAGTGTGCTCCTCCTTGGGAACACCCAGAAGGGCCAGGCAGGGAGATCCCTGCCCACGGGATTCTTTTTCAAAGTCGGAATTCAGCGTAAGGAAATGAAATCTCCAATGACTGCGAGGCAATGTGGGGTTCCCTCCAAGGTCTGGACTCTCTCGTGGTAACTGAGCCATGGGGAAGCACAGGTAGCCTGGAAACTTTGACAGGGCAGAAGTTTTTGAAGAAATTGGTTGGTATTTTAAAGCCTGTCCTGGTGCCAGAGCATGGAAAAATCCTGGGTGGACTTTAAAGCAGGCAGGTAATGCCTGTTATCACAGAATAATTGCTACTTTCATCAAATTGCCTTTTTTCCCTCAGCTCCAGAGCTTGGTGACATTTTGCCAGGCAGTATTTCTGCCTCCTCTTCACAAATATTCTCTTCAAAACTTTCAACAGAGCTGCTATTTCTGAGCAGGAAGATTTCAGCAGCGTGCCTATAGAAAAAGACCATCTTCAGCCCGAAGAGCAGGAAAGGGTATTTCATGAAAAGCCTAATTCTACACTTCAAAAATTATACAGCAGCAACTCAAATGCCAAAGAGTTTGCCCCAGCTCCTCCACGAGATTTAAATGCCACCTTTCCTGATAGCACTGAGCTCTCCTGCTGGGGTCTGCTCTGCAACAGAAGGTCAAGGGGCACCCTGAAAAGTTTTGGGGCGCTCTGAAAGCAGAAGACACTCGTGTGGGAGAATCTTTGGCACGGTGGCCACAATTCCTGTGGGGATGTGGATAGAAATCTGCAATTCAGGGCCACCAAAGCCTCCCTTAGGCACAAGTACAACCTGCACTGCCTGTAGCCCAGACCCTGTGCCTCCTGTCTCTCCTGTGAGACCAGTGCTTGCACATTAAGATTCAGCCCTGTGAGCCTGAAAGGAGGAAAAATTGTGATATGATCATATGTCATTTGCCCACTAACAGGGCAAAGAGGATCAGATTATAATACTGGATATAAACCCCCTTAAGCAGCTGCCAGCTCACAGAGGTCACGAGCAAAGCATGGTCTTAGGGGCAAATTATTCTCATTATCTCAGCACAAGGGATGAGGGCAGGCTTTGACAAGGAGACACAGTTCCTATGTAGAGTCTGATGGAAGAGTAGGAGATGGCAAGGAGGGAAAACCTGAGGCCCATTTTGTTGATCAGAGCAGAGAGGAACCATTCTAGGCCAGAGCTGATTGTTCTTTCTGGCCCCAAATCCTGTCCAGCCATGCTGGAAGCCACAGATCCTCAGGGAATCTGGAGATGATGGTCCCAGTGTCAGTGACAGTGACCCAAAAAAGGATGCCACTGTCAGAGTGGGGATCTTTGGCAGATTAATGTTGGTGCAGTGTTAGTAGTAAAGGACCAGGCAAGAACACCCAACCCCAAAGCAGGGGGAGGATGTGTTTTACTGGCCCTTGAAGTGTTCCTGTCACAGAGATGAGTGGGAAAGGTGCACCAGAGTGTGTGTGCTCCTCCTGAAAATCCATCTAAGGGGCTTCTCTCCAAGGAGACAAAACTCCTACTAAAGTCCCCTCTGACTGACAAATGGGGGGTGCCAAGGAGAATTCAGACTTCAACCCAAGTCTGGCTCAGCCAAGCACAAAAAGCTACATCCTGGGAAATAAAACCTTGCAGAGACGAAGTGGAATGTCTTAAAATGTTACATCCCCTCACAAAAGAGCATGGAATAAACATCTGAGTGCTGATTTTCAAAATCCATAGTTCCTTCAATATTTTAAATAGCATTCATTTTAAATAGAATTCATTTTAAATATCTCATTTGATCCTCTGCCAACCAATAGCTGAGCTTTAATAATAGAATCATAGAATGGTTTGGGGTTGGAAGGGACCTCAAAGCTCATCCCCTTCCACCCCCTGCCATGGGCAGGGACACCTTCCACCAGCCCAGGGTGCTCCAAGCCCTGTCCAACCTGGCCTTGGACACTTCCAGGGGTGGGACAGCCAAAGCTCCTCTGCCCAACCTGTGCCAGGGCCTGCCCACCCTCCCAGGGAAGGATTCCTCCCTAATATCTGCTCTAAACCTGCTCTCTTCCAGTTTAAAGCCATTAATAAAAATGCCTATTAAATAAAGGATGTGTTCCAACAGAACTGCAAGCCTGTGTATTCCAGAATAAAACCATAATTCCATCTCTCCAAACGGCTCTGAGGCCAAATCTGCCGAGTCTGAGGTGGAATGTGGAGTTTTTTCCCAGCTCTGCCTGTGTGTCACCACCATGACAATCACAGCCCCCACCTGCAACAGCACTTGGACCATCCAAACAGACTGTGCTTTCAGAAGTTTCCCTTTGCACTCAAGGGGTTTCTCTCCACCCCAGGAGTGATGGCCAGGAGAGCAGGGAGTGGTGCAGATGGTTCCTGCCATGCAGCACACCCGAGGGTGGCCGTCCCTGCTCAGCTGGGATTGCAGCCTATTGGGAATGCATCGATTTTCCAACCCGCCCAAGCTGCTTTCCCTGGGTGTTATCGACTCAGCTGGGAAGCCATGAGGCAGAGACAGTCAAGGAAATATTTACAGGAGACTGGGCCCTACAGTAAATCACTAATGAACTTGTTTGTCTGACCCATTTATTCATGACCCATAAGTGAGCTGCTGATATTTTCTAGAAACTTCTCCCGCACACGGTGATGCTGCACAAACCAACTCAGGCAGAACAGGCCCTTAACTCCTGTGTCAGCTTTTTCCTTTTCTGCAATGAACACAAGAGGAGAGCCTTCATTCCAACCTCTTGGTTAACTTCCACTTAGCCAAACATGGGTGAGCTTCCTCCAGCTGAGCATTAAAGGTTTAATATCTCCTATGGACCAGGCTGGGAGAGCTGGGAATGTGCAGCCTGGAGAAGAGAAAGCTCCAGGGAGACCTGAGAGCCCCTCCCAGTGCCTAAAGGGGCTCCAGGAGAGCTGGAGAGGGACTTGGGACAAGGGATGAAGGGACAGGATGCAGGGAATGGCTTGCCACTGCCAGAAGGATATTAGGAAGGAATTCTTCCCTGTGAGGATGGGGAGCCCTGGCACAGGGTGCCCAGAGAAGCTGTGGCTGCTCCATCCCTGGAAGTGTCCAAGGCCAGGTTGGACGGGACTTGGAGCAACCTGGGCTAGTGGAAGGTGTCCCAGCCCATGGCAGGGGGTGGAAGGGGATGAGCTTTGAGGTCCCTTCCAACCCAACCCACTCTGGGACTCCATGGCTTCCTCCTGGAGTCAGTGTCTTCTGTGCTGCTGAAAGTCCCAGGGAAGGCATTTGGGAAGAAGTGGCTGAGCCTTTCTGTTTCTTTGAGGGAAAAACAGTCTTCTTCAGCTCAGGGAGGAGAAAAGTTGAGCAAGACTTTTCTCTTTAAACCTGTTGTTCCAACCCCAGCTGAAAGAGGAGGATACACCCGAGTGCAACAGCCCACCTGGGAGCAGGAATTCCCCCTGTGCTGCTGCCACACCTACTCCAAAAGCTGAAAGGGTGTTTGTTTGGGTGACATGGGAACGTCAGAGAGAGCAGACAAGCTGGTGCTGCTTCCCAGGGACAGTCCCAGCTGGGCTGCTTGCACAAAGCAGCTGCTGGGAACTCCAGAGGGACAAGAATATGGGACAAGAGGAGGATTTCTTCAAGACTGAAGTGCTTGTGATACAGATTAAGTACAAACACAATATATCGTTGATTACTGTGTCCAAACGAGCTTTTGTGATGGAGTTTTAAGAAAAAAAACCCCAGGCAGCTCTGGCCAAGAAATCAACTTAGAGATGCTCGGCACAAATGTGCACTAACCTTTAAGCAAAGGAGAGGAAAAGCCTATGGGTTTATATCTCTCTTTTGATGTTGTTTGCTACAGTCACAATGGGCTCTAAATGCTCTTTTCCAATTTCCCAGCCCAAAGTCCTAATCTGAGGATATCCTAATGAAGTGAGACCAGTGCTCAGCACAAGAACAGCCTGGCAGTTCTGCCAGGAAACCCAAAGCTCAGCCCAAATCCCGAGGTCAAGGTTTGCAGGCAAAACTCACAGGAACTCTCCCTCTGTGTATGTGAGGACATCACACTTTGGCCTGTGAGCGCTATCATGTGTGGAAGCATTTTTCTTGGAGAAAAACAAGGCAATCTGCATAATCCTGGCGATTTGGGAGGGCAATTTTAGCACTTGCATCAAACATTTTTTGCTGCAATTTCCTTGAGGACATTCCAGGCAATTTGAAATGCACATCACCTCCAAGAATCAATCCAGCACTGGAGCCACTGTTTGTCTTTGGCACCATGGGCAAGAAATTTCAGGTTTGTCTACTGGTTTTAATAGAACCTGAAAATATGGTTGCTCCAGGTGCAGAAGGCAGCATATCCCTGTGGCAAATAACATGATTATCTCAAGGCTGTTTTGCCTCCTTGCTCCTTGCCTTGATGTAGTGCCTTCCACACATCTTTCCCAAAGGATTTGGAGGACCAGGCTCTCCAGCTGGCTGCCCTCTCCTGGATGGAATCAAAAAGTGTTTGATTATTTCCACTTAGATAAAATGCAGCGATCTGCTTTTAATTTCTCTCCTCGGGTCTGTGTAATCACAAAGGTTCCAGCATGAGAACCAGGCAATTCTAAGGGGCTGCTCCCTAATCCTCTACAGAGCTGCCAACTGTTTGGAGAGTAGGGTTTTTAGCCAAATTTCCTTTTTACATATATACATCTATCTTATGACATTTTTCATTTTCACTTTTTATCAGTGCCTAAACCCCACTGCTGTGGGATTAACTCACCTCCTCAAACACGCTGGGAAACATTTCCCTATCTGCTTGTTGCTTAAGGTAAGCATGTCAAACATGGAATATTACAGCTGGAAGGGGACTTATATAATCTTTTCCTCTGCCTCAAGCCAGGGTCAAATATTTCCTTGCTACTCTAGATCAGTGCTTGGCTGACCCCACTCAAAGCCAGCTGATAACGGGGACTGCCCTCTTCTTACACCGCTCCCCCACTTAACCATTGCCGTTCCTCCAGGTTTATTTTAGACTCTCCCGACATTGGCGAAGAGCTCCGCACATCGATTTCCTCAAAGCCCCGGCCTCGGGCGAGCCGGCCGCTTGCCCTCCCTTCATCTCCCCTTCCACCCCAAGGGGAGGAAAGGATTAGGATGCCCGGGGACGAGCCTTGAGGAACACAAACCCCTCCCTTCGCCGAGGGTTTCCAGCGGGTTGCTCTCCTCTCGGGCGGCCCCGGGGAGCGCACGGAGCGAGCCCGGGCGCTCCCAAACTTCGCCTGCCCATCGGCGCATCCCTTCGCAGCGCTCGGCTCCGAGCCAAAGGGGCTCGGCTTGCCGCGGCGAGCGCCCCGCAGCCCCGCGGCGGGCGCAGCGCTAGGACCCAGCGAGGGAGCCGTGAGTCAGTGCGGCTCCGCCGAGCGCTGAATGAGGCGGAGAAGGGCATGTGAATGGCTCAGGGGGCTCGGCAGAGCGGCCGCCGCCCGCGGTGCAGCCCCGAGCAGCGCCCGAGCCCCGCACGGCTCTGAGGTGAGTGAGCCCCGCAAAGCCGCGCCCGGCCCCTTCGCACCCAGCCCCGCCGCAACTTCGGGGGTTTTTTTTTTGGGGGGGGTGTTTGGGTTTGTTGTTTTGTTTTTTTTTTCGCCCCCCGGAGGAGGCACAGATTGGATGCCGGAGGGACGGGGCGCTTAAAAGCGGCTTTCGCCAAGCCGAGCGCGGCGGATCGAGCCCGAAAATCGCATCTGGCAGCGCAGGTTCGGCTGCGCTCACATCTGGAAGGTGTTCCTCCAGCTGGGCAGGAGCTTAAAGCTTGGAAAACATCTTTAGCAGGAGCACCTTAAGCTTAGGGGAAGGCAAGTGCTGTTACTCTTTTCATCCAGGTATATGGGAACTTAGTTTTATTTGCATTCTGCAGCAGTCACACCTATGTGAAAATTCTTTGCTCGCTTTGTTCTGAGTGTTAAGACTTTCTTATTTGTTATTTTTTCATTTTTGGTTGGTTGGTTTGTTAAGACTTTCTTATTTGTTATTTTTTCATTTTTGGTTGGTTTGTTAAGACTTTCTTATTTGTTATTTTTTTATTTTTGAGTGGTTGGTTTGCTTGTTTGGAGTTTTTTGGGTTTGGGGTTCGTTGGTTTGGTTTTTTTTGTTGTTGTTCTTCTGTGATAATTCTACTCCGCATAAAAACTCCTTTCTTCCATTACTAGTATAAATAAATAGGAATTCTGCTAAATCAAAGCGTGACTGGCCCAAGGCAGAATCCTTTTGAGCTGCAGACAGAGCAGGACTTCTCCAGAGCCCCTGTATCCTCTAGGATGTCCACTTGGAACAGCTCACGACCATCCTGCTGCCTGCCCGGAGTGACAGGATGGAGCTGACAGTGTTTATTATTTATAGGGGGTGATAACAACACACTTTTAGCTGAGCCATCGCCCGGAGATGAAAACTGGGGACCCCAGGCAGGGAGACAAAAGGAATTTGTGTGCTGGGAACAGAAAGGGTTTGTGCTTCGGGTCTTTCTCCACTTTAAATTCTCCTTATATGCTCAAGAAGTTTTAGAAAAACACCAAAAGTGAGCGTGCTTGTCAGGCTGGTTTTCCAAGTTGTCACAGCTTGGAAGTTGCATTGTAACTGTTAGACAGATAATTTATGGATGTTTTCGTGCATTAAAGTATCACTATAAAGTTTTTGGGGCACTTTTTTTTTCTTTTTTTTGCTAAGCCAGAGTAAAATGTGACAATTATCTGCAATAAGAGAGAGAGGGAGTTGATTTGTCTGCATGTTCCTGCTCTTGGCACTTTTGAACTGGTTCAGATATTGTGGAAAATGAACATTTAAAACCCTCCTGAAAACTGCCATTTCAGGCATTTGTCTGAAACGAGGAGGGTTACAATATTTTCTGCACTTTCCCAAAGAGATTACCGTGATGGAATGAAGAATTAAATACACTGGAGCGTTCTCAAGTACGATAAGAAAGGCTTGGCCTTTAAATATATTAATAATCATACATATGAATCATTTTTAAAACAAATCTCAGCAAGGTCTGGAGAGGAGCCCCCCTGACACATCTGGGCAGGGGAGAAAGTGATTTCACATCTTGATCAATCCCAGCCCCTCACCCCGAAGGGATCTGTCACTCACAACAAGGTGGCAAGGAAAGCAACTGTGACTCTTTTTCTCATCCTCGTGGCTAAAAAGTGTCCCTTTTTCTCTGAAATTATCTTTTTAAATGCCTTCATTTAAAGTTCAGTGGAGAATTACAAGGAGCATGAACATTGGTTTAACTCATATACTAAATAGTTGCATAGAATAACTGGGCAGTCCGTGGAATCACCATGAGATATTAATTTAAAGAGTCACGTTAGAAAAATACCTAAACTATGTATTCAGATTAGCATTTTCTGGTGTAAACTGTCTTTCTTTAATGGGGTGCCTAGAACAAGGGTCAAATAGAACATTAAAACTAGATTATTTCAATCAATAGACTAAATCCCATAAATTCCCTTATTGCTTTGGCCATATAAAAACGTTCATGTCAATACAAAATCTATTAATTATTTTTGTTGCTTCCACGCAACAAACAGAATATGGAATACTTATTAATTAGCAGGAATTGAATTGAATTGAAGGCAAATGGAAAAAAATACTGGTAATTTTAAGAAGTTAACAGAAATCTATGATTTTTTTTTTTGGGTCTATATTTTAAGAACAAACTCCCCTGATAAAAACCCAAAGGGTTAGTAAAACTCATTGTTTCCTTCCAAAATATTCAGTGCTCTAACAGCAGAAGTCAGGGCTGGATTGGTGGGGTTAGAAATGTTTGTCAATCCCGAATGTGAGGCCAATAAAAGCTGGGGAAACTCAAGCCCTTTGAGAGCAGCTACAGCAACGGTGACCTCTGCCGGCAGCTGCGGCAGAAATGGTCATTAAATCACATTATACACTCACAGAAATGTGCCGTGGCACCTCTTCCTCATGGGAAAGACACTGGGAAGGGGCTGGAGCACCAGGAGAGGGGAGGATGAGGGAGCTGAGGAGACTCAGCCTGGAGAAAAGGAGGCTCAGGAGGGACCTTCTCACTCTACACCATCCTGACAGGAGAGGGGCCAGGTGGGATTTGGGATCTGCTCGCAGGGAACAAGGGACAACACGAGAGAGAACGGCCTCAAATTGGGCCAGAGGAGGTTTGGGTTGGATATTGGGGAAAATTTCTTCGCTGAAAGGGTGGTCAGGAATTTAGAAGAGGCTGCCCAGGGCAGTGGTGGAGTCACCATCCCTGGAGGGGTTTGAAAGATGCTTAGATGTGGCACTTGGGGACGTGGTTTAGTGGTGACCACACCAGTGCTGGTTAATGGTTGAACTCAATGATCTTAGAGGGCTTTTTGAGGCTCAATCATTCCAGGATTCCACACAAACAAAAGGCACATGCACCAGTGCTGCTGTCACTGTGTCCCCTCCCCAGGCAGAAGGAAGCTGTGCCTGGGCTGGCTCTGAGCTGAGCCCGGTCACGGAGGGCAACGCTTTTAAGAACATTTCTCCATCCTGTGGGACGTGTGTGGCTTGTTCTCCTGACACAATGCCCTTTGTGCACTCTGTGGAATCCATTAAATATTTGTGTGTGTGTGTATTTGTACCAAAAATGATGTGGTCGAGCAGAGCAAGATCATTTTTGCTGCTGCCAAGAGAGCGTAGTATCAATTACTGTGAGTTATGTGCACTCTTGTGTGTCCAGTTCCACTAATACCAAAGCCATGGAATTTGGGGGAAAGAAGATCTCAGGCCCTCAATATTAACTCATACTGCCCTCCAAGCCTGGGCACTGCTTGTAGTTCTGGCCATCAGTCACATGGAGAAAGTAGAGCAAGAAAAAGTGCAGGATGATAAAGCCTGGAAGATTTTCTGTATTTAGAGAAACCACAGAGATTCTGCTTTCTAAGTGTGGAAAAGAGATGGCTGAGGAGGGGTTGTAAAGGAGATATTTATAGTCATAAACATCTCCTTCAGATGTTTCAAAGGAAATGGCTTTCTTGTCTGCCACATCAAAAGTCAAGGAGTGGGAAATAAAGCTGGCAGGTGGCACGTTCAGGGCAGACAAAAGAAGGTGGTTCCACTCTAATGGAGCCACAGAATTCCTTTCCATGGGATATTGGAGGTCAGAGGGTTCAGGAAGCAATCAGACCCTCTGCAAGCAAAGATGCTGCCTGTGGGTCCATAAATCCCAGCTGATTGCTGAGTTGGGAGAGTGCTCCAAGGAGATGATCCCCATGTGGTTTATTCCAACACCACCCCCAGCCACCATCAGCTGCTGCAGGAGGAGTCACTGACCTGGAGGCACTTCTGGTCCAGTCCCTTCTCAGCAGGGCTTATTCTGGGCAAATCCTTGACCTGCCCTGGCAGAAAGAGGGGACTGTGTAATGTTTACTGTGGGCTGACAATTCTTTGATAAAAGAAGGGCAGTTCTGGCTGAAAGAAAAGGGAAAACAGCATCTTTCCATTGGATTTTTGCTCACGAGTTAGGTGTAGGCTGGTGTTCATCTAAGTTACCACTACAGAAAGACATTAGTGATGAGATTTGCAGCTCTTCAGGCAAATAAGAGACTGAATAGATTATGACTGAGCTAGTGGAGAAAGGTCTGTGAAAGGACAAATGTGGTGATCCCGTGGAATTCACTGAAATATCCTGGAAATGGGGAAATACAAATTTATCTCAGTGGTCTTTTGCTGGAGCTGACACCTTTGAAACTTGTTATTGAGCTGAAATAATTTCTAAAAATATTATACATATATCTGTAAAAAGCAGCAGGGCAACACAGCACTAATTGCACTGACAATACATGTAGAAATCATACACACACACACATAAATGAGGTTTCTGTGGCACATTATCTAAATCCAAACTTCAATTGACTGCATGGGCTGAAATAACACCCTTGATGGCTTTACTGCCAGCCTTCTGTAGCATCCTTTGAATTCCCACCTCGGAGTTTTCCTTATCTTGGAGGAAGTGGTTTGTTCCTTTTTTTCCTTTTTTTTTTTTGCCCTGGGCTCTTGCATTTCCAACCGTGCTTTGAGGTTTATGGCACAGTAGTTGACACCACCAAATGACCCAAATCAAGGTGCATCAGCCCCATGTTCTCTGTGGCTGGGATCAGTTTTATCACAGGATGGTTTGAGTTGAAAGGGACATTAAAACTCATCATGTTCCACCTCCTGCCATGGGCAGGGACACCTTCCATAGCCCAGGTTGCTCCAGCTTGGCCTTGGACACTTCCAGGGATGGGGCAGCCACAGCTTCTCTGGGAATCTGTGCTGGGGTTTCACCACCCTGGACTTTGGAACCCAAACCCAAACCCATCTTCCCTCAGACTGAGAGAAATCAAACCTGCAGTGACCAGACCACTTGAGGTAGTTCAAGACTTCTTTCATCTGGGCATTTTCTAAAACTGAGCATTAAACTGCTTCCAAAAAGTCTTTCCCTCCTTTATGTTGCTGGCTCCAGAATCCAATTTCCTGTTCCCATAGGGTCCATAACAATGTGCTAATAAAAGATCAGATTCTTCTCCCATTGACTTGTTAAGAATCCAAACTCCCACTGGTTTCACTGGGAAAGGATTCAAGCACAAAGGCAAAAAAAAGATGCACCAGAAGGTAAAACAACTTCTTGGACTGTTTTGGGCTTTGGTTTATATATTATTGACAAAACCACAGGCTCATTATGTGGGAAAGGACCTCCAAACTCATCAATCCAACCTCTGACTTTACACCACCGTGCCCACTAAGCCAGAAGGGCTGTTTATATTATGCAAATATGAAGCTCCCTCCAAGAATAAACTGAATGAAATGAATGAATAATTGATAGAATGAATCTGGTTCTTACTGAGGGCTGGTCAGTTCTTTGGAACTGTCACACTCGTGACAAATGTTGCTGCCTTAAGAGGATGCAGAAAGAATTGCTTGTTAACTGCCCCCCAAATTTATAAAGATTAGGCTGATTCTGACAGTTCTGACCTACAATGAGAAAATTGACTCAGTGTAAATACAGCTGGGAAGCAGATTATGTCTTTGATAACATTCTATTTGCTAAGTATGGCTTTGCTGGGCAAAAAATTACTATTTTGATTTTTTTTTCTTGTTCTTGATCATTTTGTATTTTCCCTTTTGTATAGGTACAAACGTGACACACACACACACACACACACATATATATATATATATATATATATATATTTGTGTTCTCTGGTTCACTGCTTTGCTTTGACTGTTTTATTTTGTTCCTGACACAACCATATGTGATCCAGGCCCTGAAAAGGAAAAAAAAAGAATTCTTCAGGAATTTTTGTGATGGGGATTTGCCAGGCACCTCCTTGCTGTGCAATACTTTGATTAGGATACATTTAACAGCTCTGCCTCGCAGGAGATGTGTTTTGTGATTTTGGAATAGAGTTTTATTGGGATTTTTTTTTTTGTTATTGACAACTTTATGTGCTGGATGACTCAGGTATGAAAAAAGACCTGTGCTTGTTCACAAAGAGCTTGGCCCTGTGGTGGATGACACAGCCTGCATTTTCCAAAATGCATCATTTCCTGCCCATTATTCCATGATCCCTTTGGGATGCTCCATGTCCCAGTCCCTGATCAGCAAGGTGTTGAAGGCACACTCATTCCCAAAGCAATACAAAGCATTAATTTGAATTATTGGCACCATAATAAGCTTATCTTGCTCTATTTGCCTCTGGCAGAGAGAGGATCACCAAGATGAGCCTTTCACCTGGTCACTCCTCCTGAGAGGATGTTAAAGGGATTCTGTTTAATGGGGAATAAGTTGATTATTCTTTCTCCTGCTCAGTGTTGGAAATTTGATCCATCTCCCTCAGCAAAACTGATCACAGTAACTGCACACCTTAGCGTGTCAGGGGGAATAAATAAACCCAGAATAAGCCACAGAAACGAGGTGTGGGTTTATTTTCCATGTCCAGAATCTTTTCCATTCCTCCCCTTGTGACTGAGGAGCAACCTGGGCTAGTGGAAGGTGTGGACTCCTCACCCCTGGGAATGTCCAAGGCCAGGTTGGAGCAACCTGGGCTAGTGGAAGGTGTGGGCTCCTCACCCCTGAAAGTGTCCAAGGCCAGGTTGGATGGGACTGGGAGCAACCTGGGCTAGTCAAGATGTCCCTGCCCATGGCAGGGGTGGGACTGGATGAGCTTTAAGGTCCCCCCCAACCCAGACCATCCTGGTGTTATGAATGCTCTAAATACCCAACATCCGTGTTTTTGCTCTGCCTGGATCCAAACCCTCCCTGCTCCAGCCAAACCTTCCTCTCCTCTCTTGCTCAGGCACAGGCTGTAAAGAGGAGAGTGCAAAGGGTCACTGCTCAGCCTCACATTCCAGGACACTTTCTGTGTGCCAGAAGTGTGAGTGGCTGGGTTTGGCAAAGCATGCAGAATCCAGAGCATCAGGGGGAGTTGGAGCCACGAGCTCTCCCTGCATGCACGTTCCTGCACTGCTGGGAAGGGCTCGACCAGAGCCCACTTCTTTCCTCTCTGTGCTCTGAGAGACAAAACCATGTGGCCCTTTCCTTCCCATTTTTCCCTTCCTATGTGAAAGCAAAGAAATTAGAAAACTGTTTCACGAAGTGCAGAATTTCTCCCTTCCGGTCAATCTTTCCAATTTTTAAAAGAATTCAAGTCATTTGAATGCAGCCTTGAGCACTTGATTGTGCCATCACTTGAAAGCAAAGGGAAAGGCTTTCTAAGAAAATAGCACATTTCCAATGCCACAGGAAAACTGATGTAATGTTTAAAGTTCACATTTAAAGTTCATCTCTCTCCCTTTGAAATCAAATGCACTTGGCAAAAGCTCATTTCCAAGTGACATCTATTTAAACTCTGGCACCGTGCACAGAAAAGAAGGACACACCTAATCATCCCAACTTCCCTCTGGTTTTCATTTGAAGCAGGCAAAAAACGATCTTGTAAGGTTTAGACCTTGATTATCTGCTTTGAACCTAATATTAATGCAAAGAAAGCCCGGAGAAAAGTTGAAAGATGCTAAATTCAAACACAATAGGCCTCTTTAAAAAGATACTCCAGTCAGAAATCTGCTAGACATATGTTATTTAAAAAAAAAAAAAAAAAGGCAGAAGAAAAAGCTTATTTTTCTCGTGTTAGACAATCCAAAATGGTCATGTATTCATCATCTGATGAAAATGGTGGCAAAAACAGGCAAATGCCAAAGAAAAACCTATTCCCATTGCCACAATGATGTCAATAATGTGTCCCACTCTTCAACAGCATTTAATATTGTCAGATACAGACCACATCTGGCTGCAAATGTCATCTTTTGTCTCCCTCCACTCTGGGCTCATCCATGTCCAATTCAGAACAAAACTCCTTTCTTGTGACCATTGGGATCCTTCCTGCCAGTCGTTCCACCACACCAAAGCATTACCAAATCACACTGTAATAACCACAAGGTGAACATCAAACATCCAGACAGGGGAGATATGTGGGTTTATATGAGGGTGAAGTGGCAAAATGAGAGTGAATTTCCAATAAATGAGGTTATTTCTGATTAATAGGGGCTTTTTGTGGAGCTGCAGAGTGTGTGAAGGGCAGCCTGTCCTGCCTGCTCTCAATGGGACCACAAATTGGGTCCTAATTAGGTGGGGAAAGGATGGTGGAATTTATTATGGAATCAGCAAGGTTGGAAAAGACCTCCAGCCTCACCAAGGCCAGGTTGGACAGGGCTTGGAGCAACCTGTGCTGCTGAAAGGTGTCCCTGCCCTTGGCATGGGGTGGAACTGGATGAGCTTCAAGGTGCCTTTCTTGGCAATCCTGGATCCCACCTGAGGTCCTACCCCCTTCTTTGTGCTCCACAGAGGGGGAAAAGCCCAGTGCAGGTGCAGGATTTGTGTTGTGACTTTTGGCTTGGTCTCACTGCTGGTCACAGAGCCCTCTCTCCCCCTGGGCCCTCTTGCCTCGAATTCATTAGCTGTCACACGCCATTAAGTCGTTAATTGGGCTCGGAATTCCCGCTATTCCAAATGGGCTGGATCAGCCTCACGTGACAAGTATCAAAACGCTCCTCAAAGCGAGCAGTCAATAACGTTGTGCAAGCCCTGTGCGTGCAGGGGAAGGATGATTCATGGACAGATGTGCAGATGAGCCATTTTTCAAGGCTGCACCACAACCTGGGGCACAGCAGGAACCAGGGAAATACTTCAAAAGCCACCGTTATTTTCCATTAGACAGAGTCTTGCAACAAAATTGGACATCTCAGCTCCCTTTTGGGACAACCTTTGCTGGATGGAAGAAACAAACCCCACAGAAATAGCCTTTTGGGGTTAATTGTCTAAAGATGATAACTGAAAAAGCTGCAGGCTTAACTCTGATATAGAGTGGTGCAAGAGGTTGGTGGTGTCTGTATTTCTATGAGCTTCTAAAAAGTTGATTTAACTTCTAAAAGCTGTACATTTTCCATCCCAGAGACTGCAGCATCATTCAGAGAGAAGAATGCAAGAGAGGGCAGGTGTCTTGTTCCAGGCTGTTACTCCCTGCATCACTTATATAAACCCAGAAAATGGAGCAAAACTCTTTTACTTGTAGGGAGCACTAGAGAAAAACCTTCAAATTATTGCAAAGAAGGAGTTTTCAGGAAGCAATTAACTGCCTGACTGGGAAAAAGCCCTGCTTTTTATTTGATCTCAAACTCACGGGTGGTATTTTGAAACATTTGATTGAGCTCAGTCAATTAGCCTTGATTATGGTTTGGCTTTCCCCTCGGAATAGGCTGCTCCATGGGGAATGCCACTCATACCAAGAGTGAGGCAGAGCAGGATGACTCAGCTGATTAATCAGCTTGCTTTTTTCTTTTGGAGGAGCAAGTCTTTGGCTTCCCCAGCTGCTGAAGTGATCACTATCGAGCTCGTGTTGTAACTCACAGAGTTTTGGTCACCCCTGACTCATCCCAAGGGAGAGAAAGTCACCTGCAACCACTGAGCTGTCAGACAATCATGGAATGACAGAATGCCAGGCTGGCTTGGGGTGGATGGGACCTTAAAGTTCATCCCAGGTTGCTCAGGGCTGTCCCACATCTCTGTGACTGATGGACACACTCAGCAATCCTCACCACAAAGTCCTTGGCTTTCCCAGGAGAAATATTTCCATTTCTGAATGAGATTTGTCCCTAGTTTGGAATCAACCATAACCCCCAGGTTTAAGGGTTTGGACAGTGGTATCAGTTCCTTCTAGACAAGTAAATACTGACCCCACACCTGCATTTTGCTAAATAAATCCAGTCACTTCCTTAGAACACGGCACAGAAGCTGCAGATCAGCCATGTCTCTAATTCCCAACCCACAGATTTGCTGAATTTATTAACCAAGTCAATGGAAGAAAAAATGTGGAAAAATGCGAAGTGAAATTTAAGATAACTATTTTTCCCTTTTTTGATAGGTAAATCACACCAAAATGCAGCCAGTAAACAGGCACAGTATGTGATCATGGCCATGAAATGCCTACAACGTCAATGGACTTAATGAGAAAATTAAACAAATCTCAATTAGAGGCACAATGATTCTAGACAGGCAAACCCCATCGCTCCCCCAGCTTCCCACTAAGTGGGTCTCCAAGCATGGAAAGGTTGCCAGCTCTGGGGAGCACTTTAGAAAGTTAATGACAGTAAAAGTGGGATTCACTGGAGACTCTAATCCTGACTCCATAAGCATTGCCAGAGGCCCGACATGAAGAAACAAGTACTATTTCCAGCAGCCTGCAAAGCCAAGGCAAAGATTAACATCTGTCAGGATCAGCTACAGAGGAGATTCTTATTGATCCTTGAATGCCACAAGAATTTAGGAGGGCTAAAAGCAAATGGAAAGGCAGTATTCCTGTATCAGTGGCTTTGGGCTGTAAATTTAAAGTAGCTTTCCCTGCATTGCAGCCTCGTGTTTGCAAACAGCTCTGGGTGTTACAAGGTACAGGAGGTATTTGTTTCCAACTTAGTCACTGTCAAGCTTAGTCTTGCAGGAAAAGCAGTGACAGGGAGCAGCTCTGGTGCTGTTCCCACCCTCCAAGCCTCTGGGTTTCGTGTTCGGGCTGTGTTGCTGTGGATTTTGTTCCTGCCTTATCCCTATCTATCCCTACTAACAAGATTAAGACTTTGCTCACATTCTTCTAATTAAAATGCTGTAATTCTGGGAAGAGAGTCCACGTCTTCTTTTAGCTGGGTAATCAGTACATCTGTGAGTTCAAGTTACTATTTTTTAACATCAAAGCTCTCTTCCTTGCAGGCTGGGACTTTTCATCCACACTGCTCTGAATAACACACTTTATTTTGGAGTGGTGGGATCAACATCATCTCCTACGAGGACAGGCTGGGAGGGCTGGGGGTGTTCCACCTGCAGAAGGCTCAGGGGACACCTTAGAGCCCCTTCCAGTGCCTGAAGACCTCACTGTACCTGAAGGGGACTCAGAAAAAGAGGGAGAGTGACTTTTGACACAGGCAGGTATTGGTAGGACAAGGGGGATGGTTTCATACTGAAAGAGGAGAGATTTAGATCAGGTAAGAGGGAGCAATTCTTTCCTCTGTGGATGGGGAGACACTGGCACAGCTGCCCAGGGCAGTGGGGGAGTCACCAGCCCTGTAAATGTTCAAACCCCATGGGGATGTGGTGCTGAGGAACATGGTTTAGTGGTGGGTTAATGTTTGGACTTGATGATCTTAAAGCTCTTTCCCAACCTTCCTGATCCTGTGAACCCCAAAGTGAATTTCACTTACCAGCTGCAGCCTAAAAATATTATTTCCAAGTTATTAATTCTGTAGCTTCTCCTTCCTATAGGAAAGTCCCACTCCAGACCTTTCAGAAGTTCCTCCTCCCAGTTCCACTCCTCTCCCTGTATTTTCTGGAAGGTTGTGATACAGCACTGAGGGAAGGGTTTGTTTAATCAGCTCCTGCAAGAGGATGTTTTGATGAATGTAGGATGAGGAAACTTGGTCCAGCAGTTTAGCCCTCCCAGTCCCACGAGTCCCCACGTTCAGTCTATTGATTGTTCTCACCCTGGGAATGGAAAAAAGGTTCATATCTAATATAATAAAAGGCAGCAAGGACAATAACATGCTGGCAAACACAGTAACAGGAATCTTCTAATCCTGGCCTCCTTTTATGAGAACTCCCACATTTCCATGTCTTCATATCAGGGAAGTCAGTGAAGCCCAGAGAAAGCTGAAGTGTGAACAACACAAAGATGTTCAAAGCCATTTAGGCACTTGGGTTACTCAGGCTCAGAGCAGGGCCAGAGAGAGTTCTAGAAAACATGGCAGAAACATGCAAGAGCACAGTTTAAAGGGAAAAGATGCTTCTCCCCCAGTATACTTCTTGACTGTATCAAAAAATGCTTTCAGCAACCAGATGATGCCAGAAAAGAGAACATGTAAAGCCCCTTCAAATGCTCCTAAAACAACCGAGTTGCCAAACACAGATTTATAAGAACTGCTGAGACTGCCAGGTCAGTCCAACTCCCTGTTTCCTGTTCTTAAGCAAAGGTTGCTGAACTTCATTTAAACTTCTTTGAGCTCTGTTCTTTGCTTGAAGGATTCCCACAGTTCCAGAAAGGATCAGAGCTTTCCTTCAGCCACACTTTTGTGCTGGGCTGTCCTTTTTCACAGGGTAACTCTGTGCCCAGGAGAGCTGCTCAAAGACAGGGCATTGATTTCAGAGACAGCTGCAGGCTCCCAGCAAGGCAGAACGTCCTGCACTCTGCAACCCTTCTCTGCCTCTTACACTGGGCTGGGTGTGAGGTGAGGATATTCCAGAGCCAGCAGGCTCCAGTGACTCAATACCCAGACAAACCAACCCCCTTCCCACGGGTAAATATTACCCAAAAATTCATTTCACCTTAAATGGCTGAGCAGGGAGGGGGGGGGGGGGGAATAAAACCCTCCTGCCTTCAAGCATCCCCAGCAGCTGCCTGCCCTCAAAGTGTGACATCAGAGGGAGATGGAAAACTCCTACTCCCCACTTCTCCCTGGGCCCGAGCCCAGCAGCTGAAATATGGCCCCAGTTCAGGCTGTGTTTGCTCTGGGGGAGCACGGGCAGATTTGTTGTGCAGCAGCTGCCTGACACACTCCCAGGGCTGAAGTTTGGGCTGTGCTTCTCTCACAGGTTCAGTGTCAGCTCCCCAACTGGAGCAGAGCTGACATTCTCAGAGCACAGGAATGAGCTGACCCCTAAATCAAGCCTCTCCCCTCGCTCAGTGCAAGAAAATGCAGTTGGAATTAGTTTTCCTGAAGATGTATTTTGTTGTCAATGTACAGGATGCGTTCTGTTTTGTTACCACCCCTCTTGGGGGCTGCCAGCAGCTGTCTGGCTTTGCAGCCACGTGAATGACTGCAGTTAATGATTAATACAATCACAGAGCAGTGAGTAAATACCTTCCCCAGCAGATGAAAGCCAGGATGCTGGAGACAACCAGAGGTTCCACGTGTGCTGGTTGTGTGGGGCAGGAACTGGGAGGCAGCTGCTCTCAATGTGTGAAAGAAGGAAGGCAGAGAGACTTGTGAATCCACGAGTCAGAGGCACGTGGAGCAGCTCTTGGAGCTGGAGAGGACACAAACCACGGGATGTCAGGGCAGAGACACGAGCAGGGGCAGGGCTGGGGTGCAGAGAACAGGAGGTTTCCCCACCAGGATGGTGTTGCTGCCCAGCAAACCAGCAGAGCTGGAGACATGGGCTGAGTCCAGTGGATGAGGGTCAACAGGGACACACCAACCCCATGGAGGGCTACAGGGGGGACAGAGTGGCTGGCCAGAAAGGGACCTGGGGGTTTGGATAGACAGGAGTGTGCCCAGGTGGCATCCTGGCCTGGAGCAGGAACAGTGTGGCCAGCAGGACGAGGGCAGTGATCCTTCCCCTGGACTCAGCTCTGGGGAGGCCACACTTTGAGTGCCGTGTCCAGTTCTGGCCCCTCAGTTCAGGAAGGACATTGAGGTGCTGCAGCAGGTCCAGAGAAGAGCAACGAGGCTGCTGAAGGCTCTGCAGCACAAGTGCTGTGAGGAGAGGCTGAGGGAGCTGGGGGAGTTCAGGGAGACCTCAGCCCCCTCTACAACCCCCTGACAGGAGGGTGTACCAGGTGGGGTCGGTCTCTATTCCCAGGTGACCAGCAATAGGACAAGAGGGCGCAGTCTGAAGATCTGCCAGGGGAGGTTTAGGTTGGATATTAGGAAGAAATTCTTTACAGAGAGAGTGATCAGGAATTGGAAGGGGCTGCCCAGGCTCATGGTCGATTCACTGTCCCTGGAGGTGTTTAAGGCAAGACTGGATGTGGCACTGAGTGCCATGACCTGGTAATCACAGTGGGGTTGGATCAAGGGTTGGACTTGATGATCTCAGAGGTCTCTTCCAACCCAGCTGATTCTGTGATTCTACCATTCTACACCTTCAAAGAGAGTCTGTAGAAGGAGAAAGACCAAACCTACCTCTGACCACGCTCTTGCTCAGCTCCCTGTCCTGGATGAAGCCTGCAAACATCTGTGTCTCCATGAAGAACTGCAGGAAGTGGCGCACGTTGCGTGACACGTGGGATTTCCGGAAGGGCTCCCGCTGAAACTGCCTCTCCCCCTGCTCCGTGACCATCATGTGCAGGGAATAGTGCCCAACCAGCTCCACAAAGAACTGCACAAAGGCCTCAGACACCAGTGAGTTCAGGGTGCTGTCACCTGCCAGGGGACACAGAGAGATCCTTCCTTTGGTCCTTCCCCTTCCAAAAGAGGAGCAGCTTTCTTAGCGGCCTCACTTATTGGACTATGGAATCTCTGTGATGTCAAAGAAGTCACAGCAGGGACAGGTTCCATTCTAAAGCTCTTCTAGGAGTTAAACCAGCCAGAATTTCATCTGGGGTCTAATTAGCTGTCAGCTCAGAACCAGCCAATTTTAATTCTCTTAAGGAATTGGGCATTACAGAACACAAAGCCACTGGGAAACCAACTTTGTTACTCCTCATGTGTATGGAAAAACCTAATTTGACAATGCCATTTAATGCTTTTTAAAACTCTCACACTTCCTTAGGTGATGGATTATGTATAAATCAGTCCAGCTTTGAAAATGATCTGCCAGAGTACCTCCTGAAGTACAGAAACTTGCTACGTTCTCAGTTTGGGAAAAAACCATTGTCTCTGCCACTTAAGGAAAATCAAATAAAACTCAAAGCACAGGAACTGATGCCCTTGGCCCAGGGAAAACTACAGCTCTGCACACACTGACTGTGCAAGGAGGAACAAGTGTCAGCACACCAAACCTCTCACATCTTCACAGAAGGAAGATGTTCTCAGTGAGATCACAGGGAAACAGCTAAAATGTCTCTTCATGTTTATTTTGCTCATTTTTTTCCCAGCTCCATGGCAGCTGTAGAGATCTGCTAAGGGGAAAACACTTTTCCATAGGAAATTTGCCACAGGAGTACCTTGTGTGTCACTCTGCCCATGTGACAGGATTTCATTTCGTTCCTCCAAGACTTGTACAAGTGCAGCCTGGAGTTTATGAGGCAGGATCTCATCTTCATCTGACACCTGCACACAAAAATTGGCCAAGGAAGGATTTTTGTGTTATACCCCTCAGCAACAGAACCAGGGAATAGATCAGAAATATCCAGAACATGCCTAAAGCAGCCAGAGGGGAGTTACTCTGGGGTATATCTTGGTGGAGATAATACATTTGTTTTGTAGCCACAGAAATGAAAAGCATTTGCTCAGCACCCTCCAAATATGTTCTTTTAGTGTCACACACACAGCTGGCCAAGACAGAGCATGTGCTACAGCCACAACACACACTCAAGGCTTATCTCACCAGGGATAAAACACACAACAACATACAGCAAGTCTGTTGAGAAAACATGACAAGTCTCAACCCCCAATAATTGGGGTTTTAAAAAAACCCCAATCCTTCAATACCTTTCTCCAGTTGCAGGCTGCAATGCAAAACAGGACAGTGAGGCAAGGCAAAGGAGAAGCAAAAACCCTCCTGAACTAGCAATAAATACCCCAGTGTGTTTACAGGTCCTTGTCTGGGGATGCAGAAGGTGAAGCTCAGCAAAGAACCACAAGTGACCAGTGATAATTTGTTGCCTAGATTATCACTCCTGGGAAAAGCAACAGCCCAAACCAACAAACACACCCCAGCCAGAGGAGAGAGGAGAAGGTGTACAGAACTTGTACAGAACAAGTAGAGCCAGAAAGCAGAGATCTTAGTGATGCCCTTCACAGAACAAATCAAGTCTCTGTTTCTCAATTCAGCTCAGACAAGCAGCATCTTTGGCTTTGCAGAGCTCTCCACCTCAGTCTTACAACAAGGATTTGTAAGCCTGTTCCCTTCTCTGTTGGTCCAAAAGGATTACAAGATATTTCTTCAGCCACTGGAGTTTACAGACAAACTTTTCAGCTTTTCCTGATTCCTTGTTTTTATTTTCCTTCATTGATGCCTTTTCCTGGCACGAGTGACTGGTACTGTTATTTCACTCACCTCTTGCAAGAATTTGTCAGCACAAAGATCAACAATGAGAACCTGAGGAAAGATGTAGGAAACACATTGACTCATAAACAGCTATTTTGCTGTACAGAAAAAAAACCCCACCACTTTTTAAATTTGTTTTTTAAAGCCCTGTCACACACAAAACACAAGTTTGGCATAACTGCAGCCTGTCTCTAAGAACAGTGAATATTCCTGTCCCCAAGAACAGTGAACATTCCTGTCCCCAAGAACAGTGAACATTCCTGTTTGTACGAACACTGAATATTATTTATCTTTGATAACTCTGGAACACCCTGACACGTGTCTGGCAAGTCCACCCACTACCTCAAAAAAGTTTGAGATTACACTAAGACAGAACCCAAAGATTATCCCAGAGGGCTCAAGCTCATCCCACTGACATTGTCCCTCACCCTTCTCACCTCTTCTATGGGCAGGTCCTGGAGCTGTGGTAAGGAGCAGGAGAGAATGCCAATTAGGAACGGGGTCGGAGAGCACACGATATCAATCATAGAAGCTGGCAGGACTGGGATGTAGGTGTGCTGCCAGGTGAAGGGGTAAAGAGTTGCAACTGCAGCGTGGCCACACTTAGACAGAGTGCTGGAAAGGTGAGAGAGGCACAGGGTGCATTGTCAGTGTCTCCTCAGGTCTCAGCTACAGCCACAGGTTAGAGACGCTCTGGGAAAGGGTCACTCCTGTGCAGGGTGTGTGCAGCAGCAGAAGCCCCATGCACCCACTTTTAAAGTCAGCTCTGGGGAGCTAAAACAGCACCAACCCAGGCTCAAGAGGTAACTTAATACATTTCCTCTTGTGTAAAAGGCACACTCCAAATTCTAAGCACGCACGTGTCATGTGGCAAGTGCAAAAGGTTCTTAAATGTAATTCTTTAAAACCAGGGAGACAAGCTTGCACATGGAACAGCCCCAAAGAAAACAGGAGCAATACTGGTGCCCAGTAACAGCATCTCTCAGAAGTCAGTCATTACCTCAGGTTGTCAGCCACAAAGATGACCCTCCTTTCCAGCAGGAGAGAGGCAAAGACCCGAATGGTGTGGGAGACACTGAGACACTGGAAGAGGCACTCGAAGTCGACGTGCTCGAGCCGAGAGTCCAAGGGACGGCAGAGCTCCATCACCTGAGGGGGACAGGGGCACGGAGATGGTGGCCCCTCAGCCTGGCCAAGAGGAGCTCATGGGGGCTGCAGCTTCCTCAGGAGGGGTAGCACTGATCTCTGCTCTGTGTGAGCAGGGACAGGACCCAGGGAATGGCCTGGAGTTGTCTCAGGGAGGGTTAGGTTGGATATCAAGGAAAGGTTCTTCCCCCAGAGGGTGGTGGGCACTGAAAAGGCTCCCCAGGGCAGTGGGCATGGCCCCAAGGCTGCCAGAGCTTCAGGAGGGTTTGGACAATGCCCAGGGACAGGGTGGCATTTTGGGGTGTCTGTGCAGGGCCAGGAGCTGGACTGGATGATCCTTGTGAGTCCCTTCCAGCTGAGGATATTCCATGATCCTAAGTGGAACCCCAAGGCCCAGGGCAGTTGGTGCGGCACAGAGGACTCCCCAGCAGCTCTTGGTTAAAAAGCAGGGAATCACTCCCACAGCAGCTGATGCCACATGAGAAAGATGGTTTCTGTAACAACCTCCCTTCCAACTTCAGGGCATTGTCCTCAGCCTAATTACTGACAGGCAGCACCACTGCAGGGCCCTCAGCAAAGAGTGTCTGTGCTCCAGAGGCCCCACTGAGACAAGGAAGCCCATCCTGACCCCTTTACCTCATCTCCTGCTCCTGGCAGGAAACTCCTGACGGTGATGGTGCGTCCTGGCGCAGGGAAAGGTGCCTCCATGACACTGCGCATGAACGGGTGCACCAGGGCTGGGGACATCTCCCTCCTCTTCTCCACCTCATCCAAAATCTGCAAGAGAACACATGGGGCACTGCTTCACTGCTGCTGGGCAGCCAGAGGAGGGGAGAGCCTCTCCTAGAGCATCCTGGGCCATGGGGAAGCTCTTCCCCCTCGCTTGGGACTCCTGTGAAAGCCCCTTTCAAAGGTCTGGATGATCAAGAAGGAACAGCAAGCACAAGTCTCAGTTCTCCAGTCTCCTGCTACTGGAAGGAAATGCCTTGTAGGCAACAATCAAATTCTCATTATTTAGAGAAGCAACACTCCCTCCCCTCCCCAAGAAACCTTCCTGGAGCACTGCTCTAGAAACTCTGCTCCAACAATCAGAATCAGCTTTCAGCAAAGTCTACCCCTGCATTTTTCTGCCCTCTGCCCTGCAGCAGCTTTCCCCAGCCTTCACCTCTTCACCTCCCCTCCTCGTGGTGCTGCAAGAAACAAGGTGAGATCCACACCCCTCCTAAACTGATTTTCCATTTCCAAGCCGTGGAAGAAGAGGATGAAGGGGCACCCTCAGCAATACCAGGTATCAGAAGCTGCTTCCTGGCAGCAATTGCTGAAGGATCTGTGTGTTGGCTCACAAGTCTCTGCATCAGCATCATGTTATTTCCCCCCTTAAAGCAAAGGCAGCCAGAAACCCCCAGTCCCATGGGATGAGCTGCAATCACTAAGCAATTCCAGGCCTGACAGAAGCACCCAGTTACCTCCTGGAGCCTGCAGGCTGGCAGAGGCTCAGGTAAGGGGCTGTCCCCAGCTCACCTTGGAGAAGAGGTTGAAGCAGCCCAGGCGGCTCACGATGCAATAAACCTCGGGCAGGCGCTTCCCTTTCCCTTCTGGCTGAAAGGCAACAGAACAGGTCTGCTGAGAACAGGGGTGCAATGAACAGCCTGCACTGCAGCTGATCTGCACAGTTCCTTCTGCTGCACTTCCCTCTACACTTCTGACTTGAAAGTTTCCTGAGGAATGCCCAGTTCTGGGAGCTGTGGGGGTTTTTTTCTTCCCATTTCAACTCTTTCTGGGCATCATCATGACATCATACATTTCAAAGGGCTGGGGACCTCCCCAGCAGCACAGGCTGCATAACCCCCATGGGAACCCAGCCCTGGCCCATGTCCTGCAGCTGGTAGTGCCTGCACAAGTGCCTGCTGTGCTCTCCAGCCCACAGCCAGACCCTTACCAGGAGCTTCTTGCAGTAGCCAAACCAGCGGCTGCCGTCCTCACCCGTCAGCACGAAGGAGAACGTTTCACTGGGGAACCAAAGGGCAGGCAGGGTTAAACTCATCACACAGCCCACAGGAGACACTGACACAGCACCCAAAGTACAGCCAACCTCCTTCTGGTCATGCTGAGGATCCCTGGCTGGGGATAGCAAGGACTTCAGGCTCTGTTCAGGGTAAAAACCTTGCACCGTGTGGGCTCTCACCGAGCTATTCCAGCTCTGCTCCTTCCCAGCTGCTTCTCCATCCAGCCAAGAGGAGCAGCAGAAGCACTTCCAGCCCCAGCAGCTGGTTTTGGACAGATGGCACCAAGTCCCTTATAGTAAAGACAGTGCTTGGACAGAAGCAGAACTCTGAGCCCACCTCCCCTTCCCCTGCCCAGGGGGTTCAGCCTTTCCCATTTCCCCTGGCCCTGGCTGCAGTTCCTCTGGCACACGCCAAAGCTTTCAGCATGGCCTGTTTCAGGCAGGAATATTCACAACCAAGCCTTTACCTTTTAAGGTCTGATGCAGGAAACCAGTCTTTGGGGTCTGGAAAGCAGAATTTGGGAATGACCTTCAGCCTTTCTTCAGTATCCTTGGACTGTCTGAAGGGATGTTCAGGCTGGAGGGGTAACACAAGCATTTGAAGTCAGTGAAGTTGGGGCACAGCTGCAGCACTGAAGACAACAGAGAAAGCATCTTCCTGACACTTCCAAATGCTGATCCATCAGATAGCTAATGCACAGGTACAGGAGAATATAGTCTGACTGTAACAGATTCCCAGTTCCCTCTTGCATTTTTCCTGCTGATTGGACCTTTGTAAAACGAACCAGCTGGTTTTGGTAAAAATGGGGTAAGAATTTACAAGCACTCGACTTTATTGGGGAATGAAGCCAGAACTGACCCCCAGATGATGGCTGGGCCAGCCTGGCTTGGTTCTATCCCCAGCAGATTTGAAAACACTAATAGGAACAGGATTGTGTCCATCCTGGGATGTTCAGACCACTCACAACTCGAGTGTGAAAACAGTGTCTCTGAATCACACATTCCAGCTACACCATGTGTGGGTCCAAATCAAACCTCTCAAAGACTACAGGACAACTTTCCATGCTCAAAACTGCCCAGAAAGGGCAAAAGGGAGGTGTTCAAATAAAAGAGATCACATTGAAGTAGGAAATGGCCCCAAGGAGTGGAATGTTTATTGCAGAAAGCTGGTTTTGGACACTCAGCATGCTCAGGCTATTCCAGTGTCCCAAGCTGTGACAGCACGAAGGGGTGTTAGGAAAACAGAACAGCATTTTCACAGAGTAACAGTTGTAAAAAAGCTTTGATGTCCTTGGGCACACAGCCCAAAGAAGAGGGTGACAGCAGATTACTTGGAAGCAAGGCTAATATTAGAAGGGAGGCAAACCTGTAATCAGAACACCTCCATAATTACTTGGCAATCTTTCCTGCAAAATCCCAACACGACAGACTGTCCCATCATAAGTCACTCATGCAGACACTTCAATTTGAGCAGAAAATAAATAAATACTGAGAAGATAATTTGTTGTGTCAGTGCATTTATAAAAGGCAGCAAAGAGCCACATGGCAGAGCTGGGTTGTGTGCTGGGGCAGCAGGAGGGCAATCCTGCAGTGCCCTTCCCAAAGGCAATGGACACCCTAAGGTCTGCACTATCTGCAGATATTATTTGTCAAAGTTCAGTTTTACCCACTAAATTAACCCTGTGCACCCTTTCTGGCTGCAATTCCTTACTCATCTCATGAATCCAAAGCATTTATACATTTAAGACTTTGGAGTTATTTGTAAATAAATCCTTTAGGCAGCTGCAAGTGGGGCGCTGTGGGTCCTGCTGGGGTGCCACAGAACCCCCCTCAAGGAATCTCCTTCTCTATTCATGCAGATTCCTTAATACCTCTGCCTTTCTCCTGAAAGCACAGCCAGAATTCCTAGCTCTGTTCTGGTGGCAGTGGAAGGCAGCAGGTACAAGCCTAGATAGTGACAGCTAAATATTCATCTCAATCTGGAAGCCCAGAAGCATCCAGGCTCCATCTCAGCTCCACAGCCATGCACACTGAGCCATCATTCAGAGCCACACACTGATTTTGTCACCCATTTGGGCTGAAGAGCTTGTTTCAAAAGGCTTGTTCTAGCTACAGCACTTGAACTTCCACAGCTCTCCCTTCTTTTGGGGGGTTGCTACACACAGCTTTGCCTTTTGATTGTTATTTTTTTCAAAATAGTTTAAATAAGAATAAAAATCCCTGGGATTCCTGGGCACCATCAGTGAAATTGCTTCACTCCCTGTTTATAAATCAGACTACTAGGATGAGACCCTGCCAGGATGAGACCCTGCCCTCACCTGCCTCAGCAGGTATTACAATCCTGTGTGGATTTGTATTTCCAGGGAATTTTAGTTAAGCAGGAGCCTTTCTAGTTCCAAAAAGAACAATAAACTCATCATCAAGAAACATATTCAACAACCAACCTAGGTCTGTAACTGAGCAAGGTGCTCCCTGTTCCACTCTGTATCCTGCCCAGTGGACTCTGGGAAGGTTTGGAGGGCAGGTTTCCATGCAGCTCCTACCTTGCTGGGAAACTGCTGGATGATCTGTGGTGTGTAGGTCACCTCAGATGCCTTCTTGTGCAGGGACACCACCACAAAGAGCTCGAAGAGCCGCTGCTCCTGGAGCTCTATGAGATCCCTCTCCAAGGTCTGGTAGTGTGGGTTCCTTTTGGAGGCTTCCTGAACCTGCCCTGGGCACCTGTGGCGACCTGGAGAGAGGAGGAAATCCCAAATCAGCCTGTGGCTGTCCCTGCCACACACCTGCAGGTCACACAAGAGGATTTGTCACTGCCTTTAGAGGGGGAAAAGAGATGGGTGAATTTGCCTGACATCCCTCTGCAGGATATGGGACACCTGAGTCAGCTCCTCCTCTCCCAGGTGACAAGTGACAGGATGGGAGGAAAAATTGCATCACAGGAAGGGTTGTGAAGCATTGGAAGGGCTGCCCATGGAGTCACCATCCCTGGAGGTGTTCCAAAAATGGGTGGATGTGGCATTAAGGACATGGTTTAGTGGTGGTGCTGGGTTGATAACCATAGAGGTATTTTCCAACCTTTATCCCATGAGTGAGACAGGGAGCACTAGCCTTGCAGCAGCTCTGCAAATGCCTCCTCACCAATATCCAGCACATCTGCTGCCCTGCTGCTCTTTCCATGCACCTTGGAGTGACAGGCAGTGACTCTGAAGCAGCACTGACACCTCAGGAGGGGCAGGGCCACTTTGCTGGCCAAGAAACCTGCAGGCTGGGATGTCCTGACAGGCAGCACAGACTCACAAGCACAGGCACAGCACTCTGACGTCAGGAATTCCTGGGGCCCAGGCACTGTGACACATTCTAGACACTTTCAAACAGCTCTGAAAGCAGGCAGTGACTCAGTCCCTGTATTTCTGCAGAGATTCTTCACTCTCCATTACTCTCCTTAACATAAAAAAGTGGAACTTCACTATTCATTCCAAGCTTTGTGTGTTTCCCTCCAAGTAAATGAAACACCTAAGCTGATTTACAGAATCCCAGAATGGTTTGGGTTGGGAGGGACCTTAAAGTTCATCTCATCCCACCCCCTCCCATGGGCAGGGACACCTTCCACTAGCCCAGGTTCCTCAAACCTGGCTTTGGACACTTCCAGGCATGGGGCAGCCACAGCTTCTCTGCCCAACACCAGCTAAAACCAAGGAGGGGGTTCCAGTCTGTAATTTGGCTCTGTGACCAACTCAGGACTGTGGAACCAGACAAATACCCAAGTGATTTCTCCCCAGAGGAAGGAGCATTTCCCAGCATTATATAAAACAGAACCAAGGGAAAGAATGAGGGAGGAAATAACCTCAAGTGTTGGCAGAAAAGTATTATTAATATTTTAGTTAACTGTGACTCTACCAACCCAGAAATGAATCTGCTTCTGGTGACAGGCAGATTAATGACATTAAACCTCAGGGGCTCAGGAGAAGTGGCAGAAATAAAGGTTGGTTTGCCTTGGCCATGCAGCCTCTGAGAGGTCCCCTTTCTGTGTCTCAGCAGAAGCCACCACTACCCAGCGTGCTCATCCCAGGAGAGCCTCAGCCAAGGGAGCAGGGCCAGCCCCTGTGATTCACTCACTTTTTGGCTGATTTTCCGTATCGCTTTCATTGCCGCTGGTTTCACCTGAAACACACAGAGTTTTCACTTATTAGCCACGCAGAAGGAAGATGGGCAACACCCAGAGTTGGAAAGAGACTCATCACATCAACATCCCTCGGGGCTGCCCACCAAGCCTGCCCAGAGCACCAGCAATGTGGGGCAAGAATAAATCTCAAAGAGCAGAGCTGCTGTCAGTAAATGGCCTGGAGGGCACCTGAACTCAGGCAAAGAGCAGAAACCAGGGGGTTCTTTGATGCTGCCACAAAACTTTGCAGAATATATTACAAAAAAAGGCCACACTGTGGCTACAAAATAGAATATAACTTCAGAGGCACACAAGAGATGAGTGGAGCAGTTGTTGTGCCAAGTGGTTGGCTGAGGAATTCTTGGCTTTAGGTTAGTGGTTTATTGGGAAAGCACTTTTATCCAGTAGCTCAGCTCTTCAGGCTCAGAATCTTCTACTTGTGACAGTGTTAAACTTGTGTTAGGCACGCGTTGCCAAGCCCAGCTATGCTGAAAGCTCAGCTCCAGCTGCAAGGGTCCTGGCACAGCATGAGGTGGTGTTGCCAGGCCAGGGGGCACAGGAATTGTGCCACCCCCGAGGTTTCCAGCACAGACAGTGGTGCTGCAGACCCTGGTACCTTTCACTGGAGGTGCTTCTCTCCCAGCAGGACTGAGCAGCTTCACCTTCTTCTTACCACGCTTGGAATCAAAGATCTCCTGGATTTTCAGTACCAGCTGAAATCCAAACCAGAAGCAGAGGTTAATGTGTGGCTCCTGAAAAGGCCTGGGTGCCAACAGGATGGCACCATCGAGCACCACAGCACTTGGGAAGAGCTGCCCAAATCCTGCCAGGAACCCTGGCCCTGAGGCTGGAGCACTTCTAGCCCAGCTCACTGGATCCTGCCTGAGCACACATTTCTGCTGCTGGCACAACTCAAAGCTGAGCCCAAACTCTGGAAATTGTCACACTTGCCTTCCCAAAGAGACAGAAGTGACAAACTGGATGGCATCAGATCTCCAGCTTCTATGAAAACCCAACTGCAGAGGCACTTGCAAGAGCATCTTACAAACCCTCCACCACAGAGGACTCAGAATTCCACATGCTCTCCAGCATCCCAATTCTTTCCAAGCCCAGAAAGAGCAGAGCTCTCTCACTGTGTCTTGGAGCCTGGTTTTGGGTTTTTTTTCCTAAGTTTCCTGCTGTAGTTTGACATCAGCTCAAGGAAGTTTCCCAAAGCACAGGTCAGGCACAGAACAAGGCTGCTCCAAACACACTCCTTGTTAAAATGAAGGATTATGAATTTGGAGCAACCTGGGCTAGTGGGAGGTGTCCCTGCCCACGGCACGGGGTGGGATGGGATGAGCTTTTGGATCCTTTCCCCCCAAACCACCCTGGGATTCTGTGATTTTTGCACAGGTGAAGGCAGAGATTGGGACATGATAATGGCTCTGTGCTGCAGGGACACCACAGACCCGGGACACTGGAAAAAAAAAGTTGGGAAAAAGCAGTAAAAAAGCAGGCTCAGCCACAGCCATGAAAGAAGGGTCAGCATTTAGCCACTCCAAACATCACAGGTGGCTTTTCCTTCACGTGAAGAAGGATTTTCACTAAATGCAGGGAGCAGGTCAAGTTCATTCTTGCCTCAAGTTAACAATTCATTAAACTGAATGCAGGAGGGTGGGGCCCAGCCATTTGTCACCACAAATACTGCATAAAAAGGAAGATATTCAAGAGAACCTGTTTGTCAGCTCAAGCCTTTATCCCCAGCTCAGCAAACTAGGCTTAGGCTCTCCTTTTCCAATGGATTTCTCCCTATTTTTGCCTCAGTCAGTCCTCCCAGCATGAGGAGGCTGCAAGGAACAAACGGCCCACAGCAGAAGGCAGTGCTTCTCCTGCCAAATCTGCCTTCTTTCCCTTTTCATCCAGCCCTACCTAGAGCAGGATCTTCACTTCTGTTCTGATTTTTGTGCAGCTGAGTCACCAGGACAAGATCCTGGGTGTGTTTAGGGCAGCCATGTGTTTCTTCAGCAAAAAGTAAGTTTTTTTCTTTTTAAACTCCAGCCTTTTTTATAATCTCTCAAGCAATCTTGGCTCAGTTCCTCATGAACAGAGAGTCAAGTGATCTTCCTGCATGTGAACTGTTCCCAGATTTTTGGAATAGGTTTGCTTTTGGAGAATGTTTTCTTTTCCTTCCCTTCTCCAAAGGAAAGATACTCTCCATCACAGCATTTTAATAATTTTGCCATCTCCTTACTGATTTTCCAGACCTACAGTTTGTTGAAAAGCACAGACAGAAGTTACTTGATACTCCAAAATACTTCCAAAGGTTTGAAAAATCCAACTCTACCTCACAGTCTTGTGCAATCTGAGCAAATACACGTGATTTTCATGAGATAAAGCCCTGCAGAAGTGAAATGATTTTACCATGGCAAAATTAAGTCCTTGCCAGCTGGGATTTGAGTTCCATGCACAAAGTGCCATCACAGTGGCAGCTCCAGTTCTTCTACAGCACCTTTTATCACCAAGGGACATGAGCTGGTAACCAATTCAAGGATCTAGAAAGATTCCCAAGGCATCAAATGAGAACTACAACAGTCCTTTAAAAACCTTTCTCAGTCCTCTGGCCTTTGGAGCCACACAGGAGGGACAGGCCAGAGGGGACAACTGCCTGAAGGTTTTATGAAATGCGCTGATCCCTAAGAGCCGCTCTTCACCTTTAGACTATGAGACAGCTGTTCCTGATGCCAAGCCAAGAACTCCAAGCCAACATGCCCAGAGCCATCTAAGAACTCAGGAGCTGCAGTGAGAACTTCAGGATGAGTCTGGGAAGCCCCTGGGAGCAGGGGACACATACACACAGTGGTACAGAGCTGTCCCTCTGGCTCAGGGAGCACAAAACCAGCACCATTACACTCCATGGAAACACTGGGAATGAGGCTTAAATAACAAAGGAGGAGGAAGAGCTTGTATTCACACACAGCCTTGATTTCCAGTACCTTCCACCAAGTACTCTTGGCCATCAAATCCCCTCCTGTCCCAGCTAGAACTGGCCCTCTGATCCCCAGAAACACCTGCCCTGCTCCTTGGAGAGGGAATGGTTTGAGCAGGTCCTGTGTCCACACACACAGCCCCGTGACCGCTCTCCAAGCCCTTACAAAGCAGCCAGAGTTTGAACTGCCATGCAAGAAGTGCCATCTCACACTTCAGCCTCACCCAGGGCAGGTTCTTCCTCCTGCTGGCAGCCTCCACTGCTCGGAAGAGCTTCCACTCAGACAGGGTGACAGGCAGAGAGGTGTCCTTCACCACCTTCCCTTGGAAACTGGGCTGGGAGGGCTTCAGCTCAAGTGTCTTGCGGATGAGGAAGGGAGGTTTGGGGGGAGGCTGGAAAACAGAGTCAGAAGAGATGGTTAAGCATCAGAGCAAGCTTTGGCCCCAGCTCAGAGGCAAAGCAGGCAGATTACAGATGGTAAATCTGCCCTACCAAGCTCTCTAGCCCACCCCACCCACTCAAGCATCTCATCAATGCTCTCTTCTTCCTGTTCTTTCGCCCCTCAACTGCCCCTGCCATGGCTGTTCATTATTCACATTATATATACTTTACATTTGTAACAAACAATAAAAAACAAGGAAAAACAGTGACTTGCAGTGGGGAATGTGGGGCTGGGACTGAGCAGAAAATAGGGCCCTTGTGAGGATGACCCTGTAACAGCTGAAAGTTTAACCCCCCCACCCTACCTTGGGAGCCCTGCTGATGCTCCGGGGAGGGGGCAGCTTCCAGACAGATGGGACCTTCCACAGGGGCAAGGGCAGTGCTCCAATATCTTCATAAGGGTTCTCTTTTGCAGGACCTGGACAAAGCAGTGGATGGGGGATTTAAGAAAGGAGACACAGCCATGTGTTCCTGCAAGGAATATTAGTGGGGAGAGTGTGAAGTTATGTGCCAAGCTTTAACAGGGTCTGAGAGACCCGTTTTGAGATGGGTTCCCACCACTCCAAGATCCTTCTAACCCACTGCCATCAACTTGGCAAACTGGCCTCAGCAAAACAAAGCACTTGAAGCCCTGCAGAGAAAGCAGCTCTACTGCAAAGCAGCTCATCTGGC
Organism: Anabacerthia variegaticeps; assembly: GCA_035583185.1. Lineage (NCBI taxonomy): Eukaryota > Metazoa > Chordata > Aves > Passeriformes > Furnariidae > Anabacerthia > Anabacerthia variegaticeps. The sequence goes on from JAWWEW010000073.1 coordinate 2,178,117, forward strand.
AGTGTTCACTCTGATCTCTGAGCAGCAACTCGAGCAAAGCATCCAAAGAGCTAATAAAGACATCAGCTTAGCACAGGCCAAGCCCAGAGACCTTCCAGGACATCTGAGATCAGGCTGTCCACGTGCAGGTAGTTACTGACACCAACAAATGACCCCAGAGGGGGAAGAACTTCAAAAGCCACAGGGCTGGAAAGGGCCTCGACGCATCCTCATCTTCACTCCTCCCACCCCAGCAGCACTGCAACCCTGAAACCAAGTGAGGGCATCCCCCAGAAGCACAGGCACATACAGATAATGTCCTCGTAGATGTTGTCCTCTGACTGTGTGTAGACCAGCCTGGATCCTGCAGTGCCATTTGTCTCCTCCCGAAGTCTGGGCGAGCTGGTGGCTGCCCTCCGGTTGCGGAAGCCCTGGATGTCCTCAAACTCAAAAGATTTCCTAGAGGAAAACCAGTGGAACTTCTTCTAAAGGCACCTGCCTGTGCCAGTGAGCTGCTGCCTCCCATCCACAGTCCACACACAGGACGGTGCTCTGGACCCTGATTTCCAAGGGTTGGGGTTTAACCCCACAGCCCCAAGCAGCCACTCCGTGGGATAGGGGAGAGAATCAGAGGGTAAAAGTGAGGAATCACATGCATGGGTCAAGGTAAAGACAGTTTAAAAGGCAAAGCAAAAGCTGTATAGGCAAGCAAAGCAAAACCAGGGATTCATTCCCTATTTCCCAAGGCAGGCAGGCGCTCAACAGCTCCAGGAGAGCAAGGCTCCATCATGAGCAACAGTGGCAGACACCTTCACTCCAAATGTCTCCTCCTTTCCTCCTTCTTCCCCCAGTTTTTATGCTGAGCACAACATCACAGAGTCTGGAACATCCCTTGGGTCACCTGGGGTCAGCTGTCCCCTCTGCGTCCCCTCCCAGCTCTGGGCAAGCAGAGCTCAGCAGCGACTGACACACTGCTGTGTTATCAGTATTTTCATCACAAACCCAAAACACAGCACCACACAAGCTGCTACGAAGAAAATGAACTCAATCCCAGCCCAAACCAGCACACTGAGTGAGTCCTACTCACTTACTCAGGGGGATTTTTAAGTTAAAAATGAAGCTGGAGGCTCCATGGCCAAACACACTCCAGGCGAGTCCCATCCTGTCAGAGGCAAGAACCCAAAACATGTTTTGCAGACAAACAGCAGCCCTCAGAGTCAGGGCACTGCTTTCTACTGGCCCTCTCCTACTCATGCATTTGCGAGTTGGCATTTTCCTGCCATTCCAAAATCATGGCACAGAGGTCACAGAGGAGCCGCCAGGGATTTAGCCCATCATCACAAAGTTTGGGGTGTTGCTGCACACTCTGCCACACTGAAAGGTTTCAGGACCTCAAGCCACATCTCTGCTGACAATGTGCACACAGCTGCCCCAGCGCTGGAAGCAGAACTTGCATCAACCTACCTCAGATGTTGTTTTACGCACGGGAAAGAGGGAAAACCAGCCAAACCTACTGCAACAGGGGTTACCCAAACTCTTCAGCTTTAAGCAACAATAGGATCCTTCACTGCCAGGAAAGCCAAACACTCCACAGCCACAGTGCCTCGACAGAAAGCTACTCTGCAATACACAAATGGCAGCTGAGGGCAGGCTCAGGGCAAAGCAGCAGGCAGGGAGCAGGCAGGGAGCAGGCAGGGAGCAGGCAGGGAGCAGGCAGGTCTCTCCCCGGAGCCAGCCTGTTATCACTCCACAAGGTGTAGGGCTGACACCCTGTTTGGAGCCTGCAGCCTTCTTTGCAAGATTATCAGCAGCAAAAGCAGTGCACACAAAGTGCTGGAAATGGGATACTTTCATCCAGGAATATCCTCTCCCCATCAGCAGAGGCATCATCAGTAGCAGCAGCTCCACAAGGGTATCGTGGCAAGCAAGATGCTTAAAGCCTACGGAGAAACTGATGGAAGGAAACATGTTTCAGACAGGAGAGGGGATTTATGTACCTCTGGGCTCTCCCTCTGATCCTCCTGCTGTCTATTTTCTTCTCAGGATTGTTGGAGGATGGCACCAAGTCCCTTCCACACTGCTTTTGCAGGGGAACTTCCCTGGAAGCACTGGCATCTCTGCACCTCCCAGCACCCTTTTCTTCCAGGTAGCGGAATGTCCTGCGGGGTTTGGGTGGTGGGACAGGAACTGGCTCCTCCTCTTGGCCCTCAACCTCAGAGTAAATGTTTCTCAAGCTCCTCTCTGCCCTGCAGAGAGAGTCCACTCCTTTGATTTGCAGTTCTCTTTCTGTGGAGCCAGAGCTCCCTCGCTCCCTGGGAAGGTCCAAGGGAACAGCAGGGGCTTTGCCAGGCAGAAGGGCATCTGCTCTCCTCCAGAGAGCCTGTGAGGTATAGAAGTTCCCCGGGGGCAGCGTCACCCCTGGGTCCAGCAAGCCCGTTTGCCCCTGCCCTTTCCCCTTGGCTTGGGCAGCTGGGCCACCACAGTCACCGGTGTGCAAGCAGCTCCGTGCATCTTCCCTGAAGTCCAGCCCCAGGCTCTTTGGATCCTTGGAGCCGGCCTTCCTGCCCCTCACGTTGGGTGCAGCACTGCAGCTGGCATCATACCTCACCCCAAAGTCCCTCGGCTGCTGCCTCTCCTTGCCAGGGCAGCCCCGTGTCCTGCCTTCCCACTGGGAGATCTTCTGCTTGATGTTGCGGCAGTGGCTGCGGGACAGGGTCTGCAGGGCCGAGCGGGAGAAGCTGCTGTCCCCAGAGCCCGCTGGGTGCATGGCAGGTGCCCCCGTGCTCACCAGCACCCCATGCCCAGCCCGGGCCAGGTGCCCCCGTGGCCCGCACGCATCCAGCTGGCACGAGATCCACAGCACCCAGAAGTGTCGGCGCCGCCTCCTCGCACGACCTGGGGACGAGAGAAGGGGACAAGAGCCGTCAGCTGTGCTCCAGAAGAGACCTTCAGAACTTCCAGCTGCTCCCTGGCAAGGGCTGGAGAACATTCCAGCCCCAATCACATGTTCAGGACGGGCTTCGCTTCCAGGGCGCGCTCCCCACAAAGCCTGTTTGTGCAGCATGCAGTTGGGAGGGTTGATGAAAGGAAGTTGAGGCCCCACCGGCTAAAAACAACAAACAAAACACCACAACAGGAACAAAATACAAGTCAGGGATCCCAAGGGGTCCAAACTCAAGGAAATTATTTCATGGCAGAGGAACACAGCAGCATGGACCTGAGCCAGCCCCATCAGCACCTCCTGATGCTCGGCACTGCTCAGAGCCCAAGCCCTGCTGCACTGTGAGCTCTCCACGCAGCAGGGACACAGCAGGACACCTCCACAGAAAGGGAACCACATCTCCTTCTCCAGAGAGGTGGCAGCAGCAGGACACTGCTGCTTCCCCCAGGAGGAGAATAGCTGGGATGGCTGGAGAAGAGCCCGACTCTGGAGGAGTGCATCCTCCTCCCACAACTGCTCTCCTGCTGCACGACACAAGTAAAAACCTGCCTGATGTTGTTTGTCAACACCTGACCTAAATTTGCCATCAGAGAGATGGGAAGGCAGTGGTGCCCAACCTGTGGATTGCAGCCAGGGAAGGTTTGACAAGCAGGAGAAACTGGTTGAATTCTCATGCTCAAGAGAAAAATCACCCTGCATTAAGATCAGCAGAGGAGAAGAAATGCTAAGGGAAGACTCTGGCTTCTTCTACCTGAGCAGAGCCTGCACAAACAGGAGCTGTGCTGGTTGAGACTATCCCAATGTCTAATCCAGAGGATACAGCAAATGGCCTCCAGATATTCCAGCAAGGTGAAGCCACCAGGGAGAACTGGTGTGGCTGTACAGACCCACCACCTGCAGGTCCAGTATGGCCTCAGCACAGACATTTCATGTGTGGAATCCTCAGCCTCAGAGCCCTCTGGCTCTGCCTGGAGCTCACAAGGCATCCCCAATGTTCTCAGATATGCCAGCCTGGTTTAAAACTCATCCTGTACATAAGGCAACAGCCCATGGGCTCTACCAAGCCCTGCTCCTCCCTTTCTCCGGGCAACTGTCCCATTTCAGAAGTTCCAGCCCTCCAGGCCTGTTTAATGTTCTCCATTTGTATTAGGAGACAAGAGCTCAGCAAAGCTGGGCTCAGGCCAGGGTGCCAAGCCTGGCCATGCTGGCCTTGGTGACATTCCTGTGGCACCAGGGAGTCTCCCTGCAAGAGGCAGAACGAGCAGCAGGCAGTCCCCATTCCACACAGGAGCATCTCTGCAGAAAGCAATCCAGACTTGCTCCAGGTGGGAACAGGAGCCAAAGTCACACCAAGCCTGTGCTCAGGCTCCACCTGGCAGACCCAGCCAGCTGCCACTGCCACACGCGTGTCCTCCAAAGCTGCTGTGACAACACCCAGCCTGCACTGACTCACCAGAGCCAAGGATGGGCAGCAAATCAGGCTGGGACACAGAGGACCTTAAACCTGCCTGGCAAGGGTTCATGCCCCACACACCGGGCTGGGTGTGGAGAGCCCCCACCAGAGCACAGACCCACAACCTTCCCACTGCTGGCACCACACCCCGAATCCCAGGGCTCCAGTGCTGCCCCTGGCATTCCTGGTCTGCTTGGCAGAGGCATTTTTGGTGTGATTAAACGCAAAGCACCAGCCTTGGTACACCTACTTGTAATCACTAGTGAGAAAGCTCGTTGCTGAAGGACATCCCAGGGCAGGGGATGGTTTGGGCACACCTGGCACCAAGCCTTGGCTCTCTGCTGCACTTTCACCCTCCTCCAGAGCAGCACTGTGGGGAAGCAGCTCCCACAGCGTGGGTTCCTGTGGTCTGGCACTGTCACCACACTGTCCCAGACAGCTGCCAGGAACTCTCCCACTCAGCAGTGAAGAGGATAAACCTGGTCAGTCTGGGGATATTTGCTCCATCATCAGCATTCCAGCCTGTCCTCAACGCTTCCGTAGCCAGGCCACTGTGAGACCCCCTTCCCCCAGGGCAGCGAGGGGCCCCTGCCCTCTCCTAAAAATAGCATTGCTGCCAAAACATCCTGAGCCACAGCAGACCATCCTTCCCCCATCGCTGCCTGCACAGCCCTGATTAGCAGGCAGGAAAGCAGCTCTCCCTCTTCCTGTGCCACTGCAATTACTCTGCAGCTCCAGGATGCTCCCCAGGCTGGCAAAGAAGGAAAGGCTCTGTGGGGTCAGCCAGAGGAGGAGAAGGGGAAACAGCCTCCTGACCAGCCCAGCTTCACACCAGGCTGCTTTACTGCCTGCCAGGTCCTCAAACACAGGATTGCTGGATGCAGAACTGGCACAGGGAGAGGCCCTGAAGGACCCTACAGTGTAGAGCAATGGGGTTTATGCATAGGACCAAGCACTTCCAGGCCAGTGTTTTCAAGAAGAACAAGAAGCTCCGTGCCCACAGCAAGCCCTCACATGGCACCAACAGCTCCCTCACTTCCCAAGGGAATATTGAAAGGGAAATCCTCCAGCTGTCAGCAGCAATGGGAGCAGCCTGGCAAAACATGTGCATAGAATCATATAATATGCTGAGCTGGAAGGGACCCCTCAGGATCATGGAGTCCCGCTCCTGGCCCTGCACAGGACACCCCAAAATTCCACCATGTGCCTCAGAGTGTTGCCCAGCCCTGGGCAGCCTGTTCAGTGCCCGACCACCCTCTGGATGAAAACCTTTTCCCTCATATCCAACATCCATGAGGACAAATCACTGCTGAGAGCAGGCTGAGCAGCCCTGCATAGCCTTCCAGCTGGGTCCATCCTTGCTGTGCCCAGCACTGCCAGCCCGTCCCATGCCCTTCCTGCCATGACTCACATTGGTGAGGGTGCAACCAAAACTGCCTGTGCTGCAGCTTCCTCATACAGACAGACATTTCTGCTTCCTCACATCGAGCCATGGTCCAAGCTAGCCCGATGCTCCTGCCCCTCTCCCTCTCCCACTTCTGCAAAGAGGCACAATTTCATCCCGTTCCACCCCCTGTCATGGGCAGGGACACCTTCCACCACACCAGGTTGCTCCTTTAGGATAAACCTACCACACAGTGTTACTTCTCCAGCCAGTGAAGCTCCAAACAGGGGCTGGAGAAGGACTATTACTCACAAGATGAAGTAATAAGCTTCACTCAACTGAAAAGCCATAAAGTTTTGAGTGCAATCAAAGGTCTTTCCAAGGCACATCACTGATCTCAGGACTACCAGATACAACCAGACACACACAGCTCCTGGCTCATGTTGAACACAGACAGCAGAGCACACACTTAGAGCTTCTCCCCTCTCAGTGCTCTACCAGACACAGCCCTGAACTGTCTCTTCCAAAATAACCCTCCGAGGAGGAGGAGAGGAATGCAGCTCTTCACCTGCCCAGGCTTGCAAGGCAGTGGCTGCTATCAAGAACCAGGCATTTGATCTCCTGTGAGCCCAGACTAGGGTAGAGACTGATCTTTGGTGAAGAAAGAGCACACTGGTGGGGTGTGATCCAAGCAAAGCAACCCCCAGAGAGAGTCCAGGATGGGCTGGAACACAGCTCAGGGACACAGAGCTGGCAGAGACCACCAGGGTCAGGCAGGCAGCACTCACATCAGGCACTGCACACATCATTCCCATCACAAACCAGCAGACTTGTGACTGCCCCTCTGCAGAGCTCTCCTGCCAAACTCCTTCTGGCACCCATGTGCTTCCCAGTATTTCCAGAGAAGCCAAATTTATCATGCTTACTGCATTGGTGTAGTCAAGATTCCCGAATTATTTCACTGAAAGCAGTAGTTTGGGGGAAAATTATGTCATTTCTAGACAAAGTGACATATGTTTCTCCTGAAAGACTCCCTCTCTGATCCGAGCTGTGTGAGGACAGCTTCCACATCTTTACCCAAAGCAGAAGAATGAGGCATGTTCTCAGCACATGACAGGTAGCCCTGACTCTTTTTCCAGCTCTCAATGCCAGAGAGCACAATACACATTTTCCGTGCAGAGTCCCAGGACGATTCCGTTTCCTGAAACCACATTCTCAGGCAGAGAAAGCTGCTTCAAGAGTAAAATCCTGCCCAGTGCTGAGGCCAAGCCCACCCACTGCAGGTGCTGCTGCACCCCCCAACCCCCCTGCCCACAGCAGCAGCTAAGAAAAGGCTCTGGCACAGCTCCTTACCTTGTCCTGCTCCACAAACGGCACAGGAGCACACAAATCACCGACTCAGCAAGTCCCTGCAGCTCTGAGGCAATTCCTTTTTATGAGTCCTCAACCACCCAAGAGACGTCCTTGTCACCAAGCCTCCTGTGTTGGCAGCCAAGTAAAAGAGTTTCTGGTCTCCTGCAGTCTAAGAAAGCTGCCAGCTCATTCCTGGAGGGATGAGGGCACAGCCAGCACGGCAGGGACCCCTTCCAGAGCTCCCAGTTGCTGCCATTGTGTTCAGCTCCAGAACAGACACGAAGCTCCTGTGCCCAGCCCTGCCATGCTGATGCCCGACACACACGGGCAGTACCAAACAAGCAGATTTTATATCAAAAGAAGTAACACTTCAGGAATGCAGCGTGCTTAGTCATTTCCATCTCGATACAAAGCAACTCTAACCACGAGGTATTAACTCGTTCCGTGCCACTGCATCTCACCCCGAGGGGCAGTTCTGCCTCGTTAGACCCATGGCCAGGGAGAGCACAGCCCCTGGACACAGAAAGTGTGATGCTCATCCCAATTACATGGCAAAAGGAGGTCAAATCTGAGCTCTGCCATTTGTACTGATGATAAAGATACACCTGGATCTTTCAACTTCCAGCCTTTTTCTAAAGGGATGGAATCCAACCACTTGAAAGTAAGTTTTTACCCGTGCTAAAACTAAACCAAACCAAAACCAGAACCCTTCAAACATGTAAGCCCTGCAGGCTTTTATACCAGAGGACACATGGACAGAGCCCACAGTGTACTATTTTTAAATGTGTGGGGTTTGAACCTGACTCAGAGTATCTGAATGCCCAGGGCAGCAATTTGACAACAGCAGTTAACTCAGCCCCTACACCACGGGCTGGCTCCCGTCCCAGGACTAAGAGCCCAGGTGGGCACAGAGTTAAAGGGCAAACACAATTTATCCTGGAGCCCTTTCTTGGTGCCACCCTCAGGGCTGAGACTGCAGCTTCCCACAGGGCTGACATCACCATAAAGCCCCTGTGGATCTACAGGGGCCACCCAGACAGGGTGTTATTGGGGCCACAACACCACCCCACTCCTTTGGGAAAGCCCTAGCAGCACCAGGAGGTTCAGAGGGTGCAGAGCCAGGTAACCCCATAAAACCTCTGAGACACCATCCAGATAAGGCTGCAGGGACTGAGTCACATCCACACTGCAAGGCTGAGAGAAGAATTTTACCAAGCAACAATGCAGGTGGGAGCAGAGACCACGACCAGCCCTGCCCAAACACACATTTCCAGGTATCCTCCAGCTGCTCTTCTCTTCCATCACTTGCTGATGCCAATTCCAGCTGCCAAAGAGCTGCTCCCACCACTGCCTGGGCTGTCACAGCCATGCCAGCCAGGTGCCCTCTGAGACTGGAACAGAGGCTACAGCAAACTGGGGAAAGGCACAGGGACACTGGGCCAGCGTGCCAGCCCATACCCTGTGCCCGGGGTGCTCTGGGCACCTCAGTGGGACACAGCACAGACACCCAGGGCCACCTCAAACACCCCCAGGAGTGCGTGATTTTAAATAAATCAGAATAATCTCAAACACCACCCAGCAGTGCATGATGCCCCCTAAAGAAACTCAAGCACCCCCCAGGAGTGTGTGATTTAAATAAATCCGAATAAACTCAAGCACCACCCAGCAGTGTGTGATTAAAATAAACTCGAATAAACTCAAACACCACCCCGGAGTGTGTGATTTAAATAAATCTGAATAAACTCAAACACCACCCAGCAGTGCGCGATTTAAATAAATCTAAATAAACTCCGTGGCTGACGAGCCTCGGCACCTCCAAGGGGGTGTACCCCCGGTCTGGGTACCCCAAAGCTCGGCTGCCCTCGCAGCATCCCGCCCGTGTCCGCTGGGGTCCCCCGGTGCTTCCCGGGGCCCGCCTCCCCCTGTGCCCCCTCAGGGAGGGCCGCGGGGCCCAATCCCCCTCAGGGCAGCGGGACCTGTCACCTGCTCCCTCCATCCTTCCCCACAGCGGGAAGACGCTGCCCCGGCCGCCCCCTCCCCGCCCCGGGGCGGCCGGGGAAGGGCAGTGATTTCAGGGCGCCCCGAACCCCCTCCGGGCCCACCCCGGTGCCCTCAGCCCCGGCCCCGCCGCCCGGCTCACCGCGGCCTCGGCCCGCTCCCGGCCCCGCGCCCCGCCCCCGCCGCCCATTGGCTGCCGCAGCCGTCACTCATGGGAAATCCCGCCCCTCGGTATACGAAACACCGCCTATTGGCTGGAGTGGCTGTCACTCATTTAGGTGGGCACGCCCCGTCACCGCCCCGTTCCATCTCCCCGCGCCCGGAGCGCATGGAGCCGGCTCCCATTGGCTGGGGCTGCCGTCACTCGTGTGGAAACCCCTCCCCGCCCCGCCTCGGCACGCCCATTGGATGGAGGAGCTGTCAGTCAAAAAACGCTCCGCCTCTCCCCTCACAGAGCCGTCGCCTATTGGCTGTCGCGGCTGTCAGTCATGGGGAAACCCCGCCCCCGGTCTCCCCTCAGAGCGCACGGAGCCGCTGCACAGACCGGTCTTTACTGCGCGCCCAACACGGACCTGCCGGGACCCCGCACGGCCCCGGCCCCGCCGGCTGAACACCCCCTAATCGCTCTTCAGCCCCTCCACGATGAGGTTGAGCTCGTAACACCAGGTCTCGTAACGATAGGCCACGCGGATCTGCGCCACGTTCGTCTTGCGGATGTCGTTGCCTTCGGGCCCATCTTCCCGATAGTTCTCACCCAGGAATTTCATTTTCTCCTGCCGGAGGCAAAGACAGCGGGGCCGGGCTCGGAATTTGGCTCGGAAAGGCCGGGGGGAGAAGCCCCGAGCTTGCAGAATGGAGTGGGTGAAATCGCAGCGGAATGTGTAAGATTTCCGTAAGGAAGGATGCACTTTGGTGTTTGATCTTTGCGTGCTTTCAAGCCCAATCAACAGAAGGGATATTTAATCCTTGAAAACAGCAGGCAGCAAGCTCTAAGTGCTGTCTGGGTGGTAGAAAACAAATTGCTTGTGGGTTTTTGCCTTATTACGGTTTAGGCTTGGATATGCTTAATCATCTGAGAGGGAGAGAAGGATGTACACAGGGAATGCAGAATTTATGGGCCACAAGGACATTTGGGGACACCTCCCAAGATAAGGAAGGAACTAATAAAGCCAGCTCAGCCACTGTGCTGAAATCAGCTCTCATTGGGTAAAAGATAATTGAGTCAGGGGCAGGTCTTGCCCACTGACTCACAGCCCATCAACCCAAAAGAGGAGGAAGACTGAGCATGGCACTAATTAACATGAGAACCTACAGAATCATTAGCCAGTGGAAGATAGACTACTAATTAATAAGAGAACTATGTCACTTGTAGCCGATGAACACTGAAGTTTGCTGAAACTTTGCTAAAACATATAAAAAGTTACCATAGGTGGCGAGCTGGATTTGTGGAACCCCAGTGAGCAGCCAGGGCAGTGCAACTCAGAAATAAAGGATAATTAACCACAACCCCCAGGTTTTGTGGACAGCACCCACCTCGTGGGACAGGCCACACTGCAGGACGCTGTTCCTGGCGATCTCACACATGTCACACGTGCTGAGCTTGAAGACCTGGGCGGCGATGGCGTATTCCTCCATGAGGGGCTCCTGCAGCACAGCCTGGGTCAGGGGCCAGCAGGGACTGCCAGCGCTGGCCCAGAGCTCACTGAACTGCTGGAGGCTTGCAAAAGACCTCCAAGGTCAAGTCCAGCCTTTGCCCTAACCCTAAATATCACCCAATGCTGCCTCTACTTGTTTTTTGAATGCTTCCAGGGGTGGAGACTCCACCACTGGGCAGCCTGTTCCAATGTTTAACCGCTCTCCGTGAAGGAATTTTTCCTAATCTGTAATGTCCAACCTGAATTTCCCCTGGCAGAGTGGGAGGTGGCCCAGCTGAACCCTCTGGAAGTGCCACTGGCTTCCCAAAAAAATTGAGGCCCGCATGGTCTACAGCCCCAGTGCTCACACAGTACCTTGGTGTAGTGAAACTGCATGGGGTCGTCTGTGGAAAGGGACACCATGAGCCCTTTCTGGTGGAAGTCAGGCAGTGGGTTCTTGGCATACTCCAGGAAGAGGCTGTTGTTGCTCAGTGGAGACATGGCAATGGGAATTTGGGCGAGGAAGTACAGATACTGCAACACTGGGCTCTGCAAAGACAAGCAGAGGAACCAGGTTAGGGATAAAGTTGCTGCTCCTCTCACCTCTCTGGGGTCACTCCTGAGATCAGGCCAGGCCCCAGGCAGGGAATACAGTGCAGAGAGCTCATGTGTGCAAGGAGAGAGACAGGCAAGCCAGCAATCACTCCTTCAGAGCCCACATTATGCTCAAAACTATCTGATGGCAGAACCCAGCTGGCTCCAGTGATAACAAACATCCCCTACAACAGGTCTGTGAGGCTGAACCCCCAAAATCTAATAGGCTGCTCAGCCATATCCCCAAGCAACCCAGAGAAGTAACATCTGCCTGAAGCCAGGCTGTGTCAGTGTAAGGCAGAGGCACAACCACCTGCCAGGTACACGAAGGCAGCTGTGAGCACATTCTCCTACTCCTGGCAGGCTGCCCCACTTACCTTCTGGAGGCTGAGACCATGAGAGACTTAACTGCACTTACCTTCTTGAGGTTGAGGCCGTGGGAGATGTTATCTGCTGTCATGAAGGCTGCAAGCAGGTGTGTGACAGCCCCGGCCTCGCCGCAGTGCGGGCGGAACAGGAACGTGTTCATGCCACGCTGCCTGAGCACAGGGAAGGAGGGCAAGCAGCAAGGTTAGGTGGCTGGCCCTGACTTCAGGTGCAGCTCTGCCACTGCCCACAAATGCAGCTTGACCTAAAAGCACATGACTCATTCTCTTTCCTCCTCTGTGCACGCAACAGATGCATCTCAGCAATCCCTAAGCGTTCACCCAAGTCCTTCACGCTTCCTACTGAGGTGTTTCTGGATTGCTCTGGTATATGAAGCTCCAAACTGCACTGGGGGCAGAGCAAGGAGGCCCCATTTCTCCCACACCAACAAAGAGCTGAGATGACTCACGAGGCAGCCCCTTGTGCCACGCCGTGGTGGCAGATCCTGGGCCTCACCTGCGCAGGTTGTTCAGCACCAGGATATTGGCATACATGTAGTAGATGTAGTAGGTGTAGGATGGGTTCTTTGGAGAAGTCCACTGCTCTGGCTTTGGGCTTTTGGTGGAGAACATGTGCCCGCTGTGCTTGGATTCATCATCCACGCTGTCGAAGCCAGTGATCTGCTTGGCAAGGGAACAAAAATGGTACATCTCCAGGTTCCCCATCTCACCATGACCAGGTGGGCTGGCTCACCCTGCCCCACTGCAGCTCACCAGAACCCTCACCCCCATTCCCCCCAAGAGCAGAGTCAGTCAAGGCTGCAGACCTCGCTCCTCACAAACCCCCAAGCTCTGTCAAGGACTAGAGAGAAAGCTCACACCTTCTCTAGAATTTCCCACAGCCCCACAGCAGCCAGCTCAGGCAGTCTGACCCTCCCTGCACTTCTGGCCACACACCCCCTTCCCAGAATAATGTGGCAGTAGGGCCACAAGCCCACTGATGGCATTTCCCCTGTCAGCCAATACCCCATTTCCTGTGCACAAACAGGGATGTGGGTTCTCACCACACCTGACAACATCATCAGGTGACACTCACGTGGCGTAGAAAGACACTCAGCTCTTTGTGGGCTTGAGGATTGACAGTTGCCTCAAACACAGGAACAAAGATATTTTCCAGCATTTTCCCAAAGCTGGGCAGGAAATTCTTAGACCTGAACACATCACTGTGGACAGAGACAGGGATTAGCTGCTATCAGAGGGACAACACGGCCCCCACAACCCTCTCAGGTATGAGGTATCTGCAAGGCACAGCGTCCCCTCAGACCCACAGCACGTACTAAATCCTGGGCACTTGGATCATCCACTTCATGTTGGGGGAATAGACCCGGTGGGTGTTGAACCACTTGGCCAGCTTGGCCCACTCCTCCTCTGACCGCCCGTAGATGGAGAGCCGTGGCTCCGTGTGCTGGTACTTGGCATCCTCCAGGTCAGAGCCAACCTCCTGCCAACCGGAGCAGAGCATGGCACAGGGCCCCACAGCAGCCCCAAAGCTTCACTTCCTCCCCTTCCTTCTCCCCTCACCTTGATGATGGTGGCAAAGTACTCGCCGTTGATGGCGTTCTCTGTCTTCAGGTAGAGGTCCCTCAGCTCGCTGGCCCCCACGGGGTTGTACTTGTCGTTGAACTTGTCAAAGCGCTGGAATGTCTGTCGGCCCTGGGAGAGGGAGGATCTGGGTCAAACAGGGCACCCACCCACTGGGTCCAGGCGTGGCAGTGGGCAGGGACTGATCCAAAGCACCCAAAATGGGAAAACTGGGAGCTGCGATGCGCTACCACAAATATTAACACACACGGCATGCTGAGGGTACACGGGGAAGGGTAAAACTCTGCCTGTGGGGGAGGTGAGAGTGGTCCAAGAGTGACCTTACAGTAAATGCCCCACCACTTACAGCATGGACATCCAGGGAATCCACTGTCAGGTCATAGGGGTGCAGATTTAGCTGCTGGAAAAGCTGTTTCAGGGTGAGCTGCTTGCCCTTGGCATTGTAGACCACGCGGTCAGCATCCACACGGTAGGATTTCTTGATGAAACGCAGGAGGTGCTTCTGGTTCATGCAGGCTGCAGCGTGGATGTGTGTGTCCACCTGGGAAGCCAGAGGGACAGCTCTCCAAGTTGGGATGCTCACGTACCTCCCCAACAAACCCCTGAGGGGAGCACGTGGTGTGGGGAGCAGGGCTCAGTGGTGTGAACACAACAGGCCTTAGGCCAAGAGCAGCCCAGCACATTCCCACTTGTGACAACAGTGCCAGTGCCACATGCCTGGACTCTTAACACCCCGTAACCAGGGAGGGAAGGCACAAGACAGCTCCTCTTCAGGGTCCCCAGGGCTGTAAGCCTTGCCCTTTACCTTCCTGCAGTTGTAGAAGTCCCGGTGCGGGTTGTTCTTCAGCTCCTTCATCTCCTCCATCTCATTTAGCATTTCGTGCACTTGGAACTTGGACAAGAGGAACTTGAGGCGCCGGTGAGTGTAGGTCTTCCTGGTGGAAGCAAAGGGCAGAACAGTGACTGGGCTCCTCTGCCCCCAGCAGCTTTCACCCGAGGTGGAGGAGCTCCTGCTGGCCAGCCCTGCTTCCCTGGGGGGTTTCAGAGGAAGGCTGGGCAGGTGGGAGTGTACCTGCAGGCCCTGTCTCTCCAGTCCCTGAATGCTGTCTTTGCTTCAGACACAAATCAGGAGGGCTGACAAGGGCCAAGGACACTTGGGCAGCCAGGTCTGTCATCAGTGGGTTCCTCCCTCGAGGAAGGGGAGGGGGCTGCCCTGACCTCCCCTGAGGCAGGACCTGCTGGGTTGTGCACTTACACAGGCCCCTGTGCAATCAGGACCAAGAGGAAGTTCATGTCATCCACAAAGTCCTCGAGTCTGGGGTAGGACAGGTCCTTTGGCTCATTTCTCTCAGCTGCTGCCTTGTCCTCATAGATGTAAACCACCCCATCCTTCATCTGGATGTGGTATCCCAGGTCCTCAGGCAGATTCCCACAATCAAAGGGATCCTGCCCATCCTTCACTGGCGGGGTGAACACTGCACCAAAAGGAGAATTCCATAGGGCACAGCTTGCCAGCCAACAACCCCCGAGCCTGCCATGCTCCCCCACCCCAGGCAGTGGGCAGGGACACCCCACCACTGTGGCACCAAAGAGGAGACCTGGGCAAGTGACTCCCCATGGAGCACTTCCACAGTCCTTCCCTGCCCCATGGTGAAGCCAGGGAGGGAACCCCTCCAGGAGCCTGGTTGTACCTGGGCCAGTGTCTCTCGCCCTCCAGGCCTCGCCCTCGATGGCACGCAGGTACTGGGACGGGGTCTTGGGGAACCTCTGCAACGACTGCTGCATGTTCTTCTCCCGGATGCACAGGGCACGGTACAACCCTCTGCAGACATCTTCAAAATCTTCCACTGTCACCTGCAGGGGGGTGGTTGTTGAAGGCAAACACACAACAACTGCAGCCCAGCTGCCCAAGAGACACCCTGGTGCACCCGGGTGGAGAGAGAACAGTTTTGGTCACAGCAGGATAAATATCACAGGATCATAGAATGGTTTGGGCTGGAAGGCACCTTAAAGATCATCTTGTTCCTTCCCCTTGCTGTGGGCAGGGACACCTTCCACTAGCACAAGTTGCTCCAAGCCCCATCCAGCCTGGCCTTGGACACTTCCAGGGGTGGGGCAGCCACAGCTTCTCTGGGCAACCCTCCCAGGGAAGAATTCCTTCCCAATATCTAATCCATACCTACTGTCTTGGTTCAAAGACATTCCCCATTGTCCTGTCACTACATGCCCTTGTTAAAGGTTCCTCTCAAGCTGTCATATCATATCAATCATATCATATCATCATATCATATCAATCATATATCATATCATATCATATATCACATCATCCCTTCCCTGCCACTGCTCTGCCTGGGGAGGGCAAAGAAGGGATGGTAGGCAGAGTCCCAGGCATGGCAAAGGGAAGCTCCTGCTGCCAGCAGCAGTGAATTCCAATGCCACCCCCTCTCAGGGCCCTCTCTGCAATCAGTAGTTGGCCCTGAAATAGAAGCCAGGCCTGGGCAAAACACTAAAAGCTATTTTTGGAGCCCAGACTGAAACTGAAGCAGGAACAGCAACATACACTGACCCGGTGTGTCAACAATTTTTGATTTACTGCACAGACAAGTGTTTTGGGCAGTCAGAAGGGGCCCAAAGGAGTGGAGCAGAGTGGAAGAACACCACGAGGTCATGGCAGGGGGAAAATGTGCCTGTTCAGGGAGGGATTTTCAGATTCCCCTAATTGTTCCTCTGCTATGCAGCTCCAAGCTGAGCTTGGATCCCCCAGCACCACAGATGTAATAGGAGTCTGAAGAGGAGGAGAAGGGGGGATTAGCACAGGATGTGATAACAGTCTTGGTCAACTGGCTCTAGGTGACCTTGTTTGTGCAGGAGGCTTGGACCAGATGACCTCCCTCAGCCGTTCTGGGCTATGCACATATTCTGGACAGATACAGCTGTGTGCAAGCAGAGAGGATGTGACACAATGAGCATAGCCTGCCCTGCCATATCCTCCCTGGAGAATCCCACAGACTCCTGCTAAGGAATTCACTCTGGATCCTCCAGGGATGCAGCAGGGCACCACCAGGTGCTTGTGAGGCACAGACTGAGCTGGTTGACACAGGCTCTCCCCACTGCACCTGGTACAGACTCCTGTGCCACCGGGCACTGCTGAGGGACAGGCAGGGACACAAGGTGGTGGCCAGCTCAGGAGGGGAGCAGCTATGGCAGTACCTACCCCAGAGGCATAATCCCCAGTGATCTGGACCCTCTGGAAGTCAGGCACAGCCTGGTACTGGGGGGAGGTGGAGATAACCTCATCCATGGCAGACAGGCTGGTGACAGACTTCTGAGGCAAGGGCAGTGCCAGCGCAACCGTCTTCATGCGGAGCAGGCGCTTCTTCCTGCCGGGGAGGGAAAGCTCAGGCAAACAGCCCCAGGCCGTGGGCACACAGAGCTGCAGGGTCAGGGGCACTTCCACAGTGCACAACGTGGATCAGCTCTCTGGTGCTTTCTGGAACAGACGCTGCCAAGAGCAGGGGCCACAGCTCACAAAGTAGCCTCAGCTCACAAAAAAGTGGCCACAGACTTTGGAAGGTGCATATTGGCAGAGAAAGGTCTCCAAGTCTCCCTCTCCACCAGCTCTGTGGCCACTGCTGTGCTGACACCCAGGGAACAGGCCAAGGGTGTGTCTTTCTGTCCAGTTGGAGAGGAAACCCTGGATACCTGACAGATGCCTTGGGATTACCAAGGATTTATCCCACAGGTGTGATGAGCTGTTCCAACAGGCCTTGGTTTCCATCCCCCCTGCTCTGGCCAGGGGTGTGAGCAGGCCATGCTCCCCTCCTTTCCCAGGATCTCTGGTTGCTGCTCACCTCTTCTCCACTGTGGCACTGCTCTCCTGCAGCATCATGTGTACCTTCATTTCCTGCCGGGAGATGGGGCAGATCTCCTCCACATCAAAAGGAGAGATTTCTTCCTTGACTTCCTCATCTTTCACCTCAGAGGCAAAGACCTTCTCAGCGAAGGAGCGCATGGACTCATCCATCTCTGCAAGGAGAAGGGCAGAGTTCAGGCTCCCACAGGCATTGGAACAGGCAGGTGCCCTTTGCAGGGAACTCAGTGTTCAGCTGCCATTTCCTTGTGGCCCCCACAACCCCCCTAAAAGACTCTGAGCAACCTCTCAAATGTGCCACAAAGCTGGGCCACAACTGGTGGGCTGGAGACGTACCTTGATAGCTCCAGTACAGCAGGAAAGGTAAACACAGTCCAAGAGTGGAGCAAAAAGGCCCAGGAAGAAGCAAGTCCTTGGGAAGGGCAATTATGGGAGCATGCACTGGGCGGGGAGAGGGGAAGACTGGCAGAGCCCTTATAGCTCTAGAAAGCTCAAGACCCACTTGTTCCACAAGGCACTCAATGAGGAGGAGGACAGAGGAATGGGTGGAGGGGGCAGAGCCAGCACCCCAAGCACTCAGTTCCCACCATCCCAGTCAGCTGCAGAGCCCCAAATGGGGAGCTGCCACATGGGCTGGACCCCCTCACCCTCCATGTGCATCGTGCTGCCAAAGTCACCACCAACAGGAGGCTGGCTGGGGCTTTATGAAGGGGAAGAAGGCTAGAAGCCCTTCCACTGCCAACAAACCACCATAAAGCATCTCCCAGAAGGACACAATTGCACCCCAGCACAGGAACAGTAACAGAGCAGTTGGCAGCTCAGCACAAAGCACGGTGAGGATCGATGCTGAAGGATGGAAGTGTCACACAGGACATGGTCAGCACGTGAGGACCAAAGCAGGACAGCCTGAGGGTTCTCACCAGCACTCAGGGGTGCCAGGACAACATTGAACAAGTTGCAGCTTCCTGACTCAAAGGAGCAGAAAGCTGGGACCATTCTGTGTGACACTGAGGGGCACAGCTGGCACTGCCAGGAAATAGCATCTCTCCAGCTGCTGAAAGGTCTCCATGATCATGTAACTGCTGGTGGGTTCCAGTGATCATGTCTAGGCAGTAGCACAGCAGAGCACAGAGAAACCCAGCAATACTCACGTTTGTCTTCTGCTGTTTGAGATAAAACAGAGACAAAGTCAAAGCTGTTGTGATCAGCCCTTCAAAATCTGAGTCTTTGTGCCTTATCCTCTCATCAGTCATTAAAAAGAGATTAGTAAAGTACAAGTTTAGCTAAAACCTTCCACTTACAGAAGAATCATAGAAACCCAGAATGGTTTGGGTTGGAAGGGACTTTTAAGCTCATCTCATCCCGCCCCCTGCCATGGGCAGGGACACCTCCCACTATCTCAGGTTGCTCCAAGCCCTGTCCAACCTGGCCTTGGACACTTCTAGGGATGGGGCAGTCACAGCTGCTCTGGGCACCCTGTGCCAGGGCCTCACCACAATCACAGGGAGCAATTTCTTCTGTATATTTAATCTAAACCCACCCTCCTTTCGCTTAAAGCCATTCTCCTTGTCCTGTCACTCCAAGCCCTTGTGAAAAGTCCCTCCAGCCCTCTTGTAGCCCCTTTAGGTACTGGAATTACAAAAAGGAAGACACAGCAGTAGCTGTCACTTTGAGCAACACAAAGCTGTGAGGTGGGCATTGCCTGTTCCTGACAGAGCCTCGATGGTGCCTCCATGTGCAACCCAAACCCCTGCAGGTCCCATCCAGCCTGAGACTCTGGCAGAGCCTCTGCCTGACACAGTCTCTGTTTTCCCTGCAGCTGTCCAAGATGACACCTTTTCTTGACCCCAGGTCCCCTCAGCCAACACTACAAGACACTGACAACAGGTACCCAGTCACGTGGCAAGACTGGGCTGTCCTGGGAGGGCTCTCCCTACCCCTGTGTGCAGGAGCAGGGATGCAGCAGGAAGAGGAGGAGGCCAGGGCAGCCTCCTCCTGCTGGACCAGCCAAGCAGATATTTCAGTGACTCGGGGCACCAGGCTTGGCTATTTTTTGCCCATGACTCGCCCTCCTTTGTGGAGATCAGGATGGTTGGTCATTTCAGAGATGCCAAGTTCCATCTCCCTGTGGTCACATCTCTGCTTATTCCCTAACAGGATCAGACAGCTGAGGCAGTGCACCTCCACAGGGCCTCACTGCTGCTCTCACAGCAACATTTTGAGGGGGCACCTCCTGCCCTTTCCATCTGACCCAGCAGTTCAGGCTGCAGCTGTGACACCACTGACTTCCCAAATCCCAGCCACACACTCTCCTGACATTCTAACTCCATGTATCCATTCTAGCTTCCCAGAAATGCTTCCTTTGACCTTTCTTCTCTCCAGTGGATGAAAACTACACCCAGGAAGGTTCACAGCCTCCCATGGGTGGTGCAGGGCCAGGCTTTAACACCAGCTCACCCACTAGGACAGTGTCTGTCACACCACAGCCCCACAATTCCAAACATGCTCTTATCAGAGCTGTTTGGGGCTGCTATCACTCAGGGCTCAGCAGTCACATGTCCCATGTCCCTCTGCACTGCTCTGCAGAGCCTGGCTGGCCCTAGTCCTGCTGCCCAGCTTGTGCTCCCCATTCCCTGGGGAATGAGGCTCCCCACATCTTCCAAGCTTCACCAGCTTGGCCAGAGGTTCCTGAAATCCCTCTGACCACTTCCACAGGGATTCAGTGGTGTCATTACATCACACTGTAGGAGAAACAATATTTTTCTTCCGTACAAGCAGAGCAAGTTTTAAACTACTTCTTCAAAGTATTTCTTTGCTGCGCTATCCCTAAAAATGTCTCCAAGCAGGAAGGAAAGTGCCCAAAGGCCCTAGGAAGGCCCCCTGGACCATCCAGATCTCCGAGGCTGTGGGCTGAGCCTGCCCTGGGATTCTCCTTGGCTCGCTGTTTGCTTTCAGACCTACCTGGAATTCTCACCCGGGACATCGTGGCAGCAAAGCCTGCAGAGCCTCAGTAACACCCCTCTGTCCCCGAGCACAGAGGGCTGAGTGACTGCACCACAGCCCAACACTACTCTTACAGCTTTCCCTTCCCTGTAATCAGACTCTCCCACTCTAAAAGGAGAGGAGAGATCAACTGAGGGCCTATTTAAAGGGCAGCCACAACACTTGCAGTGAGACAGGTGAACCCAAGGCTCAAGTTTAATGATTTTTTTTCTCTAAGTCAGGCTTTCATCTTACATTTCAGGGAGCATCACCTGCTGCCTGGGCAGATTTCTGCTTCCCAGGGCAGCTACACCTTTCTAACGTGGGCTGTGGAAGTCAGTCTTTTCAGAGAGACTAAACCTGATGCCTTCTGTGCTGAACCAGAGGTTTGGAGGAAATTCCCAAGGCAGAGGGCCGGGGTTTCCATCACAACAGGGGCTGTGGGTGGGAACAGACCATGTGCTCTCACCTGGGCTGTTCAGAGATTTTCCCTGAGACAGGCATCTCTGTGAAAGCCTGGATTTTAGCAACAGGGGCTGCACAGATGTCCTCTCATCCTCCCATCTGAATCCCACAAACAAAAGGAAGGTGGGTTAAGGGACTCCTCCCTTAAGCTCCACACGTGGCATGGGTTTGGCAGAGCAGGTGCCAGGTTGGGAGGTACCTCTAGGCTTGATTTCAGCAGACTGTGTCCAGCATATTGGCACTGAGGGCTGTACCCTCCTCTAAGGTGTCCTCAGACCTACTTCAGATCTCACCTGAAGCTGGAAAACACCTCCTGGCTGAAGAAAAAGGTCAGAATTTGTCATGCCCTGCATGTTGCTGGAGTAACTCTGAGCTTCTGACCCAAGTTCCTGGTGGGAAGTGGTGAACCAGAACAGGCCAGAAGAGTTTTGGTGTGAAACAGTCTTTTCCTGTTTGTTTACACCTCAGTTCTTGGGGGTGCTGAAAAACTGCCCTGAAACAGGACAAATCAAGCAAAGCATCTGGGCTGCAGCATTGAAGGGAACAGGAAAACCCCCTGGAAAAGCCACCACTGTTTGGAATTACAGCTGCATGCAAGGGATTCCTGGGCCATACTTTGCAGGAGCAGCTATAGGAAGGCCTTGTCCCAGGAGAAGGCTGGAGTAAGTGACAATTGCTTGTATAAGACACAGAGCTGGAAACATCAGGCCATGGATTTTGCCTGGAGGTGCACGGGATGCTCGTGGCACAACTGTGAAGTCAGGTGAGCTGAGACCTGGCTCAGCATGTCCAGCTGAGACAATTCCCAAAGCATCCAGACACTCCCTGGAAGAGATGTGCCCGCTGTTTGAGGGGCACCACTTCAAAATGTGCTGGCTGGCAAGAAATTCTTCAGATTTCAGGGGATTTTATTCCCATTTCCCATTTATCCCCCAATATGAATTGATTTCCCTCCCTCCAACCTGCATTGGTGCAGCAACAGGGCAAAGCTGGGATGCTCTCACACTTTGGTCTCCTCTCCTCTCATGCTGATGCAGTTTTCAGTTTCTGAATTCTTCTTGTTCTTACCCATCCCCGAGTCTGAGAGTCCCCAACACCACCTTGTTGTTTAACTCTTTCATTCAAGGTCCATAAAAAGTGGCTCCTGCTTGTTTTGCTCTCCCACAAGGACTATCCCCACCCTTAGCCTTTCTAGGTTCTTGGACTTGGTTCTTGATCTTGGGATTCACATCTGACACCAAAAATAATCCTTAGGGTATAGAGGTCATCTTCCTCTTGATCCCTCAGCTTTTTTAATCACAGGGTCAACTTGGGTGGGCTCATGGGTGGAAATATGAGTAAAGCCTGGGCATGCTGAGCTAAAGTTAGATCCATGGCCTCTGCAAATTCAAGGACTGGCACAAACAACCCATCTTCCCCCTCTTTTTTCAGCTGGAAAGGGAGTGATTCACACCCAGGGGCTTCAGAGTGGCTCTAACCCTCCCACACTTTGAGCTCTGAGCTGCCTTCTCTCCACCCAGGTTTAAGTCAAAGAAAAACAGCTGGACATGCCAGAAATTTGGCATTTTAGGGTTTTCTTCTAGCAGGATCTTCCTCTAGCTCTCCTGGCAGAGCATCCACAGCACAGGGGCAGCTGAAGAAGGATATGGACAGGGAGAGGGTGACGTGGATCTCACCAGGGCCCTCCTGGCTGGGCTGGACCTTTGACCAACTCACTCAACCCTGAGCAAACCCTCAGCAGGTTCTTCTCTGCCCACATTGCTCTTGCTCGTGCCCTCCACAGCTTCCTCCAGGCTGGGAGAATCAGCCTCCATTCCAGGGTGCAGCCAGGACCAGTCCCTGAGGTGGGAACTGCTTTGTAGGGACAGGTTGTCATAGAGAACAACCCCAGCAGAGCAAAACCTTCCCAAAAAGCCAAGAGACCCCTGGATTTCAGCACCCACCTGTGCTCATGTTCTGAATCCTTTAGCAGGAGGCAGTGGCTGCTGCAGCTACACAGTGTGTGCCCCTGGCACTGGGGGTCTGTTCCTAAATTCCTGGGACAGAAGTCCAGGTTGGACACTGAATTCCAGAGCCCTGGCACAATGTCTGAGGAGGAACACACTTAAAGCACCTTTACCTGTGAAGAGCCTGACACACTTTGGTTATTGCAGGAGCAAAGCCAAGAGGGGAGTATTTCAGAGGACTGAATGAAGCAAGTTAAAAGCCTGACAAGAGAGCATGATTTGGACACAGCAAGAACTCCATGGCTGATTTCACCCTGGGAATATCAAGTGAAGAAGTTTCCCTCCCATTTTTTTTTTGACACAGTAAGGACAAATTTAGCAAAAATATTAAGAGGGACCCCAGTGAAGCAGAGACTGAACAAGAGGCACAGATTAAAACTGACTCTGGGCCAAGCCTAGGGCAGGTCTCAGTGCTAATTGCTGCTCTAGGGCACACACAGGGGACAGCTGGCCATGGCCCAGGACAGAAGTGACAACTCAATCTCAGTCCCCAGACAAAGCAGAGCACCGTGATAATCTTCCTGTAATCCACTTGTGGGTCCCATGCTGTGGTGGTTTAGTTTTCTTGGTTTTGGTTCAGGCCTTCCTTGGTAACCAGGTTATAACTAAGGAAGTATTCCACA